>MU223463.1:927947-1004207 GCA_018584345.1 Thuja plicata
TTTCATTGCAACATAAACAACTTCTATATCATTGTCATCAGAATTGTTAGTGTCATTGTCAGAAGTTTCTTCAGCAATATAACAAGATTTCTTACCTTTGTCTTTGTAATCCTTATATTTCCTGAAGCCTCGGTCATCCTTTCTATCTTTGTATTATTTCTATTTGTTGTCCTTTCTTTCATCCTTTTCATTCTTATTAGGACATCTAGCAGCTATATGACCAACTTTATTGCATGAAAAACAAATAATAGGAAGTTTACCTCTGTATTTTCCTTTTCCTCTGGATAGCCTTTTTTCCATAAGTGATTCAAGTTCTTCAAGATCATCATCAGAAGTGTAACTATCACTGTTCACATGTTTATTTCCTTTCTTAGATTTATTGAGAACCAGCTATGATCTAAAAGAAGAATCAATCCCTTGTGGATTATAGTTATCATAATTTGACATTTCAAATGTAGTGAGTCTGCCTATCAGATTTTCTAGATTCAGATTATTGTTAGGAGTACATCTTAGTTCTTGAATTGTAGAAACTATAATAGCATATATAGGAAGTAAAGTTCTTAGTACCTTTCTCATAATAGTGTTCTCATCTATTGTTCCATTAGCTCCTCTAATGGCATTTCCAACTTCTTTTACTCTCCATAATACTTGTTAACATTTTCACCTTCTTGCAATTTCATTTCGTCAAACTTACCTCTTAGACTTTCTAATTTATCTCTCAGCACATTTGTGTCTCCACCATAGACAATTCCAAGTTTGTCCCACATCTTCTTTGCATTTGTGCAGCTCTTTATATCATCAAACTCTGAATAGCTCAATGAGGAGATGATCTCCAACATTGCTTGATTGTGCTCTTGCTTTTCTCTTAGTTGAGCAACTGTGAGAGGAGTAGTAGGTGATACATAGTCATTTTCAATAAGTCACTTAGCATCATCTCCAATACTAGCCACATGCAATTTCATCAAACTCTACCATGCAGGGAAGTTATCTTTGTTTATCTTAGGAACCTTCTTATACGTCTTGATCTTTTCTCTCCAAGTACCTTCAAACTATTTTTAGGAGACCAAAGCTCTGATACCAATTGTTAGAATAAATTTAGAATAACTAAGAGGGGAGGGGTGAATCAGTTATCCTCAAGTCTAGATGTAGAAAATAAAACTTTTTGTATTTCTGATCTACTCGGCAGTAGTAGCATATGTCAACAACTTAAAGCATGCAGTTTGCTATCTAATGTAATTAGCTTGTAGGAACATAACAATAAAACAAACCATAAGCATTCACTCAAGTTGACACGAGTATTTAACATTGAAACCCAATATGGGTAAAACCACCAGTAACATGCTACCAAGTTTTCACTCTTCTAAAGTGAGCTCTATGAGGAGCCAACCCTGTTAAAGGTTACAATAACACACTGTTAGGTGTGACCTAGTTAAAGGATTTAATCACCCTGTTGGGAGTGGCCTTGTTAGAGGACTTAGAACATTCCACTTGAATGTCACCTTGTTAGAGGATTTATACAAATGACTGTTAGGTCAACCTTGTTAAAGGATTTAACTGATATAATGGTTAGAAAGTAATTAGCAGTTGTGATCTGATACATACAACTTACTTTGCAAATTCAAATCCAATTACAGCTATGATGTTAACTTACTAGATAGCCTGCATTGTCATTTCAACCTTCTGATCTGCTTGGAATTCATCAAGCAATCAATCATGCAACTCTTTGCTTTTGTATTCAGCCTTCTCTGCTAGATCATGCCAAACAGTAAATCAACTATGCAATCCTTTTGCATACACACATGTACTTCACATTTAGAATAACACTTTAGCATCACATCATGAATAACCCCTTGAGGTTATCATATACGTCTCTTTCTAGGTCAGATAAATCTTTTGCCGCTTAATCAAGATCGTAGATCTTAGGTTAGGTTAGATCCAACAGATCATTCCATCTTTGCATTACATTTACTTCTCCAAATTAGTCTCTAATTAAATCTTGAAACCATGCATTAATTACAATTACCCATACATTAAATGACATGGATCAATCTTTAATTAACATTACATATCCCAATAAAATTAACTAAGTCGGCCAGAGATCTCAAATCTCATCATTAATCCAATTACTATAAGTCGGCGAACATCACTATTTCCACTAGGCAATTTCACTGTTGCTCAACATTGAACAAATTTTCTCATCACAAACAACTTTTCTCAACACACACAACTTTTCTCGGCACACGCAACTTTTCTCGGCACAAGCCAAACTTTGCTCGGCACAAAACAACCAGAAAAACTTTCTTTGAAAGATAAACAACTAATTGCTTTGCCAGAGTGCCAATTGATCAAGTACCGTTTTATTTATCTTAACTCAACCATTCACTTGGTCTTCTTGTTAAATCTTCTTCATCAACAATAGATATGGTACTCAAACAAATAACAATAGTCTCACCAGTTAAGGTTTGACAGCAATGACAAAATAACAATTGCTTGCATTGTCACTTTCCAACAAGATATTCATAGGTTTGTTAAGAATTAGATATTAAAAATATAAAGTCATGCAGATGGGAGATTGTTGAAGAATGTCAATACTTAGTTTACTCTAATTTTTAGAAGATGTTGTATACAATAAAATATATATTCATGAAACATTAACTATATTACATCAATTTAAAGGAAATGAAAGATTTAACATTATAAACATCAAACTGAACCATTGAAACTATCTCATGTCTCTCTAACTAGGAATCTCAAACAATGGTCTCATATCTTAAGTATTCCTAAAGTGACAATCCTAGAACGAGAATTCAAAGATTAATCTACATGATGTGCAAGCTAAGCTAAAACATGATGAAATATGATGAAATTTAACTAAAGATGAAAGAACAATGCTAAAAGAACTCAAACCATGCTAATCATGGTTGCACAATTTAACTATAATCAAAATACAAATGGTGAATGAGTGATTTTCTTGAATAATGCATCCTATTTATAGGATTTTCCAAGGGTAGGGGTGGAGTAAACTAACCTTGATCTAGATTGATTTAATTTAATGGTTTCAAATGTTGGGACAAAGAGACAAGGATGGATGATCAAGATTCACCTAAAGATGAGTGGTGGAGAATTGAATTATCCTTGATCCATGTGATTCAAATTCTCTCACCTCATTGATTTATTGACTTTTATCCTTTTGTTGTTGGTGATAATAAATTCATTTAATGAATGTATTTAATTAATTGATTTAGCCATGTGTCCCTTGAATGGGTTGAATTAAATTTGATATAAACTATACTATTAATTGATCAAGAGCAATTTCTCAATTATTTGATCTTTGTAATTTAATTAATCTAATAGCTTTGATTTTAATTAATTCATGCTTTGATGTTCAAATGCTTGATTTGAATTTGATTGAATTTGAATTTTACTTGTCTTGACCAATTTAGGTTGTCTACAAATACCCCTCCTTGAATCAACATGCAAAGCATGTTGGTTCAAAGAATCAATTATGTTTGATTCACTGATCAACTGTGGTGGAACCCATATTTCTAGAATAGTTTGTATTCAAAATTAATTAGGGAAGTATCTTTTTGCATTTTCTCATTTATCTTCTATAGCTAGTTGTTTATAAATTATGCTTCCTTCTTATATTTCTAATGTCTTTTATTAATACTATATGATTTTTAATCTATATCTCTAATAGATTACCCTTCTATACCATTTAATTATTCCTATTTCCTCTTTGATGCAGTTTTAAAGACTAGCAAGGTCGAGGTTGAAATACAATGGTTATAGTCAATATATAGTTTATGAAACCATATGGTTGAACACCTATCCTCTATTTACCTATAGCATGGTGGTGCAATGAAGCAATGAGAAGTCTTCTATCCATCGTGGGGTGGTGAATTACTTTAGTCTTGACCTCCATGATAATCAAAAAATAGTCAAATAGAGTTGTTAACAGTTGAAAGTTCACAACTATTGTACAAGAAGATTCCTTTTAATTAACTTGGCACCACATAGAAATCATCACATGTCATATGGAGTCAGCTTGACTAAAGTTGGACAAAGTCACATTTGATCAGAGTTAGATCTGATTTGATGGCTGAGCATGATCGCGCTATCCTAGGCTGCACACTACTTAAACATCACGTGATGGCAAAATAGATGACAAATATCTTGGGCCCATAGAAGTATGACGGTGAGGTTATAAGGATCCAGCTAGCCAAAACAGATTAATTGAGCAATATGACATGGATAACACATTATTTATAATGTTGGTTAAAGTGTGAGTTACTAAAGTCCCATCATTTAGTACATGGTTATAATTAACGCTGATCTTTTAACTAAGGGATAAAGATGATCAAGTTTTAATCCAAGCCATGGGTTAATCAGTGGTTAAAGAATGAATAAGTTTAAAATTAATCAACAGACATCTTGAATCCTTGAATGGAAAGTGATCAACATCTAACCATCATGGGAATGTGCCTAATTGCCATGTGTCCCAAGCCTACCAAGATATACAAATGGAATGATGTGGATAAATATGTCAACATTTGGTTGGAAGAATCATAAAGTGAAGTAAACGACAAACTACTTAAATGCTATCTTTTAGCCTGTGCCTTAAATCCACGGCTGGGACTTAATATAGCTGGTAAAAGTAATCAGATGATAACTGAGGTACTTTGGAAAGATCTACGACTGTATGATGAAAGATATATGACTCAACACATTGGTGAGCTGGAAAAATAAATGATCTTTAACCAATACGTGATAGAGAAGGATGTGACACATGGAAGAAATGGGAAAATGACAAAATACCTTAGCAACAATATTAAAATTAATTTACTATGTGGCATTTGAAATATTATAATGATTTATTTTTCTTAAGGGTTTGTTTTATTATTAATTATTTGACTTCACATTTAGAAAATAAAGGTGGTGAACACAAACAATCAGATGGTTGAGATTTTTGACATCGTGGATAATGATCGCATGTAGATGTGATGATCAAAACCATGCTTGTAGTCCATAAAAGATGACAATTTTGATTCTAGAGACCACACAAAAGAATATAGATGTGATCAACATACCTGGAGCCAATGATTAAAAATCATCGATACCAGATGAAGGATATGTTAGAAATGTTTGATCTAGTTTGAGAGTCGACAATACCAATGATATTATCATAATGGATTGGGTTTCTTGATATATCAATAATAATATATGTTGTCATGTAGAGATTATGAGATAGACTATGGATAGAGATATGGTCAGATTACCATCATGATGTAGATACATTATTTAAGACATCAACTCAAACATATTTTGAAGATGTCATCCAATTTTCATCATCAATTATCAAACAATGATAACCATTAAACATTAAACATTCACTTATTGATCTTAGTTTAGGTATTTGTTAGGAAACATTGTGTTGATCTGAAGCTTGTCTGCATCCTTTGGGTTTCATACTTATAAGGGTACCAAGATCAACATAGAAGAGGACAATAATATGACTTACTGTTACTATAGATAGATAGAATAGATGGATCAATAACTGCAAATGTGAACTCTATTGTACTATTTTTCCATAATCAATAAATATAAGTCCTTTTCTTTATATATGAAATTGTTTCATTAATCATTTTACAATTAGTCCCTCAGATAAACCCATAGAACTTCTTCAAAGTTATATTTTTATGTGCATGCTTCTTGATTCAATTCATAGTCTATATTTCAATTGGTTTTCTCAATTTACATGGTTAAATTTTGTTGATTGAGGCCTCAGCCAACTACTCTGCCATTTGAGAAGTATTATCCTTCTGAAATATCTTTGAATTTTCTCTAGGTTACATGTACATTTAAAAACACCTTTGAAGTGATAAGTTTTCTTGCAAAACTGTCTCTGAGGTTGAACATAGGATTGGAATGAAATTGACTCTATTTTCCATAGTTTATTAAGGCACTAGCCTCTCTTGTTTATTGGATTATGGTCATAGTTTCACTGTTTAAAGTTTTGAGATACTATATTCATCTTCTCTATTCAGTTTATATCGTGAATCCCTCAAACATTCTTTAAATTCTTGCAACATTACATTTAAACACTTTAATAATACATTGCTCTTAGTTTTAGGATCTCGATAGTAATTTTCCATACCTTGAGAGAAAAGATTTTTAATGAATACATATTGTCTTCTCTAAAAATACCTAAGGATTAGGGAGATAAGTCTAGGGTATAGGCCTACCATCCTTCATTCTGCACAGCCAAAATTGAAGAAGGTTGAAACTTAGATTAGGTTGAAACCTTGTTTGTTGTCAAATCACTTGGGTTTCTCATCATTGGATAGGAAAAATCCATAGGAAATCCAATCCATTGATTTGAGATCCAACAAATTGTTACTCTTCTAGGGAAGGATATCATTAAGTATAGTTTTTCAGAGTTTCTCATCATAGAGGTTAGACTCTATTGGGAGAAAAGAACTCAGAAGACAATAGGTATTTCCTTCTAAAAAGAAGGTGGCGACTCTATAATTTTTAAGTGGTGATAAGTTTGGTCATATAATTTGGTTAGTAACTATCTCATGTGGGTAGAAGATCATTGCATCCTAATCAACTTGAATTAGAATTAAGCCTAAGGAAAGGTAGGACTCCAAGTGTAAAGATTCCATTTATACCATGCATGATATACCCTGATAAGGATGATCAAGAGTATGCTTGTGAACAATTCCCTAATTCTATCCATCATAGCCATGAGAGAAGTGATGAAAATTGTAATCCTTTTTTCCAAGGTAATAGAGGAGGACATGTGTCTCCACATGATCCAAATTAGGAAAGAGAGAATAATTAACAAGTGGGATGTTGTGTTTTGTGAGATGGCCAATGCAGTATCAAAAGATGAAGATATGGTTATGGCTCTTAAAAGACAACTAGAAGAGGTAATAAGGAAAATGATAATAACAAGAAGTACAATTTGATAAATAAGAGATAAAGGAGTTCCTAAGGATGATAGAAATGAAGTTTACAATCCACCTCATAGGAATAATAGTGGGCATATTTTTAACAATGATCATACCAACCCTTTGTTTGAACTAGATAGTAGGGGAAGAACTGAGAAAAATAATAATGATAGGGAAAGGAGAGATTATTGGGGACAATGGAACAACGAAGAACATCATAACTACAAAAATAGAGTGTATCCTACCACATCAGACCAACATGAACAACATAGACATGAAGATTGTAGATGGATGTATAGCAAATATCAAAATAATAGGGATAAGAATTATGGCACAAGAGATTTTAATTTCAATTCAAACTTTGGACCAAGAGATAATCAAAGATTCCAGAATGCAAATCAACAGAATCAAAGATATGGAGACATCAATAAAAATACAAACAACTATAGATCCCCCATGGTTTCTGACAGATATAGACCATTATATTTTTATGGCATAAGTGGATGTCCTAATGATATAAAAATGAATTAAGGAGTGAAATTCCAAAATTTTCTAGGAATGAGTCAGAATCAGTTGAAGTTCATTGTGTAAATTTGAAGAATGTTATCCAAGAATTTCATGAATTTAATTAGAATGTATACATGAAGCTTTTTGTTCAATCTCTCATAGAAGGTGTAGCATAATGGTTTAAAATTTTTCCAGACAGATCCATATCTAGTTGGGATGAATTTGTCAATCAATTCATAGAACAATTTGGTGATCATAATGATACTTATTTTGGTCCACATGAGTTGAAAAGTATGAATAAAAATTAGAATGAATCTATGGCTTAGTTAAATAAGAGATTTAACAAAGTGTTAAATAGGATCCCAAGAGATGTTCATCATGTTGATGCCTTTCTCATTAAATTCTTTATGGTTGCCTTTGATAGAAAGACAAATTATGAAATCAAATATCATAAGCCTTCTACTTTGGCGCATGCTCTCAAGATTGCTATAGCTATTTAAAATGATAGGAAGGCATGTGTTATAATTACTAAGAGGGAGGACACTTGGTTGTTCAATCCAAAAGATCCTATGTAACACAAGGAGGAAGATAGATTAGATAAGGTTATGAATATGATGAAAGGCCTCCAAGTGAATAATGGAAGAGACAATTTTAAGTACAATCAGAATAACCGGCCACCATACAAAAGTGATAGATATAAATTGTGGGATATGCCTTATAACATAGAATGGAAGGATGGGAAACTAGTGAGCAAAGAATTACATACTCCTGATCCATTGAGGAAGAACAACAATTTTGTGGAAAGCTACCCTTGGTGTGAAGCCTACAGATTACCACATGCTTATGAACATTGTGTTATTTCCCAAATATGGAGAGAGGATGAAGATCAAAATGATGATCAACAACCCATAGTAAATAACTTATATGCAGATTGTATGTGGGGCTATGATGATTATAGCTCCTCATAAGAATACTACTACATGGATGACCTAAATAGAGTATATAAATATGGGAATTATCAGGAGATTACTGCAAGATTACAAGAATTAACAGAACATGAGAGGAAAGCATGCAAAATAGCTACAGTAGAAGAAGAAATAAGTAATTACAGGTAAAGGAATAGAATAGTAAATGCAGACCAAGGAAAAATTGACCAAGGAACTAATCCAAGGAGGCTGGAGCACAAAAATATTTCTCAAGATAAACAGGTATAACCTCAGGACATTCCAACAATAATAAGAGAAAAGGTGGTTAGTAAATTTCTTCCAAATTAATGTTCTTACATGTCTAATGCATTATCTCAAGTTAAAATATCTATTTCTTTTCTTGAAATAGTTAAAATAACTGAATGTAAGAGTGAAGCTTTGAAAATATTGTCTAATGTAGGTAATAAGGAAGATCTTAACCAAGAAGTAAAGGATCGTGCAGCTATTTATCTAAGACTACTTTAAGAAAAAATGGAAATAAATTGATCCTTTTATCTTACTGTATTGATAAACAATAGATTGGTAAATAATTGTATGATAGATTCTGGTGCAGCAGTGAATATTTTGCCTAATGATGTAATGAAAGAATTAGGAATGAATGTTGATACCAAATTTGGTAGATGCTATGCTATGGATAATAGATTTGTTCCTGTTGTAGGTATACTGAAAAATGTTGAATTTAAATTTCCTACATGTCCTAAAATGTCTTATAAAATGGATATTACTGTAGTTGAATTTCCTCCCAATTATGGAATTATTCTATCTAGACAATGGTCTAACTTAGTAGGAGGTAGTATTCAATTAGACATTTCTTACCCTTCTATCCCAGTGAATGGAAGGGATATAAGGATTGACAAGGAAACTAGAAGTCCATACATTATTAAGGAGGTGGATCCAAGCTTGGTTACACATTTCTGTTAGTCTGATATGGATAAATTTTAGGTAAGTATTTCAAAAAATGCAATGCATAATACTAAACCTATTGAGTTACATGCTAAGTAAGTGACAATAAAATTTGGAAAATGTATTTTGATGGTGCTTGCTACAAGGATGGTAATGGAGCTAGTGTCATTTTCATTTCCCCTCATAAGAAAATATTTAAATATTCCTTCTTACTAGATTTTGAGTGTACTAGGAATGTTGCAGAACATGAAGTTCTACTTCTTGGTTTGAGGATATCTAGTAAGCATGGAATAACATGTTTAAGTGTTTTTGGTGATTCTGAATTGATTATTTCTCAAGTTAAAATTAAATTCTTTTCTAAGAAACCTCATATTAAAATATATGGAAATGAAGTATGGGATTCTATGGAATGTTTTGATGCTTTTTCTATTCACTAGATAGATAGATCAGAAAATATCCTTGCAGATTTTATGGCTAATATGGGATTGAAGCATAATGATATCCCTTGTGAAGACATAGTTCAAGTTGAAGTTAAAACTAGGCCTTCTATACCTATTAATATCAATAATTGGCAAATCTTTGAAGATGATAGAGATATAATCAAATTTTTAGCATGTGAGCAAGAGTATGAAGATCAAATGATAGATTTGAATACTCATGTTGAAGTAGATAATGGGAAAGAATTATTGTTTGGAAAGGAAGTCATTCAACTTAAAACCAATAAGGTTCCAAAAGGTCTTGTAGAAATGGAGAGATTGTTTCACAATAAATATTCAAGATTGGACATGAAATGAACCAATGTTACAATGGATGAAGTAGAGAGGATAAACTTGGTAAATGAAGAGACTTCAAAGGAAGTATTTGTGGGAAAAATCTTAACCCACAAGATCAGAATAGATGTCATCAGATTATTAATAAAATATAGGCATGTATTTGCTTAGTCCTATGATGACCTTAAATCTTACTGAGAGGACCTTTTTCAACATGAGATACCTTTGAAGCCTAATGCAAAACCATTTAGACAAAGAAAAAGACCTATAAAACCTACTCTAGCTCCTAAGATGAAAGATGAGTTGATCAAGATGAGGGATGCTGGTATAATAAAGCCAATTAGACACTCAACATGGGTTTCAAATTTGGTCCCTGTCAGGAAGAAGAATGGTGATATCAGACTTTGTGTAGATTTTAGGAATCTAAACATATCATCATTAAAGGACAATTATGCATTGCCTAACATGGAAGCATTGTTACAAAAGGTCACATGAAATGAATTTTTATCAATGATGGATGGGTTCTTGGGGTATAACAATGTGAAGGTAAAAGAAGAGGAACAATACAAGACAAAATTTACTACACCTTGGGGTACTTATGCATATGATAGAATGCCTTTTGGACTTACTAATGTAGTAGCTACCTTTCAAAGAGAAATGCAAGTGGATTATGGTGGTGTATTGGGATGACCTAACTATTATGCCCTGCATCCCTGTCCCTACATTTTGTGTGCAAAATGTTGGGTCCCCCTTTTTTTGCTTTGGTTTGCTTTTTGCTTGCGGTTTTGCCTTGTCTTTCTTTTCTTTTTCCTCTTTTTCTCTCTCTAGGGTTTTCTTCCCTGTGGGTTGTTTTATTTGTTGGTTTTCCCCTCCGGGATCCCATTCCCAGAGGTTGTCTTTGTTGGAAGCCTGATTCTGGACTCTGGGATTCTTCGCTATGATGTTCTTAAGAATATCATCACAAGGAATCCCTGGGCCCGGAGTCTGGAGGTTTCGCTCATCTGGGAATCGCCGGAGGAGGAGGATTGCTTTACCGCGGGTATAAATAGAGCTTACCTGTCATTTTCACACTTACCACGATTAAAACCTTCAAGCACTTAGAGCGAATCAAAGAGTGATTTCAAAGCAATTAGCGGAGCATTTGCAGAGAGTTAGTAATAATCAAAGCTTAACACCTTCTGCCATTCTCAGGCAAGTGCAAGCACTTCGTGGTGGTGATTATGACGGTTTAATGACTAGGGTTGTTACAGAGTTCCCTCAGTAATCCTTCCTACTCCTCCACCTTCTACGTCCTCAGGTTGGTGTTTCTGCCTTCCCTCCTCTCCATTTTGCTTCCGCTTTCTGGTTTTTCTTTGGGTTTGCTTGGTTTTGTTTGTCTTTGTTTTGTTTTTCTTTTCTGTCTTGTCTAGTCTGTGGTCTTCTGGTTTTGTCACCCGTTGGTGGGTCGGCTCTGTCAGAGGGTTGTCCACCCTCTGTGCGGGAGTCATTTGTCTGTAAAATCTATAAATTGCATAAATAATGTAAATGTGTAGATGGTTGTATATATGCATTTTTCTTTGTCTGGTCCTCCCACGAGTGTCAACTCGGGATGTATATTCATGTATATATGTACATAACTGTATGTAACCCTTGTATATATCTCCTTGTTTTCATGTATATATCCCTTGGCTCTGTGTATATCCTTCTGAGTGGCTGGCTAAGCTAGTCGAGTCACCTTTGATTCTTGTTTTCTCACGTCTAAGCTTGTTTCAAGGCAGAAAACCACTTGTTTGAAACTTGGCTCTCGGCCGATTTCAAACAGGCAGTTTTCTCTCTCCTCCATCAAGGCTGTCAGGACCTCATTTATTTCCCATGCACGCAATTACTTCTAGCCAAGTGGATTTCCCTTTTCATGTGTTCGGACAGTTGGCTCCGCCATCATCACCATCACATCCATTTAATGCCAACGCACGTGGCACCCACGTGGGCTTGACAACTTGCTTTTTCATCCATCTTTGCTAACGGTCATTTCTCTAGACCTTGGGTCTTTTACCACCACCCATCCTATGTCCTTACCGAGAGTGATAAAATCCCCGAACCTGGATATATGATTCATAAAGTTTACAGTATGTTCTACTTTTTCGGTTGCCTTTGCATGATACTAACTTTTCGGGAAAGTAAACATCACAATGGTGGGTTCTCCAGACTTCGGGATAAATTATTTTTGATAAAAATGTTCTGACGGTCATCTTGTCTCGTAGGTCCCCGGACTTCATATTCCAAACATGTCTGAGGCATCTGCATCATCTCCACCCGGAAGCCCGAAACTACCAACCGCAACAGAGACTAGGGCCACCGTGAAGTCAAAGATGGAGAGGGCCCTGGTGAAGCTACCCCTCACCATGAATTTTGTACAAGATAATGAGATTGTGGGCTCAAAGATTGAGTCTAACGTAAAACTGATGACCAACACCAGTGTCGGGACCTGGGCAAAAATGCAAGCCTTGGTAAAGATCATGCACATCCAGTGTCAGGATGGAGATCAATTGGCAATCAACTTTGGGAACTCCATAATCCTCCGGGTGGCCTGTTTCCCCTGCTTTATGCAATCTCCGGAGCTTATCCTAACACTAGAAATCCACTACAACTCTTCTATCTGGGCGTCATGCTCGTGCCCGTGGAACCCACAGGATACCCCACTCCACTGGTGTCTCTCGACCCAGTCACCTTCCAAGCAAGCCTGAGGATCCCACAATTTGCAAAGGCCTCGGTGGTCACAAGGACTGATGCCTTGAGGCAATTCACACAACTGGAGGATGCTACCCAGGTATACATGAACTCCCATTGGCTCAAGGTCCCAAAGAGGGACCCAAAAAGAATGAAGATAAAGATTCCTTGCTCTGAATTCAAAGAGAGCATCTAGATGGGGATGATAGCATTAGCCCGGGACTTCGGACAACCCTCCGCCAAGGAATTTGCAAAATGGATGTATTATTTCCTCCTTGGCATCGCCACCAAGGAAGGATTCTTTGACTGGGCCACCATAATCTCCAATCACGTTGATTCTGGGTTCCGGCAACTGAACCAAAAGAAGAAGTTCTATATGTCTTCCTACATTTTCTGGGCCCTGGTGCAACAAAGGCCCCACTCTCATAGCCTGCTCACTGACAGAGTACTCAGGATTGGCCTAGGACAAAAGGTTTCGTGGGACCATTTCCCACAAATTCAATGGGAAGCCAGTTTCCCCAGTTTCTGTCGAGTAAACGACGTGTTCATTTACCACCATCTGCTTACACCAACCTGGGATGCCGGATACCGCCTTTCCACTAAGGCGATGAAATTGGTCAGTGGTTATGGACATTACTATGTCCAATTCCAATAGCACTCGTACATTAGGGTCGCTAACTTCTCTGGGAAACCCTACTTGTTGCCCATACATTATGGGGACAAGATCGTGTTGCTAGAATATTGTCAGAAAATGATGGAGCTACACACCTTCTTTGCCCTCAAGAAGGTCTCAAATGTCTCATTCCCAATCTCATGTGGGAACTACACATGCAGTCTGGCCACCGCAAAGGAGGTAGACAATGAGTTAAACAGCTACAACTTACAAGAATTCTATTTGGCGCAAAATAATTTTGATCCGCATGGCCGAATTGCAGTGGCACTGCCCCAGGCTTCAGAGCCCCATCAAATACATATGGAGGATTTCTAGGTAGATTGCCAAGATGATGTGGAGGTGCGGAGCAGGCACTATCTCAGGATGACAGTCGAAATGATGCAAAAGCTCCAGCTCCAGAAATTCCCAGCCGACTTCTCTGACGCCACCCCCACCGACGATCCCTAGTACAAAGAAAAGGGGATCGACAAAAGAGCCCTTCCACTGGTAAATTGGGTAGCCCAGGAAGAGACCACAATTGAAGATTTCACCCAGGAAGTAGTAGAGCGAAGCCATGCCTACTTCAAGAAAGTGTGCCCCAGAAGTACTCGCTGGACAGCCTAGCCGGCACCAAAACCAACTCCACCACCAGTACCAAGATTGACCCCGGGGGCTGGGACTTCTTCACAGGGTGCAGACAAATGGAAGAAAATAGCTATAACCCCTTGCACGCAAGAATTCCCCATAGCGGAGCAAATAAAACAATCGGTGGCAGCTTCCTAGCAAATGAGGGAACAGTTAATTATGAAGCTGGCCACCCCACCATTGATGACCGGGCCACTCCGCCCTCCTTCCTCCCCGTCATTGGCCACCTTAATGGTAAAGGCGATGGGGGTGGATCCGCTGGAAGTAGCGGCAATAAAAGATGCGGGACCCACTCTGGTAACCCAGAGAAAGAGGAAGCACATAAATAAGCCCAAGGCAGAACCAGCGCCAGCGGCATCCCTCCCCTGGGAAGTAGAGATCCTTTCTTCCAGTTCCCCAGAACTGGAGAAAGAAACAGAGCCTACAGAGGTCCCAGCCAGTCCCCCTCTGCAAGAGGAATTTGATGATGTATTTGCAACCGATGAGTTTGGAAACTTGCAAGGGGACGATACACAAGCAGGGACAGAAGTCTCAGAGAAAGAAGTGGAGGCTACAGACCAAGAAGACCCAGAAAAAGAACCTGCACAAGAGAAAGAGTAGGAGATAGAAGAAAAGGAGCTAGAACCAGAAATTATCTCTGGGGCTCAAGAGATGCAAGGTCCAGGAGTGGACCAACTAAAGCTAGGTGAACAAATGGCATCCGCTAGGGGAACCAGACCTTCGGGAATAACCGTAAAGCCATCTGCCACGTTCCCAAAGCCACTCCCAGGGGAAACCTTCGGGTAGGCTATCACAGTGGCCCAAACTCTAAATCTTGGCCTGATACCTCCCCTACTCCCGACAGAAGAAGAAATTTTGGCAGAAGAAGAAGAAGAAGAAGAGAAGCAGCTTGAAGAGGAAATCCCCGAAGAAGCCTACCAAGGTCTAGACCCAGCAATAGACATACAGGACAAGGCTGAGGAGATGGATTTTGACAAAGAAAATATTGCTGCGGAAGAAGTTGAGGCAGGGAGGACGAATGAAGTCCACGTCGAAGAGGAGCAACAGCCACCGGACACTGGGAGAGAATCAGGAGAACAAATTCTAGCAGGAAGGCCACCTCTCCCACCTCAGTGGCTGGTAGATAGGAAAAAGAGAAAAACTCAGTCCGCTCTGGTGATTCCTCCCTCCTTAGCTGAAATGATGGCCCTAGCTCAGGCCCCGCCAAGGGTGAAGAAAGCCCAGAAAATTCATACTCTACGAACTAGGCCGGGTGGAGAAATCATTGCCGTTGTGGTGACACCTCCCCCAGACGCTGATGAAGCAACTGCAGATCCCGTAGATTACCATATTGTAGAGGTATCCCTGGGAAAAAGAGGAAAGCAAGGTGAGGTTGACTTGCTTAAAGAGGCAGAAAGGGCAGTTGAAGCCCAATATAAAAAAGAGGCCCAGAGGCTCAAGGCTGAGAAAGAAAAGAACGCAAACCTTATGGGGTTGCTTACTGAGCTGGCCAGACCCATCAATGCCGCCCCTCCAGAGACCTCTACAGCAGAAGAAATACCACAGAGTGACATAGACTGCTTGCGGGTAATGAAAAAGAAGGCCCAGGTAGTAGACGAATGGGTCGCCCTACAGACAGGAAACACCCGGTGTTTCCTTGCATCCACTCTCCTGGACTTGTACACGGCCCGGCAAGTTATTCACCAGGTAGAAACACTTATTGAGTAGTGGAAGAGTGACGCCAAAAATTACCAGGCATGGAAGGTAGAGCTTGAAAAGCTCCTCACCTTGGGGGAAGATATGATTTCTGATTCCAGAATTCTGGGTGAGGAATCATTTGATTTTGTAAGAACTCAGCACGCCAGACTTGACCTCACATTGGAGGTAGCCAAGAAACTGGTAGAGTCCTTTCAACAGAAGGTAAACACCATGAAATATCCTTCTAATTTATACAATTCTTATGTAACAAAGATCTTCGGGGCTGATCCCCTTTGTACAGATACATATACCCCCAAAGATTTAGTTTTGGGGAGTTTTGATGAAATAATAAAATCCCGGTATCAATCCCTGGAGGGGATAAATAGGGCCCAAATGGCAAAATTAACCGAAATGATACTTAAGGGCCATGACACGGCAAGGATGGCAAATTAATTTAAAGAAAATGTTCCAGACCTGGGGGAACAAGTTGAGGTTGCCAAACATAGAAGGGCCAGACTGAAAAATATAGATGAAGATGCCATTTCCCGTCTCCTCCAGGATTTCAACGATAATAAACAACTTTGAGCTTTCTCTGGAGGCTGGGGAAAAACTCACATTGGGTATTCTTTATTATTTTTGGAGATGCAAGTTCCCGGATCCCAGAGTCCCAGATTGAAAGTTTTGTATTCTTTAAAGTGATTTGTGTCCCGGTCCCTGAGGCCAACCGGTCACTTTCAGAGGCGGTTAATAAAGATTGTCAGAAGGTAGTTGGCCACATCAAGGGGCGTTGGCTTGGCAGTTGGTTTTCTGACAGATGATCTTCTCGAGGTGCCGCTCAAGGGTACACTTGCACATTGGAGACAGGGTGCCACTTTTCCCATTTATGAGGCATGTAGCCTTGGTCCCCGGGGGACCTACTTTCTTCTTTTTCCTCTCTGACTCTCTTCTCAAGCTCAATTCTTCTGTTGCATATTCTTGTCTTATTCTTCTGACATGGCAGACCTATTTCATCTCTAGGTCTTTTGTAGGGTGGCGCAGGTAGTACCGGCCCCTAGATATTGTATTTTATTGAGACATGATGTAAATAGGGTTAGGGTTAAAAGAGTTGTATAAATAGGCAAATCGGCCCATTTCTGAGGGTCGGCAAAATTGATGATTTTGTTGACCATAGCAATAGAAAAGTAATTTCTCATTTTCAGTCACAGAGCTCAATGCTCCATTGTTCCATACTCAGTAGTTAGATGCTCCCCTGGAGCCACCATTGTATCATGCACCAGTGCTTGCTGGATTGAATATTAATGAAGAAGGAAGAATCCCTAGCAATGATGTTGTTGGCATTCCTGCTTCTGAGTTAATGGTATTTCATGTTTTGATGTTCTTTATGTCTTTTACTCTGGTATGTTAAAGTAGATTAATGACCTCTTTATTCCTGCTACTGATAAAATGCTAGCTGATGGTTATGTGTTTCTTCAGTATTTAGTGTAGTTTACCAGAGTATCATTGATGTTCTAGACATTTCGATATGACTATAGTTAGATGAAATTTTTCTAACCCTGCAGGATCTTTTTCATTTTATTTTCTAAGCACAGAACACTCGGGAAAACCTTGCCTTGATAGAATCTCTGAAGAAGATGAGTTGAATAAACCATCTATCCCCCTCGAAAATAGTCACCTCTCCCAACTGAGCCCCGCACCGTTGTGACCCGACACCCAGGTGCTTGAAGGCCCAGAGGATTTATTTCCCCTGGAAAACCTTTGTAGGTGGAGTTGGCTAATTTCCCCGGAACCCGGTGACAACTTATGACTGTTGGAAGACCCGGTCAGCAAAACCCTGTCAATAGAAACTGGCGCTAGAAGGAGGGCATGAACTCATCCCCTTCCAGAGATTCTGATTTTAAACCTTCTGAGGGTTCCCTGAGTTGTATTTTTAGGAGACAAGCCTTCAGTGGGATTGGGTCTTTTTCCCCAGCTAAATTTGAAAGTCCTCAGGTCTGACCTGAATCCCAGAAAGCTTGTCAAACTCAAGCCCCCTACTCGTAAGAAATGAACCTCAAAAATCACACCAGCCACTATTGTCTGGGGATCTACCATATCTTCGAATATCCAAACTCCCCAAATAACCCCGGGAACCAGTACCCAAGCTACCCAACATATAGCTCCCCCAATGGCTGCATACTTCGGAAACACCGGGTCCCCAATGGGCACTTTTCCAGGCGCAACCAATGATTTACCCTCTCACCCGGAGAAGATCTGCCCGTGATATGAGCACTTAGGCTCATGAACCGCAGAGGAACACTTACAGGCATACAAAGATGCCATGAATCGACACCGAATCCAGCATGAAGATGTTGTGACCCGCATGTTCCCCTGGTCTTTAGGATAAAGCGAGTTGAACTGGTACCTTAACTTGCCTACCAACTCCATCAACACTTGGCAAGATATGGAGGATGCCTTCTTGGCTACCTTTCGCGTGCATGTGGACCCAGCCTTGTCCCATAGTTAGTTCATCTCAATCAAAAAGGAACCCAATGAACCTCTTGTAGCATTTAACCATAGGTTCTAGCGCGCCCTAAAATGGTGTACGGGTCCTTTTATCCCATCTGCAGACATAACCATACAGACTTATCTTAATGTGATGGACCCTTTCGTTGCCACCCTCCTTTGGAGGATGACTGCCCCGGGCGACCGGGATACTTTAGCAAAAGTCTACAACCTAGCCCTAGAGCTGTCCCGTGGCCTCAACAAATCCCCGGGCAGGATTGGATAGAACACACCTTTTAACATGATCCCTGGAAGAACTGCATATGCCGGGGGATACAACCCCAACCTAGAAATAGGTGCCCCCTCAATGGCGATGAATCCTCCGCCACCCGTGATAGACCAACAGGCACGGTATGTTTACCCAGCCAAGACCCAGATCACACCGGGTCTGGAAGTCTTCCCTTGGAATCAGCCACAGTAGACACAACAGACTCAGATGCAACCGTCCGGAGTGTCATTCTTCTAGTCGTCCGCGACTGGAGGATTGCCGCCCTCGACTCTGATTAATCCTACTGCCTTCCCAGGAAGCCAACAACAACCACAGCCGTCACATTGTGATGCTAACACTCATTTGACCACCGAGGTTGAATCCCTTCGGTGAATGTTGTCCACTCTGACTATGGACATGGCCCAACTAAAGGCGGGGTCCTACGCGCCCCAGAATTTGAATTCCCATAGGGGAAACATTTTCTCTGGCCAACGAAACAACAATGCCAGCGGAAGAAACTTCAATAATGGGCCTAGGCCCAATCAACAATAATAGAATAACAACGCAAACGCTGGAGGTCCACCTCCAAACCAAAACACCAACCAAAATGGTGCTAGACCATCATATTTTACACCTGTCGCAGACTTCCATCCCATGACTAACTGGTGTAGATTGCATGACACTGGTTCGTACAATGAGGTGAATTATGTCACCTTGGAGAAGGTCATCATGATCTCCCAGCTGGACAGACAGCAGTCGCATGATACTACCCCTCCAGAGCCTCCTGTCCAGGAAATAACCTATAGTGCCTTCACCTGTGACACCATCTTCTTTAGGACTTCTGGGAAAGATGAAGAAGAATCCAAATTACAGGGATTCTTTGATGAATCTATCCCACCCTTTGAGGCCAATGCCTTTACTAATCTATGGACTCCATACAATACCCGGAGCCAAGCTGGTAAAGGACCAGCTTACACACCTACGCCTCCTATCAAAGATACTCCTCCTCCCCGAAATAACATGACTGATCGACCCGTACCTCCAAAAGGTCCTAGCTCTAACCAAGCAAAAGATCTCACGGAGGAAAATCATCGATTCCCGGGAGGAAGATTCGATATTACAAAGGCGTTAGAGCAGACCACCACCTCCATGACCTTGATGGAGGTTTCGCTAAATTGTCCCAAGCAGAAGAAGTCCCTTCTGAAGCTCTTAGGGAACCCGAAAGTAGTTAGCCACCCACCCAAGACTGTCTCCTTCGAAGATGCTAATGCGGCTGTCTTCTGGGGAAACAATGAGGACCCTCCCTTCCTACTAGGCTTGAACATTTACGGCTAAAATATACATAACTTCTTAGTAGATTCTGGAGCTTTGGGTAACATCATGCCCTTGTCCATTTGTCAGAAGCTTGGACTCCACCCCACCCCGTCTAATGGCGCAGTAATCCAGCTGGATAAGACTGCTGTAAAAATGGTGGGGGAATTAAAGAATGTCCGTATACACCTTATCCAGGACCCCAAGATAGCCAGCATCATTGACATCCAAGTGGTAGACATCCCAGAAACCCATGGGATGTTACTAAGTCGGAATTGGTCTAAGTCCTTGAATGGATACTTTTCGACCGACTTCACCCACTTGTGGCTTCCATGGGAGGGAGAATCCAATCAGATCTGGGTCAAAAGCGAACCCTGGATGTAACAGGCCCTTATTGAGATTGGGAAGGTCAATGAAGTCCTTTTCGCAGAGACTTCTCTGGGGGTGTACCACCCTCTTGAAATCTTAACATTTGATTTCATCCCCGGAGAGGATCCGGTCATGCTACAAAGAGCGCAGGACTTAGAGGAAAAGGTGAGAGTTGAAGTTAACTCTCAAGGCGCCTCAGCAACTCTTTCCACACTCCTATCTGGCACTTGGTGCCGAGTGCATTACCAAAAACATTCAGAGCTTGAGTGTGAGCCATGTCTCTCGATCGCTGACCGGCAACTTGATACCTTCTGGAATGAACATACAACCGATTCTCTGGGACCCAGTGCTCCTATGGGATGCACTCCTTTGGTGCCATTCCCCCAGGAATCACAAATCGAAATGCCTCCAGAGGTAAATTCTACTTTCACACCGGCGGTCCGGGAAGAAATCCCCAAGTCTCCCAGCATTAATCCAAAGAAAGCTCCCCTTCCCCAGCCCCAAGTTGAAAATAATGACTTATGGACCCTTAAGTTCGATGGGTCCCGATCCAAATAAGGCTGCGGGGCCGAGGTAGAATTAATCAACCCGCGAGGGAAATCCTTCCTCGCATCCTACAGGCTGCAGTTTAACTATACAAACAATGTCACGGAGTACGAGGCTTTGGTCCTTGGACTCTTATTCATATTAAGGAAAGGTATCACCCGCCTCCGGGCTCTGGGTGATTCAGAATTGGTTGTTAAACAAGTCCAGAGTCAATACACATGTCATGACAAAAGGCTAGCCGCTTACCACAACCGGGCTTGGAGCCTTATTGAAGATTTTGATGCCTTTAGCATTGACCTCATTCCCCAGTGATGGAACTATGTCCCGGATGCCCTTGTCATTTCCGCCAACACACTTGAGCCAATGGCTGGCTCGTGACTCTGAAGATTTTCAGTTGAGATGGTCCCCACCCCCTCCATCCCAGATAATGTTACCCACTTTCAGGTTTTTGAGGACGATCAACATATCTTGGCCTTCATGGAAAACGTTGGTGTTTTTGAGGATCAGATACTGGAGGAACGAGACCATGATGATACTAGGTGGGGTGATGAAGATGATGGGATCATGGACCTACCCACCAACACCATCCCAAAGGCGATGGTTGCACTAGAACAAATCTTTGACTCAGACCTTCGGGCCCGTGAGAAGGTGTCATCCTCCCCTGAGGGAGGAAAGTTTGAAAAGGTTAACATCGGCTAACCCGGTGAAGAAAAGATCATCCACATTGGTACCTCCTGTTCCCCTGAGGAAAAGGAGAAGATTCTCGCGGTTCTCTGAGAATATATTGATGTAATTGCCTAGGGTTATGAAGACTTAAAGACATATGATACATCCATCATGACCCACACCATTCCCCTGAAACTAGACACTAAGCCCTTTCTGCAAAAGCAAAGACCAGTCAACCCCCTGATAGAGCCTCTAATTCGTCAAGAGGTAGAAAAACTACTGTCAGCACGGATAATCTTCCCAATCCGGCACACTACATGGGTTGCTAACTTGGTCCCTGTAAGGAAAAAGAATGGCGAGATCCGCCTTTGCATGGATTTCTTGAATTTGAACAAGGCATCTAAAAAAGATAATCACCCTCTCCCCTCGTTGGATGAGGTGTTGCAGATAGTAAATGGATCCCAGATGATGTCCTTCTTGGATGGATATTCAGGATATAACTAGGTCATGGTCAAGTATGAGGACAGAGAGAAAACGACGTTTACCACCAAGTGGGGAATGTTTGCGTACAGAAGGATGCCCTTCGTTCTGATCATTGCAGGGGCTACATTTCAAAAGGCCATGGACATTGTGTTCGAGGGCCTCGTAAATCAGTGCATAATCATCTACATGGATGATTTGACCATCTTTTTCCAGGACAGGCACGATCATCCCGCCCACCTCACCCAGATCTATGAGACATGTCGCCGGTATGGAATATCCCTCAACCCCAAGAAGTGCATATTCAGGGTCACCAAGGGGAAGTTGCTCGGGCATATTGTCTTTGAGAAGGGTATATCCATCGACCCTGATAGAGTTGAGGCATTGTTAAATTTACAGATGCCTGGCAGCAAGAAAGAAATGCGATCCTTTTTCAGAAAAATCAACTTCGTACGAGGATTCATCATGGGATTTGCAGAAATAGGTAAACCACTCAATGAGATGATGAAGAAAGATACCAAGATTGAGTGGAGCCCTGAAGCAAAATGGGCATTTGCCCAAATCAAACAGACAATCACGAAAGCACCTGTCCTGGCTAGTCTGGACTATTCCCTCCCATTTTACATTTACTCATTTACTTCACCACATTCTACTGCGGCAGTCTTAACCCAAAAGGTTGAAGGGGAGGAACGACCAATATCTTTCATCAGTTTCCCCTTAAAGAATGCTGAAGTCTGGTATTCATCACTAGAAAAATAGGCCTTTGCTCTAGTTCGTGCTGTGAAGAAATTCTGGCATTACATTCTTTGGAGTAAAGTACGCGCTATCATTCCAGACCAGGCCGTTAAATCTCTGCTAATGCAGAGTGAACTGGGTGAGAGACAGTGGAAATGGATGGCCATCCTCCAGGAATATGACTTAGAAATGTAGCCCATGAAAATAGTCTAAGGTTAGGGACTTAGTCGGGTGATGGCAGAAGAGACTCCCCACATAGAATGTCAGACTTACACAGTGGAGTCCATTACCCAGGATCCATGGTACACTGATTTGGTATACCTATTACTAAACAAAAAATGCCCAGAGGGGTTACCTCCCCACAAACGTCGCGCTCTGCGGATGAAAAGTTTACATTTCATGATCAAAAACTCCGCGCTTTACCGCAGAAACTACGAAGGAGTTTACCTCCAGTGCATCGACAGGGACCAAGCTCTACAAATAATTGATGAATTCCATGGACAGTTTGGAACTAGGTATGGCTCAGCTGATGCCACTACCCATCAGATCCTCCAGGTTGGATACTATTGGCCCTGTATCTTCAAGGACATTTACGCTCATGTAAGGAAATGTCATACTTGTCAAGCTGCAGCGCATCAAGAGTGTAACCCCGCTATGTCTCTACAATCAGTCTATGAGGCTAGACCCTTTTCTCAGTGGGAATTTGACTTCATCAGGGAAATTAACCCCAACTCATCTGCCAACCACCGATACATTCTGACTTTTACTGATTATTGCACTTGGTGGTCTGAAGCGATACCATGTAAAAACAACATGGAAGACGTAGTTATCAAGTTCTTGGAAGAAAAATTTGTCACAAGGTTTGGAATGCCCTTTGCTTTAGTATGTGACAATGGTCCGGCATTTTCCTCAGCGCAGTTACTCGAATAGACTTACAATCAGAGGATCACACTGAAGTTCTCCAGCAACTATTATCCTCAGGGAAATGGCGTTGCTGAATCAACAAACAAGAACCTGCTTGAAGTGATCAAACATTTGTTATAATGGAATCCCTGGGATTGGCATCAAAAGTTTAAATTTTCCCTCTGGGCGGATCGCATTTGCATCAAGGCTACCCTGGGAATGTCACCATTCCACCTGGTTTATGGCCAGAACCCTGTATTCCCGGTCAATTTACAGATCCCAGTCTTATAGTTTATGCAGGAATTCAGCAACAGGGACAACGTTGTGGAGGTTTGGCTCTTAAATCTGGTGCAGATGGAAGAACAGAGAGATGCAGCCCTTGAACATTTCACACGTCATCAAGCAGTGGTAAAGAGATGGTTTGACAGAAGAGCCCAATATAAGGCTTTTTAGATTTTGGATCTAGTCCTCCTGTAGGACAAGGCTCAGGAGAAGAAAGGAAAGCATACCAAGTTCCAACGGCTCTGGCTCGGACCATACTTGATTTTAGAAATCTGTGGGGCAAATACTTACCACCTCAGCACTTTGATAGGGGAACCTGTCGCATTGCCCATTAATGGACAATTTCTCAAACACTATTTCGAATAAGGGTAAGTTCGTCCGAAGTTGTATTATATGTAGATATCCGCTTGTAAATATCTCTTCCGAGTGCCTTGTGCGAGGTACCCTACCTTGTAAATAGTCTTGTCGACTGTCCTCCAGGGAAGTCCCCTTTTGTTATTTTTGTTATTTCTATTGGTTTTCTTTCGGCCCTGGTGTTTTTCTCTATCTTGCAGGAATTGGAATGCTTCGCATAGCTCTGGCCTCTGGGGCAATGTCTACGACATGATGACCTTTAGAATCTATCTTTAGCATGACAGAATCAGCTCGGTCTCCGGGGTTGTTTTATGGGTCATGGCACATTTTGAATAATTTCCATTGGGTGTTGTCTCTGGGAGTCTGGCAATCAGTGAACAAGATAATAATACAAGGAATAAGTAATTGGACACATCGAGGGTAGATCGGCTGTACTGATTGGTTGACCCACATCTGAGAATCTAAAGAAATTCCTCCTGGGTTTGGAGCTTTATCCCCTCTTCTAATATCTAAATGTAGGTGGATAGGAGAAAGAAGTACCACCATTAAAATTAGCTAAGCTTAAGCTTAATGGTGAAAGAAGTACCGCCTTCCCCCAGCGAGAATCAAATAAAGTAACAAAAGGAAAAGTGGGACAGAACTCCGGTCTCCGGGGGAAACGAGAAAATTGATGACTAGTTTGATGTGATTAGTGCCTCTTCTCTATTCCTCCCAAAGGTCATCGGCTTGATTTCCTTCCAAAGCACACACGACACCACTGATAAAAGACTACGGACTGGCTCTTGCTTGGTTGGATTCTCTCAGATATGTTGCTCTTTTCCTGTCAGACATTTCAGGGGGCGGCTTGTTCCAGTTTTGCTAGCCAGAGATTCTTTAGTTCTCAAATGCGCTAAGGAATTTGTCCCAGATAGTCACCATTTGTTATGCCCTACATCCCCGTCCCTACATTTTGTGTGCAAAATGTTGGGTCCCCCTTTTTTTGCTTTGGTTTGCTTTTTGCTTGCGGTTTTGCCTTGTCTTTCATTTCTTTCTCCTCTTTTTCTCTCTCCAGGGTTTTCTTCCCCGGTGGGTTGTTTTGTTTGTTGGTTTTCTCCTCCAGGATCCCGGTCCCAGAGGTTGTCTTTGTTGGAAGCCTGATTCTGGACTCTGGGATTCTTCGCTATGATTTTCTTAAGAATATCGTCACAAGGAATCCCCGGGCCTGGAGTCCGGAGGTTTCTCTCGTCTAGGAATTGCCGGAGGAGGAGGATTGCTTTACCACGGGTATAAATAGAGCTTACCTATCATTTTCACACTTACTGCAATTAAAAACTTCAAGCACTTAGAGCGAATCAAAGAGAGATTTCAAAGCAATTAGCGGAGTATTTGCAGAGAGTTAGTAATAATCAAAGCTTAACACCTTCTGCCGTTCTCAGGCAAGTGCAAGCGCCTCATGGTGGTGATTCTGACAGTTTGACGACTTGGGTTGTTATAGAGTTCCCTCAGTAATCCTTCCTCCTCCTCTCTCTTTTGCGTCCTTAGGTTGGTGTTTCGGCCTTCCCTCCTCTCCGTTTTGCTTCCACTTTCTAGTTTTTCTTTGGGTTTTCTTGGTTTTGTTTGTCTTTTTTTTGTTTTTCTTTTTTGTCTTGTCTAGTCTGTGGTCTTCTGGTTTTGCTGCCCGTTGGTGGGTCAGCTCTGTCAGAGGGTTGTCCACCCTCTATGCAAGAGACATTTGTCTGTAAAATCTATAAATTGTGTAAATAATGTAAATGTGTAGATGGTTGTATATATGCATTTTTCTTTGTCTGGTCCTCCCGCGGGCGTCAACCTGGGATGTATATTCAGGTATATATGTACATAGCTATATGTAACCCTTATATATATCTCCTCATTTTCATGTATATATCCCTTGGTTCCGTGTATATCCTTCCAGGTGGCTAGATAAGCTGGTCGAGTAACCTTTGGTTCTAGTTTTCTCGCCTCAGAGCTTGTTTCGAGGCAGAAAACCACCTGTTTAAAACTTGGCTCTCGGCCAGTTTCAAACAGGCAGTTTTCTCTCTCCTCCATCAAGGCTGTCAGGACCTCATTTATTTCCCATGCACATAATTACTTCTATCCAAGTGGCTTTCCCTTTTTGCGTGTTTGGACAGTTGGCTCCGCTGTCATCGCCATCACATCCATTTAATACCAACGCACGTGGCGCCCACGTGGGCTTGACAACTTGCTTTTTCATCCATCTTTGCTAACGGTCATTTCTCTGGACCTCGGGTCTTTTACCACCACCCATCCTGTGTCCTTATTGAGTGTGATAAAATCCCCGGACCTAGATATATGATTCATAAAGTTTACAGTATGTTCTTCTTTTTTGGTTGCCTTTGCATGATACTAACTTTTCAGGAAAGCAAACATCATGATGGTGGGTTCTCCGGACTTCAGGATAAATTATTTTTGATAAACATTTTCTGACAATCGTCTTGTCTCATAGGTCCCTGGACTTCATATTCCAAACATGTCTGAGGCATCTGCATCATCTCCACCCGAAAGCCCAGAACTGCCAACTGCAACGGAGACTAGGGCCACCGCGAAGTCAAAGATGGAGAGGGCCCTGGCGAAGCTGCCCCTCACCATGAAGTTTGTACAAGATAATGAGATTGTGGGCTCAAAGATTGAGTCCAAGGTAAAACTGATGACCGACACCAGTGTCGGGACCTGGGAAAAAATGCAGGCATTGGTAAAGATCATGCACATCCAGTGTCAAGCTGGAGATCAATTAAAAATCAACTTTGGGAACTTTGGAATCCTCCGGCGGCCTGTTTCCCATGCTCCATGCAATCTCTGGAGCTTATCCTAACATTGGCAAGCCACTACAACTCTTCCGTTTGGGCCGTCATGCTCGTGCCTGCGGAACCCACAGGATACCCCACTCCACTGGTGTCTCTCGACCCAGTCACCTTCCAAGCAAGCCTGGGGATCCCACAATTTTCCAAGGCCTTGGTGGTCACAAGGACTGATGCCTTGAAGCAGTTCACACAACTAGAGGATGCTGCCCGGGTATACATGAACTCCCATTAGCTCAAGGTCCCAAAGAGGGACCCAAAAAGAATGAAGATAGAGATTTCCCACTCTAAATTCAAAGAGAGCATCCAGATGGGGATGATAGCATTGGCCTGGGTCTTCAGGAAACCCTCCAACCAGAAATTTGCAAAATGGATGTATTATTTCCTCCTTGGCATCGCCACCAAGGAAGGATTCTTCGACTGGGCTACCATAATATCCAATCACATCGATTCCGGGTTCCGGAAACTAAACCAAAAGAAGAAGTTCTATATGTCTTCCTACATTTTATGGGCCCTAGCGCAACAAAGGCCCCACTCTCACGGCCTGCTCACTGACGGAGTACTCAGGATTGGCCCGGGATAAAAGGTACCATGGGACCATTTCACACAAATTCAATGGGAAGCCAGTTTCCCCATTTTTTTCCGAGTAAACGACGTGTTTGTTTACTACCATCTGCTTACACCAACCCAGGATGCCGGATACCGCCTGTCCACTGAGGTGATGAAATTGGTCAGTAGTTATGGATATTACTATGTCCAATTCCAATAGCACTTGTACATTAGGGTCGCTGACTTCTCTGGGAAACCCTACTTGTTGCCCAGACATTGTGGGGACAAGATCGTGTTGCTGGAATATTGTCGGAAAATGATGGAGGTACACGCCTTCTTTTCCCTCAAGAAGGTCTCAAATGTCTCATTCCCAATCTCATGTGCGAACTACACATGCAGTCTGGCCAATGCAAAGGAGGTAGAGAATGAGTTAAAAAGATACAACTTACAAGAATTCTATCTGGCGCGGAAGAATTTTGATCCGCATGGCCGAATTGCAGCGGCACTGCCCCCGGCTTTAGAGCCCCATCAAATATATATAGAGGATTTCTGGGTAGATTTCCAAGATGATGTGCAGGTGCGGAGCAGGCACTATGTCAGGATGACAGCCAGAATGATGTAGAAGTTCTAGCTCTGGAAATTCCCAGCTGACTTCTCAGACGTCGCCCCCACCGAGGATCCCCAGTACAAAGAAAAGGGGATTGACAAAAGAGCCCTTCCACCGGTAAATTAGGCAGCCCAGGAAGAGCCCACAATTAAAGATTTCACCCGAGAAGTAGTAGAGCGAAGCCACGCCTACTTCAAGAAAGTGTGCCACAAAAGTACTCTCCGGACAGCCCAGCCAGCACCAAAACCAACTCCACCATCAGTACCAAGATTGACACCAGGGTCCGGGACTTCTTTGCAGGGTGCAGACAAAGGGAAGAAAATAGCTACAACCCCTTCCACATAAGAAGTGCCCATAGAGGAGCAAATAAAACAATCAGTGGCAGCTTCCCAACAAATGAGGGAACAGTTAATTACAAAGCTGGCCACCCCACCATTGATGACCAGGCCACTCCGCCCTCCTTCCTCCCCGTCATTGGCTGCCTTAATGGTCAAGGCGACAGGGGTGGATCCGCTGGAAGCAGCGGCAATAAAAGATGCGGGACCCCCTCTGGTAACCCAGAGAAAGAGGAAGCACATAAAACAGCCCAAGGCAGAACGAGCGCCAGCAGCATCCCTCCCCCGGGAAGTAGAGATCGTTTCTTCCAGTTCCCCAAAATCAGAGAAAGAAACAGAGCCTACAGAGGTCCCAGCCAGTCCCCCTCTGCAAGAGGAATTTGATGATGTATTTGCAATCGATGAGTTCGAAAACTTGCAAGGGGATGATACATAAGCAGGGACAGAAGTCCCAGAGAAAGAAGTGGAGGCTGCAGACCAAGAAGACCCAGAACAGGAACCTGTGCAAGAGAAAGAGTAGGAGATAGAAGAAAAGGAGCTGGAACCAGAAATTATCTCCAGGGCTCAAGAGATGCAAGGTCCAGGAGTGGACCAACTAAAGCTAGGTGAATAAATGGCATCCGCTGGGGGAACCAGACCTTCAGGAATAACTGTAAACCTAGCTGGCACGTTCCTAAGGCCACTCCCAGGGGAAACCTTCAGGTAGGTTATCACAGTGGCCCAAACTCTAAATCTTGGCCTGATACCTCCCCTATTGCCGACAGAAGAAGAAATTTCAGCAGGTGAAGAAGAAGAAGAGAAGAAGCTTGAAGAGGAAATCCCTGAAGAAGCCTACCAAGGTCCAGACCCAACAATAAAAATATAGGAGAAGGCTGAGGAGATGGAGGTTGACAAAGAAAATATTGCTGTAGAAGAAGTTGAGGCGGGGAGGATGAATGAAGTCCACGTTGAAGAGGAGCAACAGCCACCGGACACCAGGAGAGAATCAGGAGAAAAAATTCTGGCAGGAAGGCCACCTCTCCCACCTCAGTGGTTGGTAGATAGAAAAAAGAGAAAAACTCAGTCTGCTCTGGTGATTCCTCCCTCCCTGGTGGAAATGATGGCCCTAGCTCAGGCCCCACCAAGGGTGAAGAAAGCCTAGATAGTTCATACTCTGCGAACTGGGCCGGGCGGAGAAACCATTGCTGTTGTGGCGACACCTTCCCCAGACGCCGATGAAGCAACTGCAGATCCTGCAGATTACCATATTGTAGAGGTATCCCTAGGAAAAAGAGGAAAGCAAGGTGAGGTTGACTTTCTTAAAGAGGCAGCAAGGGCAGTTGAAGCCCGATATAAAAAAGAGGCCCAGAGGCTCAAGGCTGAGAAAGAAAAGAATGCAAACCTTATGGGGTTGCTTACTGAGCTGGCCAGACCCATCAATGCCACCCCTCCAGAGACCTCTACAGCAGAAGAAATACCACAAAGTGACATAGACTCCTTGTACGTAATGAAAAAGAAGTCCTAGGCAGTAGACGAATGGGTCACCCTACAGACAGGAAACACCCAGCGTTTCCTTGCGTCCACTCTCCCAGACTTGTACATGGCCCGACAAGTTATTCACCAGGCAGAAACACTTATTGAGCAGTGGGAGAGTGACGCCAAAAATTACCAGGCATGGAAGGTAGAGCTCGAAGAGCTCCTCACCTTGGGGGAAGATATAATTTTTGAATCTAGAATTCTGGGTGAGGAATCATTTGATTTTGTAAGAACTCGGCACGCCAGACTTGACCTCACATTGGAGGTAACCAAGCAACTGGTAGAGTCCTTGCAAGAGAAGGTAAACACCATGAAATATCCTTCTAATTTATATAATTCTTATGTAATAAAGATCTCCGGGGCTGATCCCCTTAGTACAGATACATATACCCCCGAAGATTCAGTTTTGGGGAGTTTTGATGAAATAATGAAATCCCGGTATCAATCCCCGGAGGGGATAGACGGGGCCCAAATGGAAAAATTAACCAAAATGATACTTAAGGGCCATGATGCAGAAAGGATGGTGGATGAATTTAAAGAAAATGTTCCAGACCTGGGGGAACAAGTTGAGGTCGCCAAACACAGAAGGGCCAGCCTGAAAAATATAGATGAAGATGCCATTTCCCGTCTCCTCCAGGCTTTCAACGATAATAAATAGCTTTGAGCTTTCTCTGGAGGCCGGGGAAAAAATCACATTGGGTATTCTTTATTCTTTTTGGGGATGCAATTTCCCGGATCCCGGAGTCCCGGATCCAAAGTTTTGTATTCTTTAAAGTGATCTGTGTCCCGGTCCCCGAGGCCGACCAGTCACTTTCAGAGGCGGTTAATAAAGATTGTCAGAAGGTAGTTGGCCACATCAAGGGGCGTTGGCTCTACAGTTGGTTTTCTAACAGATGGTCTTCTCGAGGCACCGCTTGAGGGTACACCTAGTGCATTGGAGATAGGGTGCCACTTTTCCCATTTATGAGGCATACAGCCTCGGTCCCCGGGGGACCTACTTTCTTGTTTTTCCTCTCTGACTCTCTTCTCAAGGCCAATTCTTCCGTTGCATATTCTTGTCTTATTCTTCTGACATGGAAAACCTATTTCATCTCCAGGTCTTTTATAGGGTGGTGCAGGTAGTACCAGCCCCCGGATATTGTATTTTATTGAGACATGATGTAAATAGGGTTAGGGTTAAAAGAGTTGTATAAATAGGCAAATCGGCCCATTTCTGAGGGTCAGTGAAATTGATGATTTTGTTGTCCATAGCAATAGCAAAGTAATTTCTCATTTTTAGTCGCAGAGCTCAATGCTCCATTGTTCCATTCTCAGTAGTTAGATGCTCCCCTGGATCCACCATTGTATCACGCACCAGTGCTTGCTGGACTGAATATTAATGAAGAAGGAAGAATCCCTAGCAATGACATTGTTGGCATTCCTACTTCTGAGTTAATGGTATTTCATGTTTTGATGTTCTTTATGTCTTTTACTCTGGTATGTTAAAGTAGATTAACGACCTCTTTATTCCTGCTACTGATAAAATGCTAGCTGATGGTTATGTGTTTCTTTGGTATTTAGTGTAGTTTACCAGAGTATCATTGATGTTTCGGACATTTTGATATGACTATAGTTAGATGAAATGTTTCTAACCCTGCAGGATCTTTTTCGTTTTATTTTCTAAGTATAGAACGCTCGAGAAAACCTTTCCTTGATAGAATTTCCGAAGAATATGAGTTGAAGAAACCAGCTATCCCCCTCGAAAAAAGTCACCTCTCCCAACTGAGCCCCGTACCGTCGTGACCCAACACCTAGGTGCTTGAAGGCCTGGAGGATTTATTTCCCCCGGACAACCTTTGCAGGCAGAGTTGGCCGATTTCCCCAGAACCTGGTGACAACTTATGACTGTTGGCGGACCCGGTCAGCAAAACCCCATCAATAGAAACTACTTACTCCAACAAGGTAGAAGATCATTGTGTACACTTGAAACATATTTTTCAAAGAGCCATTGAATATAAGATATCCTTAAGCCCAAAGAAATGCCATTTTGCAGTAAATGAAGGAAAAGTATTAGGGCATATAGTATCCAAGAATGGGGTGAGAATAGACCTAGAAAGGATTGTATAAATTGATAAGATTGAGGTCCCTAAGAGTGTTAAAAATATCCTATCCTTCTTCGGACAAATAAACTTTGTAAGGAGATTTGTCCCAAAATTTTTAGAAGTAATTAAACCAATTGCTATGATGTTAAAGAAGGGTGCAGACCTAAAGTGGACAAATAAAGCTCTAGAAGAATTTGTAAATATTAAAAAGGAAATTAAGGAAGCTCTTGTACTCAAGTCCCTAGATTATGCCAAGCCATTTCAATTATTTTCCTTTGCATCATATCACACCATTGCTATTATCTTACTACAAAAAAATAATGTAGGATATGAACAACCAATAGAATTCTTCAATAAAACCCTTCAAGCCTCTGAATTGAATTATGATATCAATGAGAAACAAGCTTATGCACTTGTGAAAGCAGTAAAATCCTTCAGGCCTTATTTGGTAGGAGAAAAGGTGATAGCCTATGTTCCTAATGTAGAAATAAAGGATATATTCAAACAATCAGAAGTCACTGGGAGAAGATGTAGATGGGTAAATCAAAATCAGGAATTCAATATAGAGATTTAGATCACTAAGATTATCAGAGGAAAATGATTAGAAAGGTTAATGGTAGAAACAAATATGGATGCATTACATGTGAATCAGATTGATCTAAGTGAAAACCATACAAGTATTGATAGATTCCTTTGGTACACTAACATAGTACATTTCTTAAAACACATGAAATGCCCTGAAAACCTTACTGATAGTCAAAAGAGGACAGTGAAATTGCAAGCATCTAAACATATTTTGATGCAAGGAGACTTATATTGGAAAAATAGGGATGATATACTTATCTTTTTTCTAGATACATACCAAGATAAAATGGTGCTTAAGGATCTCCAGGATGGAGAATGTGGTGGACACTTTTCAGATAAAACCACTGCACACAAGATATTGAATGTAGGATACTACTGGCCTTACATATTTAATTAATGCCGTGAGTATTTTTAGAAATGTGAACCATGTCAAAAAAATTCAGGGAAACTCAAATATAATGGTGCATTACCTCTTAACCCTATGTCTACTAAAGAACCATTCCAAATGTAGGGAATAGAATTCATAGATGAAATAACTGATACATCTAGTGGTGGGCATAAATGGATTTTGAGAGCCACTGATTATTTCACTAAGTTGGTGGAAGCTATACCAACTAGACAAGCTACTAGTAAGGTGGTAATCAAGTTCCTGACTAAAAGGATATTGACAAGATTTGGTGTTCCTTAGAAGATTGTTGGTGATAATTCCATGTGTTTCAAATCTGTAGAATTCATTGAATTTAATGAGAAGTATGGAATAAATATTTCTTTTTTATCCCCTTATCATCTTGAAGGAAATGTCCAAGAAGAATCTAGCAACAAAAAAATAATGAATATTATTGAAAGAATGTTAGATAACAACAAAATATCATGGGATTCAAAATTACCACTTGCACTTTGGGAAGACAAAATTACAACTAAAAATTCTACTAGATATGCCCCATATGAACTTGTTTATGGAAACAAATCTCACTTACCACTAAATAATTTGTTTCCAGTATACAATTTTGTAAATAATGAGAAATGAGACGAAGTGGATTTCATTGAAGATAGACTCCAACAACTTGTAGAATTAGATGAAATAAAGAATTGAGATCATGAAAGAAATCAAGAATTGCAGCAGAAAGTGAAATATTTGTTTGATAAGAAGACTACATAAAGTAAATTTTAGGAAGGAGATCAAGTTTTGAGGTGGAATGTGAAAGATCAAGACAAAGGCAAACATGGAAAGTTTGATGCTTTATGGGTAGGTCCTTTTGTTATTATTGGTAAAGGAGGTGAGAATTCTTACATCTTATAGGATTTGGAGGGTTACAATCATGAACATCTTGTGCATGGTCAATATCTTAAAGCTTTTTTCCATTAAAGATAACAATAGACAAGTTTGCTTTTTCTTCTTTATCTTTGCATTATGTATTAGATTCTTGTATCTTTCTAAAGGTCCCATTTTCCAGATATACTTGGATCTTGCTGTGTTCAAATATAAACACACATCCCCAGAAAGAGCCACTAGTGGAACCCATATTTGTAGAATAGTTTGTATTCATAATTAATTAGGGAAGTATCTTTTTGAATATTATCATTTATCTTCTATATATATTTGTTTTTAAATTATGCTTCTTGATTATATTTCTAATGTCTTTTATTAATACTATATCATTTTTAATCTATATCTCTAATAAGTTACCCTTGTATACCATTGATTTCTTCCTATTTCCTCTTTGATGTAGTTTATGAAAACATATGGTCAAACACCTATCCTCTATTTACCTATAGCATGGTGGTGCAATGAAGTAATGAGCAGTATTCTATCCATTGTGGGGTGGTGAAGTATTTTGGTCTTGACCTCCATGATAATTGAAAAATAGTCAAATAGAGTTATTGATGGTTGAAAGTTCATGACCACTGTACAAAGAGATTCATTTTAATTAACTTGGAACCACATAGCAATTGTCGAGTGTAATATAGAGTCATCTTGTCTAAATTTAGATGAATTTGGATCCGATCATATTTAGATTTGATCCAATGGCTGAGCACAATGGCACTATCCCAAGTTGCACGCTACTTAAACATCACACGATGGCGAAAATGATGATAGATGTCCTAGGCCCATACAAGTATGATGGTGAGGTGACAAGGATTCAACTTGAAAAAAGTGATTGATCAAGAAAGATGATATGGATACCACATTATTTTTGAAGTTGGTTAAAGTACGAGTTACTAAAGCCCCATCATTTAGCACATGGTTATAATTAAAGGTGATCTTTTAACCGAGGGATAAAGATAATCAGGTTTTATTCCAAGCCATGGTTTCATCAGCGGTTAAAGACCGAATAAGTTTAAAATTAATCAATGGACAGCGTGAAGCCTTGAACAAGAAGTGATCAACATCTAGCCATCATGGGAACACACCTGATCACCATGTGTCCCAGGACCGCCAAGATATATAGGTGGAATGATGTGGATATAGATGTTGGAATTTGGTTGTTAGAATAGAATGATTAGACTACACGCAGGTGCATAAAGTGAAGTAAAAGAAAGACTACTTAAATGCTATCTTTTAGCTCTTGCCTTAAATCGATGGCTAGGACTTAATCTAGCTGCTAAAAGTAATTGAATGATAACTGGGGCACTTGGGAAAGATTTGCGACCATAGCATGAGAGATCTATGGCTCAGTGTGATGGAATGATGAAAAAATGAATGGGCTTTAACCACTACATGATAGAGAAGAATGCAACATGTGAAAGAAATGGGAAAATGACAAAAGACCTAGGAAACAATAATAAAATTAATTTACTACATGGCATTTGAAATATTATAATCATTTATTTTTCTTAAGGGTTTGTTTTATTATTAACTATTTGACTTTGCATGCAAGAAATAAAGGTGGTGAACACAAATGATTGGACAATTGCGATTTTTGGCATTGTGGATAATGATTGCATGCAGACATGATGATCGACACCATGGTTGCAGTCGATAAAAGATGATAAGTTTTATTCTAGAGACCATGCACAATAATATCAATGTGATCAACATACCTAGAGCCAATGATTCAAAATCATTGATACCGGATGAAGGATATGTTAGAAATGTTTGATCTGGTTTCAGAGTTGACAATACAAATGATATTATCATACTAGATTGGGTTGTTTGATATATCAACAATCATATATAGTTCCATGCAGAGATTATGAGATAGACTATGGATAGAGATATGGTCAAATTACCATCATGATGTAGATGCATTATTTAAGATTTCAAATCAGACATATTTTGAAGATGTTATCAAATTATAGTCATTTGTTATCAAACAATGATAACCAAACATTATATTGTTATAATCATTAAACATTCAGTTATTAATCTTAGGTTAGGTATTTGTTAGGAAACATCATGATTATCTAGAGCTTGTCTGCATCCTTTGGGTTTCATACTTATAAGGATACGAAGATCAACACAGAAGAGGACAATAATAGGACTTACTATTTCTATAGACAGATGGAATAGATGGATCAATAACTGCAAATGTGAACTCTCTTGTAATATTTTTCCATAATCAATAAAGATAAGTCCTTTTCTTCATATATGCAATTTTTTCATTAATAATTTTACAATTAGTCACTCGGATAAACCAATAGAACTTCTTCAAAGTGATAGTTTGATGTGCATGCTTCTTGATTCAATTCATAGTCTATATTTCAGTTGGTTTTCTCATTTTGCATATTTAATTTTGTTGATTGAGGCCTCAGTCAACTGGTCTTTCATTTGAGAAGTATTATCCTTTTGAAATATCTTTGAATTTTCTCTAGGTTGCTTGTAAATTTCATAACACCTTTGAAGTGATAAGTTTTCTTACAAAACTGTCTCTAAGGTTGAACATAGGATTGGAATGATATTCACTCTATTGCCCATAGTTGATTAAGGCACTGATCTCTCTTGTTTATTGGATTATGGTCATAGTTTCACTATTTAAAGTTTTGAGATACTATATAGATCTGCTCTATTCAGTTCATATCGTGAATCCATAAAAAATTCTTTAAACTCTTGCAATATTACATTTCAACACTTTAATAATATATTTCTCTTAGTTTTAAGATCTTAATAGTACTTTTCCATAATTTGAGAGAAAGGAGTTTTGAATACATATTATCTGCTCTAAAAATCCCTAAGGATTTGGGAGATAAGACTAGGGTATAGGCCTACTAGCCCTGGTTCTGCAGAGCCAAAATTGCAGAAGGTTGAAACTTAGATCAGGTTGAAACCTTGTTTGTTGGAAAATCACTTCAGTTTATCATCATTGGATAGGCAAAATCTATAGGAAATCCAATCTGTTGATTTGAGAACCAAAAAAATAATGCCTAATTTAATGTTGGATTCACTAATTGATGTTGATTTGATGATCTCAATTTGATCTTGATATGATAAAACTTTGATGTGATGAAACCATTTCATGCCCCATTGATGATTTGATGAACTTTACTAATAATTTGATCGATTCCACTGATAATTTGATGAATTTTATTTCAATTATGATGATTTTATGCCCCCTTAGGAAAGGAATGGAATTTTTTTTTGAATTTCCAAATATTTACAAATTTTAATCAAATTCTAAATATGTTAAAATAAGTCATGATTTCAATTGATTTCCTAATAAACATTGACTTCCCTCAAATGCCCTGGTAGAAATGTTGAATTTTTTTGGCTTTTGATTCAATCATGTTCTTATTTTCCCACCAACATCCCAAATTTTACCCTCCACAAGTGAAAAAGTAAGTTATAAGAGGTAAAAAGGTAATCTTTCCTCTCATTTTCACCTCCTCTATTTGTAAAACTTGGATTTTTCCTCAAATAGAAAAAAATGGTGGTGCCAATCAGAGAACATAAGCATGGGTATCATTATCACTGTATGAGAGCATATGGAAATTTGGTATATTCCCAATTTGTGATCTTTTATTTTCATATTTCATGATTTTCCTTGAATTTCCATGTTTTTCCATGATTTTATAGTATCTTCCACAAGTTTTAGCACCTAAGCCTCATGTTAGAGTGCTTCCATGGTTTCTTATAGTGCTTATGCTATGGTTTTTAATTTTTTTTCCACTTTTACATAATTTTTTGGTGCCTGTACTAGTTCTTCCAGCATGTATACCACTGAATGGGCATTTGCAAGGTTTCTAGGAGCTTCCATGATGTCATGCAATTCCTATTCATGCCCAATGCATGTTTCAAGGTGCAATAGTTCACGTAAAAGATAAAATAGCACATTTTCATAGTTTAGGAAATATTTAGGAAGGTTTAGGAGGGTTTAAGAATATTTAGTAACCTTCAAGGTAAGTTCGATTCGGTCCTTTTGCATTTAGGTAAAAATGATCCAAAATCTGCAAATTTTTACCTTTGATGACATAATATATATCCCATTTGCATGATTTGATATAAATATCCCTTTTATGATTCTGATTAGATATAAATTTGAATGATAATAATCAAAAACTTCATGTTGATGTGTATTGATGTAAGTAAAACTATATCGATTAGGATCATTGATTAAATGTATGTGATACTTTGTTCTCAAGATCTAGAGAAACAAAATAATTTTATGTGCTCAAGAAGAGTGAGATAGGATTGATGATAATTGGATTTATTAGGTTGACTAAATTTATATGATCAACTTGATCCCTAGATTGATTGATTGTGTTTTGATGAAATCAGGTTTCTTCAAGGAAATTGATGGTCCGAAGAATCTATCATTGGCTGTTCGACATGGTCCTGTATTTGTCTACTGAGGAAAAAAGGATGATCAAGCTATGCGGGTTAATATATATTTGCATATGTTTCAATTCTAAGTGAATCATGGTTTATTGACCTCTTTAGCTGAGTGGTGGAACTCAAATCATAACACCTTTCATTTACCAATGGGTGAGATGACTATTACGGTAGAGGATGTCTACAATTTTTTGTGGATTCTGATTATGGACGATCTCATATATTATGATTCATTTATGATGGAGGGGCATATAAATGAGTGTTTGGTGATGAGGACATTGGATACAAGACCATTCCTTGGCAATGAATGAGATAGTTATACACTCCTCTTCCTTCTATTCTGGCATGTTTGATAGTAGGATTCTTGATGCCAGATATAACTGGTCATGTATTTTTCATAGGGTGGGGAAATATTTTGGAAGATATGATTTCTCAACCTCGTATATTTTCCTGGGATCATGTTTACTAGAACATTTGTACCATGATTAACATTATGTGCTCTATCATCATAGTGTTGCATTATCAATCAGTGTAGTTTTGTTATACTTACATGGTCCTAGGAGAATCTTCTAGGAGAGAGAGAGAGAGAGAGAGAGAGAGAGAGAGAGAGAGAGAGAGAGAGAGAGAGAGAGAGAGAGAGAGAGAGAGAGAGAGAGAGAGCTTGTNGAGAGAGAGAGAGAGAGAGAGAGAGAGAGAGAGAGAGAGAGAGAGAGAGATCTTGTCCTTGATGTCATCCTTATATGTATGTGCATGTTTGGGAGTCATTGTCCAGCCTCAATTGGGCAAATTAGAGTACTGGAGGAGGATCTTGGATGATCTAGATGAGGTCTGTTGGAGGCCATATCTTATATGTGAGGGTTCGATTGAGGAATATTAAAAGATACCATACTTCTTCACTTCACAATGGTTCATTGGTTGCACAGTCTTCATTGTTGAGAGATTATGTCTACTAAGAGTGTTGAGATAGTTTTGTCACACTCATTTTTAACCACAAGGTTTATCTCACTATGCTCGAGTTTAGACAGAGAGATCATTATGGGGGCTTAGTGTTGATTACCAAGCTTCTAGAAATGAGGTATTAGATCTTAAATAAATATAGTGGGATTATGGTGATGATACCAAGGATACAAGAGTTAATCCCCAATACACTGAGTCTTACTGGCTACATGATTTTCCTAATTTTGTAGATCTTGCAGATCTAGTTCTTGATATTGATGATCTAGATTTAGAGGATGATGATGATGATGATGATGATGATGATGATGAACAAGGAGGACAATATAGACTGAGACTAGTCTAGCTTCAAGGAGATAGATTGGTTAGTCCTTGTGGTGGTAGATTTTTTCAAGCCCTAGAAGGTAGGGCATCAGGTGGAGGAGTAGTGACATGTAGAGTATCTTTTGAGGCCAAAAATAGTGCTATTCCTAGTACTATTCATGGAAGAGGTGGTATGAGACTCTTTGGGTTAGAGGTTGATTCTAGTACTCCACCATCTAGTAGTATAGTTATTATTTGCAGAGTCAGGATGAGAGGTAGAGGAGTGCATGTTCCTAAGAAATAGGTTGATAGATAGTTTCCTAAGAGGTGATTAGTTGATCATATTTTTCCCCAGTGTTGGACCCATAGAGGTCGATGAGTAGGTAGAAAAGATGCTCCAAATGTTTTTGATATTCTATATATTCCAATGGTTTCAGTAGCATTGGCTACTCCATAAATTCCTTCTGCTCCTCCAAGCTAGGGAATATAGGATATCCATGGAGATATGATAGCTATACAGGGTGAGTTTCCTCAAGCCAATTCAATATTGGTTGCATTTGTTTCTCGATTTAATAGTGATCCTACTCAAGAAATAGGTTCTTCCCAGGTTCTCCCAATAGGTACAGGTGTAGAGGATGGTCAAGATAGATGTTTAGCTATTTGATCAGATTTGACTGCTTTACATTTTATATGTACTTGATACTCATTTTGATATATTCATATTATGATGATATTTAGTCTTTATGTATTCAAATTTTGTTTCTTATGACATTGTAAATTGGACTTTTCAAAATATTGATGAAATGCATGTTGCAACTCTATGTGATTCTATATGTAAGTTTTTTTTGTATTTTTCAATACAATATTATATGTATGCAATGATACTAGATGAAATAATTATATATATATGAATGTCAAGATTAATGAATGCATTTTTTTAGATCATCTTTAATGATATGTAATGGAATGCAATGTAATGAATAATGATGACGAGCTTAATGAAATGCAATGCAAAATGATATTAATGAAATGTAATGCAAAATGGATAATGAACTTGATAAAATGATATGAAATGCTACATATTTTTTTAAGGGAAGTCCATACACTTTGTCTTAAGAAAATTTTGATGTAATAACCCTTGATTGGTTCACCCCTCTTTTTAATGGAAAACCTTAAGATTCGTTTCCTAGAGAAAATCACCTTAGCTAAAAAATGCAAGTCTAATCTAAAGAAAATGCAAGATGCATCTATGATTGTCACTTATCACTAGATAATACTATTTTATTTTTCATCATTGAGATTTTCAAAACCTCAAGTTGGTATAACCCTCACTAGTTATATTTCCAAACCATGTTGATATGAATACCTCCTTCCTTCAGATTTCCACAATGAAGCCGATACAACTCTCATTGGTTCAACCATGGGAGTATGAATACCGCTTTTATCGGATTCAATGTTGTAAGTGGATTTTGGAATTAATATATGGAAGACCTAAATGGCCAAGGTATCCATTTGCATAAATAGATAGAGAATTGATCCCTCCATATGAAAATGTCCTTGATGATTCTTTTATGATCATATTGTTAGATGAGTTTGCATACTTCTATGGATAAATCTTACAAGCAGACACATAGAAATCAAGCAAATATTATGTCTCCATCATTGCTTATCAAGTCAAATACATCATTGATTTTCTAAAAAGACATGATTCCAAAAATCAAGTAACCCTGAAAATAACATTTCTTTTGTTTGTGGGTCCATATTTCAGAAGAACTTAATCCATTTTTATCTTAATTCAAATTTTTAATCTTGATTAAGGATTTGATCATATTTGATGTTCCATCTTGGTGTGATGTTAAATCTTGATAAAATTGGAATGTTTGAGATTCAATATGACTCAAACGGTTCAAGTGTCTTGATTTTTGTTTGATGCAATGATTTGTGTCAATTGGATCTATCGTGATGAGCTCACTAATTTAGCATTGTGCCCCAATTATATAGAAAGATTTCAGACTTAGGAAAATCTCAAAATCAAAATTAAATCTTGGTACATGCAAATGCAACTCTGAGACTTTATTATGACTATTTACAAATGATGGATGCAAGGATATGTACAAGGATGGAAAAAAGATGCAGATGGACAATGCAACCTAGGCGAGACTTAAGGGTCAAATAACACATGTTTACCAGTTTTTCACCACTTAAATTTATTGTTCTTTTTCTCTCTTTTTTTTTTTCTTTTTTTTTTCTACCAAGGTGCCTATTGCTAGGTTTTCACCAAGGTACTTTTTCTCTTTTTTACTTTTTTTTTTTGTATTTTTTCATTTTTTATTTATTTTTTAATATTACCAAGGTGCATGTTTGCTAGGTTTTCACCAAGATAACAAATTTTTTAGGATCTCATTTTAATGTTTTTCTTTCTCTAGGATCTCTTTCTACTATTTTTAAATTTTTTGAAGGTCACTTTTCACTATTTATGGCTTTTTTAAGGATCACATTTCTGCTATTTTTGGATTATTTTTAGGATTACTTTTCACACTACAACAACTAATTCTTTCCTCATGTGATACTCTTTCCTCTGATACTCTTTCATATGATCTTCAGGTATAAAACCTCTTTAAGTGAATTCTATTGATAGGTTCTTGAAATCCCTCTCAATCACAATTGGCTAATTTGTAGGTTCATGTCCTAGAGGAATATGTTATAACAAAAGGTCCTAGCAAATTTTCCTTTCTTTTCTCTTTCCAATTGGCTTCGGGGATTTTCTCTAAGGAATAGATCTCCCACTTGAAATTATCTTTATTTGATCTTCTTGTTGTATTTCTTTTACATTCAATTTTTATACACCTTGAGATGGTCATATGTTTGGGTTTGATGTTATTCATGTAATTACAATTATTGTAGTCTTGCAACTCTATAATCTTCTTCTATCACTAAACCTTGCAATGAGACTTGTAGTGAATCAATGTTGACTTCTAAAGGTAAAATTGCTTTAGCCCCATAAAATAATGAAAAATGTGTTTCTCCTATGGGTGTTAGGATGCTTGTTCTATAGTCCCATAATGCTGAATTTAAATGAATATTCCAATCTCTTCCTGAATTATCCAGTGTTTTCTTTAATATTTGAAGGATTTTTTTTTGGAGGGCTCAACCTGATCATTTCCATGAGGGTAATAAATTGAAGAATAATGGTGTATGATATGAAATTTATCACATAATTAGTCACAATTAATCAATATCATTACTCTTAAACTTCTTTCCATTGTAAGTGAGTATGGCATATGGGATACCATATCGACAAAAGATGTGGTCCAAAATGAACATAGATATTTGTTTTCTAGTTGTTGTTATTAAAGGCATAACTTCCACCCATTTAGAAAAATATTATGTTGTAGTTATTATGTATTTGTGATCATTAAATTATGGTGGCTAAATCATCCCTATTAAGTGAAAAACTCATTGATAAAAGGGCCAAGGTGTGGTCAATCGATGCAAATCTTGAGCTGGCACATGTATCAAATTCCCATGATATTAGAAGTTTTGACATATCTTCACACAATGACAAGCATCTCTTTCCATAGTTGGCCAATAATACCCCATCCTTAGAAGTTTCTTTGCTAAAGTAAATCCAATAAAATGTGACCAAAAAATTCCCTCATTAATTTATTTTAAAGATATTTCTAACTTCTCCCTCTCTAGACATCTAAGAAGTGTTCCATCAAGACCTTTACAATACAATGTTTCAGCTACAATGGTATACCTTAAGGTTTGTCGCATTAAGTTTTTCTTTTGGTTTCTAGATTAGTCCTCAAGTAAGATATTATCTTTTAGTTAAGTTTAAATAAGACCATATCATGGGGATTAATTTCCAACTAGTAGACAAATTATTTGGGATTTGTGAAGGTTAAATGCAGGTTGTACCAACTCTTCCACCAAGATTTCATATCGTGCACTTTTAGCTGGCATTTGTAAGAGACAAGTCAATGTTTCAATGGAATTAGCTACTTTATTTTTCTCCCTTGGTATTTTTTTAAATAGGATCATAACACAATATTTATTCAAATAATCTATCATCCTTTTATAAGGCATCAATGTTTTATCTCTTGTTTGCTAACCATCATTGATCTGATTTATTACACTTGTAGTTCTTCCACTTTCCATTCTAGAGACTTCTTCATTCCTATAACTAGTGCTTCATATTCAACAATGTTATTTGTACATGGAAAAATAAGTTTGTATGACTTTGGAATAGTGTATCCTTGTGGATTAATTAGGATAATTATTTCCCTTGACCCATGATGTGTACATGATCCAACAAAATAGATTTTCCATGTCCTTGCCTTAACATTTGTTATCTTTGAATCAAGATATTCAATCTGAATATATTGATTATCTTTCAAAGGAGCTTACGTTAGTTGATAAGTGACAACTTGACCTTTCATTGACTTCCTATCAATATATTCAATTTCATACTCACTCAATACCATAACCCATTTTTCCAATCTTCCTATTAGGGTTGTTCTCCTAAGAAAATACTTGAAAGTATCAATTTAATTTATGAGTCTAATATTGTGTTCCAACATGTAATGACGTAATTTTTGAAAGGAAAAAAAAACTTCTAGGAGAGCTATTTCAATTAAATTGTAGTTTAATTCGTATTTGACCAAGGTCATGTTGTTCTAGTAAATTGCCTTTTCTTTCCCATTTTCATCTTCTTGAGCTAATAGGGAATCTAATGAATTATTTGTTGCCAAAATATACAAGAGTAAAGGTTTTCCTAGAATAGGTGACATTAGTAAAGGAAAATTCATCATTTACTTATTTAAAAGAGTGAAGGATTCTTCACATTTGTCATCCTAGTTGAAGATTGTCTCCTTATGAAGGAGTTGAGTAAATGAGTGACGTTTTTTGGCTAATTGAAAAATGAATCTTCTTATAAATTGTAGATCCTTGGAGTGATTTCATATGCCTTATATTTCTTGGTTCCCTCATTTCCATGATTTCTTTAAATTTTTCTAGATCAACCTTAATTCCTTAGGATGATACTATAGAGTAGCTTTCCTGATTGTCACCAAATGTACACTTTTTTCGCAATCAACCTCACCTTGAATTAATCTAACCTTGTGAAAAATTTCTCCAAAATTGGCAAGTGTTATTTTATCATGTGATATTTTTCCTATATGCCATCAACATAATCTTCTATGAATGTGTGTATCATGTATCATGAAAATTTATGGTCATAGCTCTCTGGCGAGTCACTCTAGCATTTTTAAGACAGAAGTAAATTATGTTACAAAATAATCTAGCCCAAGAACATGTGAAAGTTGTCTTTTTCTTGGTCTTTAGGAGATATTTTTATCTTATTATATCAAATTAATCCATCCATGAGAGAGAACATATAATGTCTTGTTGTTAAGTCAACTATGGCATCAATGCTTGACACTAGAAAATCATATTTTGGGCAAGCTAAGTTGAGGTCTCTAAAATTTGTACATGCTCTAATTGATTTATCTGACTTGGAAAATGACACTATGTGGGATATCTAGTCATTATAGGAAATATTCCTTGTTAAACCAACATTAAATAACTTTTTAAATTTTTCTTTTACTAATAATGCAATGTGAGGATACATTTTTAATAGCTTCTGTTTGCCCAGCTTAGCTTTTGGTTTTACATTCAAATGGTGAATGATAAGATTCAGATCTAGACTTGGCATTTTAGCATATGACCATAGAAAATTAGCTTTTTTTTTCTTTTGAATAATTCAATGAATCCTTTTATTTCTTCTGGTGTTAATGATTCTACTAGATTTATGAACTTGGGTTCTGACTATGTGTCAACATTTACTCTTTCTAGCGGCTCAATCAATATAGGTGACGTTTATTAATAATGTTTTAGAAAATTTTCCAATCTCTCTTCCTTAGGCTCCATATTTGGGTTTTCACCTTCATACATGTCTTTTATTTTAGCTTTTTCTAGGTATAGCACTACCACATTATGGTTTTCACCACTAGACCTTTTGATTTTTTCTTTATTCTTTTATTTTCTTTTGTGACTAAGAGATTTTAAAACTCCCCCCTTATTTCTCCTTGATATTATTCATTGGTGGAAGCAGGTTCAACCATAGTTAAGTACAAGGCCAAATAATATTCATTTGGGGAAATGGGTAAGTTGTTTGGTTCCAGTTAATCCCAATCAATTAATTTAGGATGGATAAGTAACAAAGAGTTGTATTCATTCAAGTTTACAAGATTTAAGGACATGATCTCATTAGAGGGTTTGTACACTATATTGTTTAGGTCTATAACATGTGCCTCTTCTAAATGAACCATAGAGTTTGGGTCAAGATATTCCTTACTAGAGTCTTCTTGAGCTTTTTGTGGATAAAAATATCTTAGATTAAATCTAACATTAGATTCTTCTAATGAAGATACATATTTCTCTCCTACCCATTCTGAGTTAGAACTTGAAGATTCTTGATTTTTGTTAGATTCCTCCATCTGCACCAATGCATAAGTGAACAACATCAACTTCTTTACCATGACATGATTCTTATAAAAAATAGTCACATTCACACTTAGTTTAATCATCATGATCACTAAAAGAATTTAACTTATGTATTTGTTCAAAATAAATAAACTTATTTTGATTAGAACTTGATGCAGAATATCCCAATCTTAATTTCTCTTTACTTGATCTCCATTGGACTTCTATGGGTTCTAACAAGAATTGCTTTCATTTCCAAACCCCCTTCCTTGATATTCCATCTTTGTCAAAATTTTATATCCTTTTCCATATTGGTATGTGGGAATAATGATGTGTTGTAATCTTTTGTTTGAATTTTCTTCCTCCTCTGATTCTTCATTCATATAATTATTGAGCCTTACAAAATTTTCATTGTATCTTTGTGGTTTTCCATGATTCCTAGGCGAAGTAGGCATGTATTTCAATGATATGGAATATTTTCTTGTCCCCCTTTGAAACAATTTGTATTGTTTTTCAAAATTCTTCATCGTATTATGCGTCTTTTCTTGATGTGTTAATATTTCCTTTCCATTTTCAAAGCGTTTTGATGTATTTTACCCTTGGATAGAAGAATTTGATTTTAAAAAATTGGGACTTTCTTCATTTGGTTCCACAAAACTTATTTATCCTTTCCTTTGATAGATGAAGAAGGACAAGTGTCTCTTTATCACTTGCAGTAGTAAGCTGACCTTTTCGATTATCTTTCTCTTCTTCTTTAATGTTTGAACTTGCAGTCACACTTGGGATTTCTAACTTGTAATTCTCTTGAGATTCTTGTAAAGTAGGAATATCTCTATTATGTGGTCCACAAGAGTCTGTCCTTGGTTTTATATTATTACTATATTGAAAAGGATTTGTGTGTGCACTAATGGTTATTTCTTTGCCCACGTATAGAAATTTTATACATTGGTGATAAGTATAAGGCACTTCCTTCATTTCATGGATCCAATCCCTTCCCAATAATATATTTTTAGTCATTTTTAGGTCTAGGACTTGAAAAATTATTTCCTTTTAAATGGGTCCCACTTTGATAGGAAAAGTAACTATCCCTTTCGAAAATCTTTCTTCATCATCACATGTCTTGATTGTTATCTTTATTTAAGGATCCAAAATTTTTTATGAATATCCTAAGAATTTTATTAGAATCAATGTAAATAAGTTCAAACTAACACTTCCATCAATTAAGACTCTTTTCACATGATGCTTATATATGAGGACTTCAATATGCAATGGATGGTTTGGCGGGTGATTAAGAGACATGTCATCTTGTTGGGAAAAGGAAAAACAATGAGGTTCGATAACATGAGAAACTGTTGTTTGGAATTGATCTACATCAAAATTTATGGGAACTATTGTATTAACCAAGGCTTTCTCTAGGATTTCTTTCTGTGATGGTGATATTTAAAATAACTCAAAAGTATAAATTTGGGTCAGAGTTCTAATAATTTGATCTACCAAATTGTATTTCTTTGATGAAGATGATGGAAAACAAGTCAGGTTGGTTTTTGGTAAAGTTTCCTGGTAAGGTTACTTTTGAAGCTTGTCTCCTAGTGATGACATTCAATGATTCCTTCTCTCGTTTATCTTTTATCACCACAACATTGATGACATTTTCAAAACTAAATACATAATTGATCATGTTGTCATAAGTATGAGAAAAGTAAACCTTGTTATTCCCTTTCTAATTATTTTGATTTGTGTTGCAAGACTTCACATTTTCATGGTTAAAAAGGGAGTTTTTAACGTCATGTGATCTTCATTTTTTCTAGGACCTTCTACTTCAATTATTCCACGATCAATTAAATCTTGAACCACATGTTTTAGCTTCATACAATTATTGGTAGTATGAGCCTAATTTCGATGATATTTTAAATGATGTGACTCACTTCACAAATTTGGTTTAATTGGATACTCATAGGGTCTAGATTATGGTAAAGTAATGATATTATTTGCAATTAGAGTCCTTAGTGCATCCTCCAAATGTTCACTTAGTAGGGTAAATTTCCTCTTTGTATTTGGAGTTGTGTATCAAGAAAAAAAGCTTGGTTTAGGTTTTTTGTGATGACCTTATGGAAAGACATATTGTCAATTAGTGCCAAACACTTACTCATCATAGTTTTTACTGAGCCAATAGTGCAACCCGAGAAGTTATAATGTAACCCGAGCAGTGGCAGTATCGAGTGAGAAGACAATGGTAATCAATATTACCCATGTACACAAAGTAGCCTGAGTACACAGAGTAGTCCAAGTGCCAGAGTTTAGTATGTTGCTCAAGTGAAAGCATAATGCCTGAGTGCCAGTATATTTCCCGAGCGGATCACTGGACCTGATTAATAGTTCTCGCCTGACTTAGCTTATATTATTAGATATTAATTTATCTTATAGAATCTGACTTACAGTTGCATTTGATTTTGATAAGGTATAAATATAAAGTATTTAGTTTATCCAAACAAGAGTGAATATATGTGTAGAAGTATGTATGCAAATATGAAGTGCTAGATTGTTTAAGAGGCTACAACAGTATAAGGAACAACAAAGACTCATTCATAACAGTCAAGTGATTATTTTATATCATTGGATCTTATTCAGCAATTTAGAGTTGAAATGAAGATCATCTACTAGTTCATCCTAATAGGTACATCAAAAAAATCCTCTAACAAGGTGGACCTAACAGTCCTTTACAAATCTCCTAAGAGAGTTGCATTACTTGAATGTATTGTACTAAATCCTTTCACAAGGTGGAGCTAACAGTCCTTATTGCCCCTAATAGGGTAGGCCATCAGAAGTGGTCAATTATAAACTTTAACAAGATAAATTTATACTACAGTAATAAATCTTGTGGGTACCAAACCCACCATAGTTTTACTTTCTATTTGGAAGCTTTCTGGGTAACCAAATATTGTGGATATTTTGTTGGTTATCATTTCATGTGTGCTATTAGATTAGATAATCTAATATTGGATTAAAAGGATTAAGTTTTATTGGTTCCTGATTCACCCCCACCCCCTCTTAGTCACCTTGACTCAACATATTTCCAACAATTGTTATCAGAGCCACATGTTCTCTTTAAAGAAGTTTATTAGCTTCAGAAAAGCTCACATGCAATGGAAATATATAGACTCAAGAAATTCATTGAAAATGAAAATATAGATCTACAAGTAGCCATGGATCATATGAAGAAACTCAAGGAGAAACTCTCTCTTTCCCTGAAAAGAAGAAAATATTTAGCAGTATAGATGAATGGAAAAGGTTACACAGAAGAAAGAATTGAACACTTATGCAAACAAAGAATTTCTGAAGAAGCAGATGCAACAATTAAAGACCTACTTGAAAAGAATCTCAATTTACATGAAGAATTTAGAAAATTGAAAAGAGAACAATAAATTCATTTAGTCAGAATATGTGAAGTCATAGAACAAAGAGTCAAGAAAAAAATGACAGATAAATGGCACAAGAAGATAAAAGATTTTTTTGTACAATATTAAAAGAAAAATAAAATGAAATCCATCATTTGTCACTTCAGCAAGAAGAAATGATAAATCAAATCAATAATGTAAATAAAGAAGTTATCAATCTGAGGACAGAAAATGAAAGACTACAGAATGATCTCAATACTAAAAAGGAAACCAATGAGAGTATGATGAATTCACATGGAAGCATGGATCAGTTGATAGAGAAAAATCAACTTGAACATCATGGATAGACTGGATTAGGTTATATAGAACAAGGTGAATCCTCACAGCAAGGAACTCAAAAGAATAAAAAACCTACTTGTAATCATTGTGGCAAGTTAGGGAACACAAAAAATAAGTGTTGGAGAAATGGAAAATCAAAGTTTAATGGTAAATGCTAAAGATGCAAAAAACATGGATATAGGGCAATTGAATGCAATAAGAAACCTAAGTTTGATGGAAAATGTTTCAATTGTACAAACAAGGTAAAAAATCATCTGAGTGTAGAACTAAGAAATGGAGCTCTGCTGAACAACTAAATAAAGAAATTTTTGGTTGGGATTACTACACATGGATTAGATGTTGTCACTATGGTGAATATTGGCATATTGGTGCAAATTGTGTAAAGACTCACCTCAGAAAAATGAATACTACTAAGAGATGTTATGTATGTAAAAAACTTGGTCATCTAAGAAAGAATTGCATGAACAAAGAAAAAGTGGATACTAGTTTTGAGAAAGGAAAAGAAAAAGTTTCTAAAATCAGAACTTAGATGAATCAACAGTGGGTAAGGAAATCTCCTGAGAGATCAGATCAAAACAATGAAGAATCGAATGGCACCCAAAGCAGTGAATTGGGTGGATCTACCATTTCTAAATAAGCATGTAAGGAGTCTACTGGAACTATGCATACAAGAAATCCTACATCAGTTCCAGACATGATAATAAGTCCAAATGAACATATTGATGCACTAGGACATATTATAGTTTTAATCGAGTCAATATCTTAGTAACACCCGAGTTACAGAGGCTTAACTGAGTTAAGCTGGGTTGTATGGTTTTGAAGATGCAAAAGTTAGTTTTTGCAGAGCTTCATTCCAAGCTATGGAAGCTGTCATGTACAGAGCATTTAATGAAAACTCAATGGTAAAATCTCTTATAAAAGATGAATTTAAAGTGTTATTATTTACAAAGCTTTCAGTTTGCAGAGTGATTCAGTGCCTTAAGCGATTCAGAGCAAATTTGTATTTGAAAGTTTTAAGTTGTGAAGTTTAATCAAACTCGTGCAGGAGCACCCTGAATGAACCAAGTGTTCCTATGGAACCTAGGTGTTCTTTGAAGGTCCTAAGAGGCCTTTATTAATTATAAGACATTGGGTTAATCACTGGATCACCTTGTAAGGCTATAGTTCCAAGATTGGCACATTATGAACCCTTGGTTAACTATGATTCATTAATGATCCAAAACCCTAAGAATAATGTGTTTTTAGTTTTTTCATGTTTGTATCCACTAGGGATCACAAAAAATAACCTTGTGACCAAGTTTGGTCTTTAGATTTGCAAAATGGAAAAATATGTAAAAGTTGCTCAAAAGTTGTCAAGCAACTTTTGACCAAATTTAACAACTTTTTGAAAAACAACTCCCAAATGGTCAAATTGGTTAAAACATGTCATGTAACCATTGGGAGTGCCTAAAAAATCCCTTTCATTTGGGTGGTAGGTTGATCATGTAATTTGGAATTTGAAAATTGTTAAAAATAACCATTTTTCTTGCATTCCTGAGAAACAGTCATTGTGTACAGTTGGGTACGGACAAAAGGACATGAAATTATGACACCAAGGTTTAGTGTTGTGAATATTACTTCATTTTCTATTGGTCTCATTTGTTGATCAATCTTGGTTTGAAATTTATTGAATTTACAAACTCACTGCCTAGATTGTACGCCCTAATTTAGGGTTTCTAAGAAAATTAAGTGTATTTCCACTTTCCATGATGGGAATTCAATGACCCTTGGTGGAAAGATATTTTATATGATTCTCTTTAATATTTTGCAACATAGGTTCTTTAAAGTACAGGGAGATGGAGTTACAATGAAGCCCTAGGTTTATATCCTTATGTAAGCACCAATCCATAATTAGGACATCAATCATAAATCTCATTTGGGGATTGATTAGAGGCTCTAAATTGGAGGAGGAGACCCTTGTGTACACCTTAACATGATAAAATCATTGGTTTTGTATTTGGATGCATCCTAAAGGTACCTCTAGTGTAAATGGAGGCCTATTTAGCCCTAATTGCAAAAGCAATTTTGTGTATCATTCTGTCTCTTTCTCTTTTCTATGTTCTAGGGCTTAAGTTCAAGGTCTTAGGCCATAAAGGGTCCCTAAATCCTTAATAATATAAGGGGGTTAGGTGTAAAAATATCAATTAAGGTCAATTTTCCTTCTGAAAAAGGCTACAAGCATAGTCTTGGGTTTGTGAAGCAACCATGTCATATGGATTGTATTTGAGTGAAAGAACCATTGGAACTAAATGTTAGGGATCTAAATATACCCCACCTATGAGAATAGGCCATCACTGGTCCCTTAAGTCATTTTTGGGGTATTATTAAGAATTTGAGTCAAGGTGCTCCTGAAGCCACTCTTGGTAATTGGTGTAGTAGGATTGGTAAAACCTAGTGATTAGGTTTCCCTTTGGGTGTTGAGGTTGTGATAGCCTAACCAAGTCCTTTTCCCACACTTGTGATAATTGTGAACCACTTTGGATCTAAATTAAGTAGTTTTCATGTACATTGCCCTACTTGGGTCACTTAGAGGCTTCTAGTTGCCCACTTTGCATCAAGTGGTATCAGAGATATGTCTGCTCCTGAGGACGAATATATCTGTTCAATGGTTAGAAATATTGAACTAGCAAAGATGGTGAGAGAACAGAGGGTAGAAAATGCAGCCTTGAAAAGAAGACTTCAAGAGTTGGAGAACAAGGTAGAGAGGGGTAAAGAGGACACTTTTGGTGGCGAAGAGGGAAGTGAGTCAGAGGATGACAACCCTGATCAGGATGTGAACATTTTTGTAGACCAGAGACCCCTTATAGATGCATTAAAGTCAATGGGGAGAAGAACCATGGAGGAGAAGTTGGATCTACCAAATTTTAATGGAAAGATGAATGCAGATTTGGCCTTGGATTTGATAGAGGCCCTAACAAGCTTCTTTGAGTGTGATGACATACTTAAGAAGCAGAGAGTGAAGATGGAAATATACAAGTTGAAGGGAGAAGCCCTAGCTTGGTGGAACTTCATCCAAATAGAGAGGGTGAAGAATGGGAAGAGTATGATCTCTTCATAGAACAAAATGATTACACTGGTCAAGGAGATCTATGTGCTTGAAGACTATGGGGTTCAAATCCATAGGAGGAAGAAAATCCTAAAACAAAAGGATATGGATGTAGGCCTATATACCGGTGAGTTCCTAAAATTGTGTATGAAGACAAATGTGGCAGAAGATGGGGAAGATAAATTAGCAAGATATATGAATGGTCTCAAAGTATCCATTCAAGAGGAACTTAGCCTACACTACCCTACCATAGTGAACAAGTGCTATCAAATGGAACTCAAGGTAGATAAAAAATGGAAAAGAAAAAAAGAGTTTAGAAAGGGAAAGAGTAATGATAGTGGGAAGAAATTTAGAGGGAGAGGAACCTATTGGGAATAGAGGGAAATACAGTGGTAATAGTAGCAAGACCCCTGACCAAGGAGACTAAGAAAACAATGATACAAACTCCAGAGGTAACTATAGAGGGAGAAGACCCTTAAATAGGGGAAGGAAAAACACTGGAAGAGGAAATGGACAATTAAGGTGTTACTATTGCAATCAATTGGGACACCATGGAGGAAGATGCTTTGAAAAGAGAAATAAAAATAACCAAGGTGAAAGAAGAGCTCAACTCATTCAAGAGGACAAGAAAGAAGACAATGCTAATGTAAGGGACTTAGAACTAGAGGAAGGAGCATGTTTTATGATGAGACAAGTCTTCCTTCAAGTTCCACAAAGCCAAGAACCTCCTCAATGAAAGAAAATCTTCTGGACAAAGATCAAATGCAATGGAAAGGTATGCAGTTTACTTATAGATTCTGGCTCAAATGAAAATATAGTATCTTTTGAAATGGTATAGAAGTTAAACCTCCCTAATAAACCTCATACTTTTCCTTATCATGTCTCTTGGCTAACAAAGGGTCAACAAACCCTAGTGAATGAACAAGCATGGATAGATTTTTCAATAGAAGACTTTGAAGACAATGTTCTTTGTGATGTTGTGGAGATGGATGCCTCCCACATTATCCTTGGAAGGCCTTGGCAGTATGATGTAGATGTCACACACAATTGTAGGAAAAATACCTACTCCATCACTAAAGATTGAAAAACATTCACTATGAAGACCCTACCTGATACCAAAATAGAGAAGGAACCTACTGTCATAACCATGGGGGAAAAATAAATGCTAAAAGTATTGAGAGAGCCTGAAACTGAAGCTTATGTCTTAATATCCAAGCCTAAGAATAATATAAGATCTAATAATGATGATCCTATACCAGATGAAGTTTAGAAGTTACTCACAAAATACAATATTGTCAGTGCCAGTGACATGCCCACAACCCTCCCTACCTTGAGAGATATTAGTCACCAAATTGACTTAATACCTGGCTCCTCTTTACCTAACAAAGCCCCATACAAGATGACACCAGTTTAGCATGCCGAGATTGCAAGACAATTAAATGAACTATTAGAGAAGGGACTAGTGCAAAAGAGTCCCAGTCCATGTGTTATCCCATCAATTTTAGCCCCTAAAAAGGATGGCAAGTGGATTTTATGTACTGACAGCAAGGCCCTAAACAAAATAACAATAAGATATAAGTTCCCCATCCCAAGAATGGAAGATCTTCTGGACCAACTAGGCACTTCTTTTTACTTCACTAAGATTAATTTAAAATCAGGCTATCATCAAATCAGGATTAAGCTAGGAGATGAATGGAAGACAACGTTTAAGAAAACTCAAGGTTTTTTGAGTGGCTTGTTATGCCATTTGGTTTGAGTAATGCTCCTAGTACATTCACAAGACTCATGAATGAGGTCTTTATTGATTTTATTGGCAAGTTTGTGGTCATCTATTTGGATGACATTCGGATTTACAATCATAGCAAAGAGGAACACCTTAATCATGTTGAGCAGGTTCTAAGGAGACTCCATCAACACAAGTTAGTGATTAACTTGGAAAAATGTATGTTTATGAAGAAGGAACTCATCTTCCTAGGATTTTTCATCTCCCAAGGCACTCTCAAAATGGATCCAGAGAAGGTTGCAACAATAGTCAACTCACCTCCACCAAAGAACCAAGGTGATGTTAGAAGCTTTCATGGTTTAGCAACTTTTTATAGAAATTTTATAAAGAATTTTAGCCATGTGTGTGCTCCTATGTTGGACATAATAAAAGGTGGAAAGATGACTATATTTGAGTGGACTAAAGAAGTAGTCTATGCATTTCAATATCTTAAGAATAGGGTGGCACAATAAACAATCCTAGTACTCCCTAACTTCAACAAGGTATTCACAATTGAAACAGATACAAGCAACTTGTCTATAGTTGCAATATTGAGCCAAGAAGGTAAGGCTATACCATTTTTCTCAGAAAAATTGAATGATGCCAAAAGGAGGTATTATACTTATGACTTAGATCTTTATGCAATGGTGCAAGCCTTGAAAAAGTGGAGACACTATTTAATCCCTAAAGAATTCATTGTTTATACTAAATACCATGCTTTAAGTTTTCTAAATAGTCAGGAGAAGCTTGGGGTCAAAAATATCAAATGGATGGAGCAGTTGCAGGCATATACCTTCAATATTAAACACAAAAAAAGAGTGGCAAAGAAAGTGGTTGATGCCCTAAGTAGGAGGATTTGATTAGTTGAGGAAGTTCAACTTCAGAGTGTAGGGATTGACTCCCTAAAGAACCTATATGCTAACTCTAGAATTTGGAGAAGTTTTCGAGGTATTCACTAAAATGGTTGTGAAATACCATATTGAATTTTATGATTTTTTGATTCTGAATGGACTCTTGTTTAAAGGAGCCCAATTGTGCATTCCTAAATGTTCCATGTGAACAAATATCATGAAATAAATACATTTTGGTGTCTTAGGAGGACATTTTGGAATTGATAAGACCACTGAATTAGTAAAAAGAAGTTATTTTTGGCCAAATATGGGGAATGAAGTCAAGAAATTTGTTGAATCTTGTACTATTTGTCAGCAAGAAAAGGGTGTATCCACTAACCAAGGATTGTATCAACCTCTAGGCCATGGGAATCAATTTTAATGGATTTTGTTATGGGTTTGCCAAGGAAAAAGAAGGGTTATGATAGTGTTTTTGTAATAGTGGACAGATTTAGTAAACTAGTGCACTTTGTTCCTTGCAAGAGCACAAATGATGTCTCCCATATAGCACATCTATTCTTTAAGGAAGTGTTTAGAATCCATGGTCTACCACAAAAAATATTGTCTGATAGAGATGTGAAGTTTTAGGGTAATTTTTGGAGGACACTCTTCAAGAAGTTGGGCACAAATCTGACTTATAGTTCAGCATACCACCCTCAAACATATGGGCAAAAAGAGGTGGTAAATAGATAACTTGGTAATCTCTTGAGATGCCTAACCAAATAGTATACACAAAGTTGGGACATGATCCTACCTCAGACAGAATTTGCATTCAATAAATCCATGAATAGGTCCACTAGAAAGACACCATTTCAAATAGTGTATGGACTTCATCCTAAAGGTCCAATGGATTTAGTAGAGTTATCGTCTGATTTCAGAGTGAGTGCGCAAGGAGAGGAAATAGCCAAATAATCTCTAAAGTGAAAATAGAAGTAAAAGAGTCGCTATAATATTCAACAATGAAATACAAAGCACAAGTAGACAAGAAGAGAAGAGAAGTTCACTTCAAAGTTGGAGATATGGTATGGGCATAACTAAGGAATGAGAGACTCCCTAAAGGTAGATATTCAAAGTTACACATGAAGAAAATTGGTCCTTGCACAATCCTCACCAGGATGGGTGAAAATGGATATGAGATTTCCTTTCCCCCTACTTTATTGATTTCTCCTATTTTGAATATTGTAGACCTCACTCGTTACAAGTGTGCTGCAAACATTGTCAATATGCAAGGATCACAAGCTGAAGATGATGGAGACTATGTGATAGATCTCCCACCAAGAAAGCAAGTGTAATTAGACACCATTTTGGAAACTAAAGTACTGAAGAAAACTAGAAAGAAAAAGTACATGCAATACTTAGTGAAATGGAAAGGACTCCCTCCAATAGATGCTACATGGATGATAGAGGACCAAATCCAAAAACATGGAACCACAGTTGACCTGCTATCCTCAAGTGGGAACTTGAGTTCAAATCTCATCAGGAGTATGGTGTAGGAGAACCCTGAATGAACCAAGTGTTCCTATGGAACCTATGGGTTCTCTCAAGGTCCTAAGAGGCCTTCAGTAATGATAAGACATTGGGTTAATCATTGGATCACCTTGTAAGGCCATAGTTCCAAGATTGGCACATTATGAGCCCTTGGTTAACTATGAGTCATTAATGATCCAAAACCATAGGAATAGTGTGTCTTTATGTTTTTCATGTTTGGATCCACTAGGGACCACAAAAAATAACTTTGTGACCAATTTTGGTCATCAGATTCGTAAAATGGCAAAATATGTAAAAGTTGCTCAAAAGTTGTCAAGCAACTTTTGAGCAAACTTAACAAATTTTTGAAAAACAACTCCCAAATGGGAAAATTAGTTTAGACATGTCATGTAACCATTGGGAGTGTCTACAAAATCCCTTTCAGGAGGGTGGTAGGTTGATCATGTAATTTGGCATTTGAAAATTAATAAAAATAACCATTTTTCTTGCATTCCTAAGAAACATTCATTGTGTACGGTCGGGTACGGATAGAAGGACATGAAAATATGACACCAAGGGTTAGTGTTTTTAATATTCCTTCATTTTATTTTGGTCTCATGTGTTGATCAATCTTGGTTTGAGAGTTATTGAATTTACAAACTCACTACCTGGATTGTAGGCCCTAATTCAGGGTTTCTAAGAAAATTAAGTGTATTTCCACTTTCCACCATGGGAATTCAATGACCCTTGGTGGAAAGATTTTTTTATATGATTATCTTTAATATTATGCAAGATAGGTTCTCTAAACTGCAGGGAGATGGAGTTACAATGATGCCCTAGGTAGATATCCTTATGTATGCACCAATCCAAAATTAGGACAACAATCATAACTCTCATTTGGGGATTGATCAGATGCTCTAAATTAGAGGAGGAGACCCTTGTATACACCTTCACATGATCCAATCATTGGTTTGGTATTTGGATGTATCCTAAAGGTACCTCTAGTGTAAATGGAGGCCTAATTATCCCTAATTGCAAAAGCAATTTTGTGTATCATTTTGTCTCTTTCTCTTTTCCATGTTCTAGGGATTAATTCCAAGGTCTTAGGCCATAAAGGGTCCCCAAATAATTAATCATCTAAGGGGGATATTTTTAAAAATCTCAATTAAGGTTAATTTCCCTTGTGAAAAAGGCTACAAGCATAGTCTTGGGTTTGTGAAGCAACCATCTCATATGGATTGTATTTGAGTAAAATAACCATTGGAACTAAATTTTAGGGACCTAAATAGACTCCATCTATGATCATAGGTCACCCCTTGTCCCTTAAGTCATTTTGGGGGTATTGTTAATAATTTGAGTCAAGGTGCTCTTGAAGCCACTCTTGGTAATTGGTGTAGTAGGATTTGTAAAACCTAGTGATTAGGTTTCCCTTTGGGTGTTGAGGTTGTGATAGCCTAACCAAGTCCTTTTCCCACACTTGTGATAAGTGTGAAGCACTTTGGATCTAAATCAAGTATTTTTGGGGTACATTGCCCTATTTGGGTCTCTTAGAGGATTCTAGTTGCCCACTTTGCATCACAACCTTCAAGCATAATGGAATCTACATCCAAAAAAAATATTAAGAAAGGATCTGAGATGTTGGTTAGGAATTCTATTTGTGAGCCTCCTAAGTTTAAGCTTCATCTATCAGTTGCAGAGGAGATAGACCCAATGGGAGCTCATTCCCTAATTCCTCCAAGGGTATTGATGGTCAATGACATCTAAGCCTTCTATCATTACACAATTCAATAGCTAGGGACATTGGAAATTAGGAATTCATATGATAAACTTTGTAAAGCCCTAAATCTGAAGCCAGAACATAAACACCTAGAAGTCAAGGGTTTGACTCATATCATGCATATGCCATAGAATTTCTAGGTTAAATGGATTAGGTTTATTCTAAGCCATTTTCATGACATTCAACTATGGCTGGAGAAACCAGTGATGATTACCAATATAATGGTACACCGTGTTATAGGGTATCCTATGCTGGAAAAGTCTAAAGCCACCAAAACCCTACCTTGGGATGACCTATCTAAGAAGACTCTTTCCAAGTGGGATGACAGAGACAAGAGACTAAATGGAGTAACTGATATGGAATTGAATTTTTAGATTCATGTTATTGCTCACAAAATATATAGTTCTAGCTTACCAAACAACATACCATGTGAGGTTGTTGAATTGGTATACAAGGTGGTCAAGAACAACCTCACATTTGACCTTGCCAAGTTGCATCTCATCCAATTGAGAAAGAACATGGAAAGCATCTGGGCATCAAAGACCAATCCATGTAAGCTTGGTTCACTTCTTGTGTGCATATTCTTTTCCATTTAGAAGTTTTTCTCTTCCAAAGGCACATTTGTTTAGAAGAAGTACATACCCATAGTATATCAGATAAATGATTTCATAGCTGAATTAAGAGAAAAATTTGAGAGCATCATGGATGCATATGTTGAGGAATTCAGACATAAGATGTAGAATAGGTATAGAATTCCTAAACAATTGGTTCAAGACCACAAGGATTATGTTTGTTTCCTACTTGACTATGATAAACTACATATTCAAGCAGTCACACCTAAGGTTGCATCAGTGAAACCTCTTGCATATGAGGTTAAGATAGATGAGACCAAGAACATCATTGAAGCTCTTGTGAATGAGAATGCTGACCCCAAAGAACCATACTTTGGTACATATGAAGAATCCAAGAGCATAATTTCAATAGAGATTGAGATTCCTAAGATTCTGAAAAGAGGAAAGAAGAGGTTAGAGTAGTTTGGAAAGAAGTATGGAAAGACTTCAGACTCTCCTCCTATCTCAGCAAGAAAAGAAGATGAAATTAAGATAGAAGATGATGTATCAGAAAAGGAAGAGGAAAAGGTAGAAGCAGATCCTCCTAAGAAGAAAAAGTGGCTAGCTCTTAGAAAAAACCTAAGGCCCCTACCCCTGTCCTCAGTACAAGAAATCCTAGAAGATCTAGAAGCAAGCTCATATTTCCTAATGAATATGAAGAAGATGAAATCACATTCAAGAAGCCCCCACCTACCTTTGAGAAGAAAATTGAATACCTAAGAGAAGGTAGTGATATGAGTTCTCTAAAATCACTGATTTATGCTTCTAGAACTAAGGATGAACATAACTAGATTGAGGAAGCAATTATAGAGAAGATGACAAGATGGAAGTATGATCCATCTAAAATTTAAGAGTCACATGAATGGAGACTTATTAAGGCAATATATGTTCCCTAGAGAAATGCATTCCGAACAAAAAAATATATTAGAGAATAGACATTGAGGCAATTCATGCCTACTATGACAAACAAAGAGGTAAAAGAGGCCATGAACAAATATGAAAGAAATCAAACTCCAAGGTTCAAGACCTTCTAGGTATTGAACAAGAAGATAGAGGATGTGGTGCAGGCTTCTACAAAGATATGGAATATAGTCTTGGAAATCTAAGAAGAAGACAAGACAAAAGTACTGAGTACATACTAAAACGAAAATACTGATGATGCAGATTTACCTAAGGTAGAATCTATTGAAGCATCCAATGAAAAATAGATAGCAATAGAGGTAATGGAATCCCTACCCCAATCACCTATACATATCACCCTATCTCTGAGAAAAGATAAGTCTACTGAATCTACATCTAGAATAGTAGGGACCGAGCACCAGACTCCACATACTACTGGGCCAAGCCTGATCGAGTCACAGAAGGAAACTGTGAATATTCCTTTAGTGAGCATTCATGTTACATTTGATTCAGACCCTACAGTTGGTGCAACAAATGTCAATGACCTATTCCAACTGAATACTGAGGAGAAAATTGAGGAAGTAAATGACATGGATGATAGTGGAAAAGGTAAGGAAATTTTTCCTTCATGCAATCCTAAGGACAATTGAAAAGGAAAAGAAATAAACAATGATGATATTGATCTTGAGAAAGACATTGTGATTCCAAATTGGGATCTATCAAATCTAATAGCAGAGAAGATGGACATACTAGGGGAGATATGGAAGAAAAGAGGTACACAACAAAATCTCTGAGCAGAAAAGAAGAGAAACAAAGTGTTGGAGGACATAAAAGCTATATTCCTAGATGCACCAGAAGTAGAAGTAAATGACAGTGATTCTATTATGGACCAACTTGTAGAAATAGTCCACAAGTTCAATAAATATTTAAGTGGTCAAGAAAAACTACTGCAGAAGGTAGAAAGAAAGTTTGAGAACAAAGTTCTAGAGAATGTTGCAAGTAAGATTTCAATTAATCAAGTAAAGCTGAATTCTCTCATTATCTCTCTAGAAACTATAGTAAATAATGTTTCTTCATTATTTGTAAATTTAAGTGATACTTGAAACTTCACAATGGAAATCAAGACAAAGCTAACAAAGTTAGATACAAATATGAAGGAAAGTGCAAATCCGTTGGCACTTAACCCGAGTTCAATTTCAGCATATTTTGTGAAAATTAATTATCTGACAGACATGTAGGCTGAATTACAAAGGGGAGAAGTAAGGACAAGAGAATCTATCAAAACTATGTAGAGGAAACTCCTTCCACACATGGATGTAATGCACAAGCATATGTCTCATGCCAAGACTCTTATTCATGACAACAACTTTTCAGTTGGCGAGCTTATGATGGAGCTATCAGCAGAGATACAAATAGAGTTACACATCTTGAAGGTGTTGCGGGATAATTGGGACAATACTTTGTCTCAGATTTCAAAGGTACATAGTGATATCCTATCCTATTTTGGTATTGCCATATAGATATATTTTGGCATTTGTGTCAAAAACAAGGGGGAAATGTATATAAGAAATATATATATACGGAAATACATGTACAAAAGAGAAGTAGAGCAGAGATATATATGTGTTACAAAATAAATTTAAAAAAATAATCAGTTGTAACTGAGTCACAGAGCTATTTTCAAAACTTGAGCAAGTACCCAAGCCTATAGTAAGGGGGAGTTTTGATTCACAAGTTTGAGCAGTTTCTAAACATGATAAGTGTTTTTTGTCACTAATTCAAAAGGGGGAGATTGATGACCTTATGGAAAGACATATTGTCAATGAGTGTCAAAACACTTAGTCATCACAATGCTAACCGAGCCAACAATGCAACCTAAGAAATTACAGTGTAACCCAAGTTGTAGAAGTGTTGACCGAGAAGATAGTGGTAATCAGTATAACCTAAGTACATAGACTAGCCCAAGTGCCAGAGTTTAGTATGTTTCCCAAGTGATAGAATAATGCCCGAGTGCCAGTATATTGCCTGAGTGGATCACTGGACCCAAGCAATAGTTCCAGGCCGACTTAGCTTATATTGTTAGATATTAATTTATCTTATGGAAGCCAAATTATAGTTGCAATTGATTTGGATAAGGTATAAATATAAAGTATTTTGTTTATCCAAAGAAGAGTGAATATATGTGTAGAATTATGTATATGAATATGAAGTGGCAGATTTTTTAAGAGGCTACAACAATATAAGGAACAACATAAGCTCATTCATCACAGTAAGGTGATTAGTTTATATCATTGGATCTTATTCAGTAATTCAAATTCGCAATGACGATCATCTACTAGTTCATTCTAATAGGTGCATTAGGAAAATCCTCTAACAAGGTGGACCTAGCACTCCTTTACAAATCTCCTAAGAAATTTTTATTATTTGACTGTACTTTACTAATTCCTTTCACAAGGTGGACCTAACAGTCCTTATTGCTCCTAATAGGGTAGGCCATTAGAAGTGGTCAATTGTAAGCTTTAACAAGATAAATTTATACTGCAATTATAAATCATGTGGGTACCATCCCTACCCTAGTTTTACTTTCTATTTGGAAGGTTTCTAGGTAACCAAATATTGTGTCAAATATTATGGATGTTTTGTTGCTTTTCATTTCATGCATGCAATCAGATTAGATAATATAATATTGTATTAAAAAGATTAAGTTTTATTGGTTCTTGATTCACCCCCCCCCTTTCTCAATCACCTTGAATCAACATATTTCCAACATGTTGTTCCCTTGATAGTTTTCATTGGTGTTGTTATTGAAAGGAACCTTGGATGTTGAATTAAGATTATTTGCTTGGATGATCCATGGTGCAGGAGCACCTAAGGGTGTTTGATAGATATTTAAAATTTTTTGGCTTGTAGGTTGGTTTGGTCAACCACCAGTTAATAAGGACTAAGATATAAAGTCCCAAGTGTGTTTAGTGTAAGTGTGTTTAGTGTATCTCTAGAGACAGTAGTCATTAGGGTTTAGTAATTGATGAGATCAAGTTGTATCTAGAGGTCTATGTCCTTAAAAGTCAACCAAAAGGTCAAAGGGTTGACCAAAACTCCAAAATGGACGAGAATTAATGGTTTTCATTTTTTGAGTGTTTTAAGGTCATTTGATAATTTTTAGGACCAAGTTGGGGCATTGGAAGTGAAAATTTTTCATTTGAGCAAAAGATGTAAAAATTGTCATGACAACTTTTGCAATTTTATGAAGTTATCATGACACCATTTCCTAAAAACTAGGAAAGGGATTTAATGGTGCCCAAATTCTAACATGAGGGTCTAGAATTGTGGGAATAAGGTATATAAGGTGGAAAAAACCCTAATCCAAGGGTGATTTATCATTTTGTACAGACTGTGTGTGAAGAAGAGTGAATTAAACTATATTTTCACAACAGAGCTTTGATCTAGTTGTTTAATGGATTGAAAGTGATAAGTTAATGCACTGAGAAATTATTTTTTGTCATGTATTTAATTTTATTGGCATTGAATTGATCATTTTGTGTTACTGGTTAATGTTTTCCAAATTCTTTCATTTCTTCTAGTTCACTGTCTAGTTTTGTGGCAACTATGTAAATATGCCTCCCTCTTGAATTCCTATGGTCATATTCCTATGGCCTATTGGATTCAAGTAGGGGACTCCATGTAAATTGTGTATATATATCTTTTGGAGTCAGTTTGTGCAGGGGAAGCAATTTTAGCATCAAGCCCTAGGTGAGTGCTAGTGCATTCTAGTTAGGAGCTTGAATGGAACAGTAACAAGAAAGCTTGCTCAGTGGATTGGTTGAACCCAATAAATGGTGGGGACATGTAGGGAGGTGAGTCCTTGTTATTTGGATGCAAGGAGAAGTTTATTTGAGTTGGGTAAGACATTCAAAATGAAACAAGAAACTAGACTGTGTACATGTTCCCCAAAACCCATGAAAATAGGGGTTTCTTGGAAGACCTATGTACGGACAAGGTGATGGTCTAAATATTTGAAAAATCCTAGAGCCTAGGATGACCTCACAAAGAATCCATAGTTAATCCATAGGGGTGTTAAGAGATTTTGTGATAAAAACCACAATTTTAGTATATAGGAGGGCTAATTAGGCCTAAAAAGGCTACAAGGGCTAGTAGGCCTAAAACTTGAAAATTGAGGACCCGACTGGAACCAAGAATTGGGATCCATCAAGGAGGATCATAATAAATAAGAAGTGACCTAGGAATGTTCAAGGACACTAATGTCATGGGGAAACGGTAGTTTGGAAAGCAAGTTACAAGTAAGGATATTGGGTTATGGTGGAATGGAGATGGCAAAAGTGGGAGTTTGAAATTGGTGGAGAGTTCACAAGTGGGAGGAGGATCTTGGAGTTATCCTCTAGTTAGGGTAGTGAAGAATACCCTAAGGAAGGCCTAAGAAAGAGGTCTTAGTTTTGGATAAAGTGTGCTCTTGAGGGTAATCTCCCCATCAAATTGGTATCAGAGCCATTGAAAGGCTTGGGAGTTGATTAGTGTATGTCAGAGAGGAGTGAATCCATAAGAGAAAGAATCATGGTGACCAATGCCAAATTGATAAGGAACTTGTCAGAGAAGAAGGAAAAAAATAGGCTTCTTGAAGAAGCTATGGAAGAAATTAAGTTTAAGATGGTAGAGGTTATAGAGACCATCAATAAGATGAAAGAACATACGAGTGAAGATAAGGATAAAGGGAAGAAACTAGTAGAGGAGGAGATATAACCAGAGCATGAAGCTCCTCTACTTGAGGAGCCATTACTCAAGGTCCTCAAAGAATTGAGTGGAAAGGCTCTAGAGGACATTCCAATGTTCTCTAGTAAGATGGATGTAGAGATGGTTATGGAAGGGATTGAAGGCATGGAGAACCACTTTGAATGTGATGGAATCACAGAAGCACAAAAGGTAAAGATAACCAAATCGAGGCTAAGAGGACAAGCACTCACATGGTGGAAGTTTCTACAAGAAGGAAGGGAGAAATAAGGGAAGAAGCCCTTAGATAATTGGAAATCTATGGTGGAAAAGGTAAAGGAGAACCACCATCTAGAAGACTATGACATTCAGATACATAAGAAAAGGAAAAACCTTAGACAAAAGGACTTAGATGTTCCATCATATACAAAAGAATTCCAGAAGCTTTGTCTTTGATCTAGATTATAGGAGACAGAGAGAATCAAGGTTGCTTGGTACCTTAATGGATTTAGGTGGAATATACAAGAAGATCTCAACCTCTTTACTCTAACCTCCATTCATAATTATTTTAAAATGGCTCTAAAAGTAGAAGAGAAACTTAGAAAGAAACAAGAATCTAACTCTAGAGGAAGATGAAGAGGCAGAGACAATAGAGGTGGCCATAGAGGTGGTTCAAGTCCAAGAGGCAATGACAATAGGAGCCAAGGTGACTCCAAATATGCAGAACAAGGACATGAGTCAAATAATAGAGGTGGATATAGTAGAGGTAGAGTTTCTTATAACAATGGAAGAGGAAGATCAAAGAGATTTGGATGAAGTTCTCATTTTTCTTCCATGAAATTCTACAATTGTGGACAATTGGGGCACCCTACATATAGATGCCCTGAGAAACCTTCAGCTTCACAAGGAGAGAAAAATATTGCCTATGTCAAAGAAGAGGGTTGTTCTAAAAATCAAACATAAGTCTAGATTCATAGAAGGGAGAGAATCTAATGTTGAGAAGAATCTTGATCAAGACACCCACTAAAGATGAAAATAAGAAGAGAAGGGGTCTTTTTAAAGTCAAATACAAGATACTGGGAAAAGTGCACAAAGTGATCATTGATTCAGGGTCCATAGATAATGTTATATCAGAGGAGGCAGTAGAGAAGTTAAAAATCACCAAGATTCCACATGTGTGTCCCTATAAAGTTACTTGGTTAAAAAATGGGAAAAAAATCTTGGTAAATGAGCAAGTGTGGGTAGAATTCACTATTGGAAAGTATCAAGATATGATACTTTGTGACATGTTTCCAATGGATGCATACCATCTGTTGCTTGGAAGACCATGGTAGTATGATAGGGAAGTTGTCCATTATGGGAAAGAGAAAAAGTACTCATTCAAGAAGACTGAAGTAACTTTCAAAATTCAGTCATTGATAGAGGAAGGCATAATGGAGAGATAAAATCTAGTGCAATATTTATGAGTGGGAAGGAATTCCTAAAGGACATGAAAGAGGAAGGAGTTGGCTATGAAATCATGTTGAAGCCAAAGGAGGAGACTCATAAGCAAGAACCTATGCCAGAAGAAGTGAAATAGCTATTGGATCAGTTTAAGGACATAATATGTGAGGGTACACCAGCTACACTACCACCAAAGAGGGAGATAAGTCATCACATTGACTTTGTGCCAGGAGCATCTTTGCCAAACAAGGTTGCATATAAAATTACATGAGAGAAAAACAAGGAGATAGCTAGGTAAGTACAAGAAATTTTGGACCAAGGGCTGATTAGAAAGAGCATAAGACCATGTGTTGTCCTAGTGGTGTTGGCTCCTAAGAAGGGAGGTAAGTGGATAATTTGTATTTATTCTAGGGAAATTAATAGGATAACTATTAGATATAGATTTCCTATTCCTAGAATAGAGGATTTAATGGATTGTTTGGGGGTGATAAGTACTTCTCTAAAATTAATATGAAAATTGGTTATTATCAAATTAGAATGAAAGAAGGTGATGAGTGGAAGTCATCATTTAAGATTACATAGGGGTTATATGAATGGTTAGTTATGCCCTTTGGGCTTACCAATGCACCTAGTACCTTTATGGGGGTGATGAATGAAGTCTTGAAGGATTAAATAGATGTATTTGTAGTTGTCTACCTAGATGAAATCCTCATTTTTAGTAAAAAAAGGAGGAGCATATGAAACACTTGGAGTTAGTGTTGAAGAGGTTGCGGGAAGAAAAGCTCACCATAAATCTTGAAAAGAGTGAGTTTATGAAGGAAGAAATAGTCTAACAAGGATTTGTAGTCTCCCAAGGAGACTTGAAGATGGATAAGGAAAAATTAGAGGCCATATTGAAATGACCTACTCCTAAGATAGGGACTGAAGTTAGGAGCTTCCATGGGTTAGCCCAATTATATAGGAATTTATTACAATGTTTAGTGAAATTTGTGCTCCAGTCCTAGAAACCATTAAAGGAGGGTTGAAAACAAAGTTTGTATGGACCAAGGTAGCTAATTAGGTGTTTGAAAGGTTGAAGAAAGAAGTATCCACCCAACCTATATTGTTGTTACCAAGTTTTGAAAAAAAATTCATAGTGGAGTGTGATGCAAGCAACATAGAATTAGGGGTTGTCTTAAGCCAAGAAGGCAGGCCAATAGCTTTTTTTGAGTGAGAGATTAAATGAGGAAAAGCCTTGGTACTCTTCCCATGACTTGGAGCTATATGATCTTGTGAAAGCCCTAAAGAAATGGAGACATTATCTATTTCCTAAAGAGTTTTTTTTGTCTTTACTGGTAACCAAGCATTGAGTTATATCAATACTTAAGACAAACTTAGTTTGAGGCAGATCAAATGGATGGAGTTTTTTAAGTCATACACCTTCACTATTAAGAATAAGAAGGGGTTACAAAATAAAGTTGTAGATGCCCTTAGTAGAAGGATTCTTACCATAAAATAGGTTTAGTTACAGAGCATAGGGGTTGAAGGATTCAAGGACCTTTATGAAGGAGATGCAGACTTTTCAGTGATCTATAAGGTGTGCAAAGAGTTTGAGAATCACTTTGACAATGAGTATGTAGACTACACCCTTCAGACTGGATTGTTGTTTAGAGGGGAAAAAATTATGTATTCCAAGGGTATCCATGAGGGAGAACCTCATCCAAGAAAAATCATAATTGGATTTTGAGTGGACACTTTGGATTGAACAAGACCTTGGATCTAGTGGAGAGGTTTTATTGGTGGCCAAAAATGTAGAGAGATATAAGAACATATGTAGAGAAATGTGGAGTGTATCAGAAGGAAAATGGGTCTTCATCAAATGCAAGCTTATATCAACCATTTCACATCCCAAGAAGACTATGGGATTACATAAGTATGGATTTAATTGTAGGACTACCTACAACACCTACTCGATTAGACAATGTGTTTGTGGTAGTGGATAGATTTAGCAAGATGAGTCATTTTTTCCCATGCAAGACAACACATGATGCTAGCCACATTTCCCATTTTTTATTTAAGGAGGTAGTGAGAATGCATGGCTTGTCAACAATAATAGTTGTAGATAGAGATGTGAATTTTATGGGATATTTTTAGAAGACACTTTAGAGAAGGCTAGGAACCAAATTTTCACATAGCTCAGCTTATCATCCTCAAATGGATGGCCAGACAGAGGTGATCGACAAGGTACTTGGTAACTTGTTGAGGTGTTTGACAAAATAATATGGACAAATTTTGGATCAATTTATTCCACATGCATAATTTGCCTACAATGATAGCACAAATCAGACCACCAATAGGAGTTCATTTGAGATTTTCTATGGGTTACACCCAAGGGGTGTTCTTGAGTTTAGAGATCTAAAAGGATATGAATGAATTAGTGGCCATGATGATGATTTTTCCCATTCAATGAGAGAGGTACATGGAAAAGTTAGAAATACACTAATGGAGGCCAATCAGAAGTTGAAAACCAAGAGGGATGAAGGAAGAAGAGATCTAAAATTTGAGGTAGCTGATCTAGTAATGGTGTTTTTGAACAAGGATAGCCTATAAAAGGGCATACCTAGTAAATTGAAAATGAAAAGGATTGGGCCTTGCAAGGTATTGGACAAGTATGGACCTAATGCCTATAAGGTGAAACTACCCAAGGAGATGTCAATTTATCCTATCTTCAATGTGAAAGATTTGATAAAATATAAAGGGACACAAATGAATGAAGTATAGTATAGTACTAAGGTGAAAAATAATGTGGAAGAGTTCAAGACTCTTGATCAGATCAAACCACAAGTTGAAAGGATACTGGATTCAAGAGTGAAAAAGAATACTAAACATAAGATATATATGGAACATCTAGTGAAGTGGAGACAACAAGTAGAGTTAGAAGCCACTTCCATAGATGAAAGTGACTTAAAGAAGCATGGAATCAATGAGGAGTTCCTAACACCATAGGTACCCTAACTTATTTGTTGCAGGGGAGAATTATGCAGGAGCACCTCAAGGTCTTTGATAGATCTTTAAAACATTTTGGCTTGAAGGTTGGTTTGTCCATACACCAGTTAATAAGGACTAAGATATAAAGTCCCAAGTTTGTTTATTGTGTGTCTATAGTTAGTAGTGATTAGGGTTTAGTAATTGATGAGATCAAGTTGTAACTAGAGGTCTATGTCCTTAAAAGTCAACCAAAAGGTCAAAGGGTTGACCAAAACTCCAAAATAGAGGAGAATTAATGGTTTTGGTGTTTTTTAGTGTTTTAAATTCATTTGATAAGGTTTAGGACCAATTTGGGGCATTGGGAGTGACAATTTGTCATTTGAGAAAAAGATTTAAAAGTTGTCATGAAAACTTAAGTAATTTTGCAAAGTTGTCATGACAACATTTCCTAAAAACTAGGAAAGGGCTTTGATGGTGCCCAAATGTAGACATGAGGGTCCAAAAATGTGGTAATAAGGTATATAAGGTGGAAAAAACCCTTATCCAAGGGTGAGTTGTCATTTTTTATAGACCGTGTGTGAAGGAGTGAATTAGACTGTATTTTCACAACAGAGCTTTCATCCAGTTATTTAATGGATTGAAAGTGATAAGTTAATGCATTGAGAACTTCTATTTTGGCATGTATTTACTTTTTATGGCATTGAATTGATCATTTTGTGTTATTGGTTAAGGTTTTGCAAATTCTTTCATTTCTTCTTGTTCGTTGTCTGGTTTTGTGGCAACTATGTAAATATGCCTCCCTCTTGAATTCCAATGGTCAGATTTCTATGGCCTCTTGGATTCAAGTAGAGGAATCCATTTCCATTTTTTTTAGGGGAATAAATTTTAGCATCAAGCCCTAGGCGAGTGCCAGTGCATTATGGTTAGGAGCTTGAATGGAATAGCAGCAAGAAAGCTTTCTTAGTGGATTGGTTGAACCCAATAAATGGTGGGGGAATGTAGGGAGGTGAGTCTTTGTTAGTAGGATGAAAGGAGAAGTTAAGTGGATTTTGGTAAGACATTCAAAACGAACCAAGAAACCAGATTGTGTACATGATCCCCAAAACCCATGAAAATAAGGGTTTCTTGGAAGACCTAAGTATAGACAGGGTGAGGGTCTAAATATTTGAAAAAACCTAGAGCCTAGGATGACCTCACAAAGAATCCATACATAATTCTTAGGGGCATTAAGGGATTTTGGGAGAAAATCCAGATTTTTGGTATATATGGGGGCTAATTAGGCTTTAAAAGGCTACAAGGGCTGGTAGGCCTAAAACTTGAAAATTGAGGACTTGATTGGAACCAAGAATTGGGATCCATCAAGAAGGATCAAAATCAGTAATAAGTGACCTAGGAGTGGTTAGGGAACCTAATATCATGAGGCAAGGGTAGTTTGGAAAGAAAGTGACAAGTAAGGATATTGGGTGCATGGTGGAATGAAGATGGAAAAAGTGAGAGTTTGGAATTTGTGGAGAGTTCACAAGTGGGAGGGTGATCTTGGAGTTATCCTCTAGTTAGGGTAGTGAAGAATACCCTAAAGAAGGCCTAAGAGAGAGGTCTTAGTTTTGGAGCAAGTTTGTTGTTGAGGATGATCTCCCCATCAATCCACTTGACATGTTGAAAGGCTTAGCTTTGATATTATTAGCCTCTACTACTCCATCATTAACAAGGTTCTTATTGGTATTCTTTAACCAAAATCAGGGTTTCTAATTGTTATTGTTGTCATTTTTATTATCATTATAGAAACTTTTGTTATCCTTGTAAAGTTTGATATCTCTATTCCTTATCTAAACCTTTTCTATCTTAATGTTTTTTTTAATAACCTTGTTAAATGTGGGAGAATAATGCAGTTGTAACCAATAATTCATCTCCCAAATCAATTTTTTGATAAATATGTCCATATTTCCTTTTTTGGGTCCACTTCTAGGGTATCTAACAAGAACTCTCCTCCATTTTTTAAAGAAATTTTGGTATGATTCACGATTATGTTGCTTGGTAGTTCATAAATCTAACATGGTGAATTCACGCTCCATGTTATAGGAATATTCAGTAGCAAAGTTGGAAGCCAATTTCTAAAATGTATTGATATTAGGAGGTAATATCTAAAACAAATTCATTGTTTTCCCACAAAGACTTATAGGGAATAATCTAATTAAATATTTAGTCTCGTGCATAAATTTCATGCTTACTATACAAAATTATCTTAAATGGTCTTGTGGGTCTGTCATACCTAGATATTTGTCATACTTAGGGAAGACCACATTTTTAGGAAATGGTATCATGACTAGATCCCTTTCAAAAAGGAAAAGGACAAAGAACTTCAATCAAGAAAGGTTTAGGAGCTGCCTCTTTCTTCATGTTATCCAATTGAACCTTAAAAAGATTCAAGTGTTTGTTCAAAAATCCTATAGGGTTCTCCTATTTTTCATCTCTTCTTATCTTCAAAGTATCATAGTCATGAGGGAGTTTGACCCTCGAGTGTATGAGATTCAAAAAATATCTCTCCTTATCTTTCTCTAGAACCCTTTCCATCACTTTTATAAATAAGGGGTCTCGTGTCGCTTCTTTGATCTTTCTTTGGTAGGTTCCTCCTCTTGAAGAGGTTGTTTTTCATTTTTTCATCATTTCTTCCAATGTTACCATTATTTACACCATTTTTGTTACCAAGATTACCATCATTATTATAATTGGTATTCCCTCTATTGTTATCATTAGGGTTGTCACTATTAAAATAATCAGGCCAAGTCATTGCTTCTTGCTTTTCTTGTTCTTCCTCTTGAAAAGGTCGGTATGGTGAATGAGGAGTTTTTTTATTGATAAGGTATATATTTCCTTAGGATACTTCCATCTTATTGAAAAGATAGTTTGATGTAATGGGACCTTGTCCAAACTGGCATTAAAAGAGATCCAATCCTTTGTTGACAAAAGTGAACAAGTTTTTAGGTTCACTTGATGTTCTCCTAGAAATCGAGGGCTAGTGATCTAATAAAGTTGTTCTTGATAGATACATAATAAGGAAATATGCATCCCTATGATGAAGGCCTAGAATAAGGATCTTGATCTCTTTAGTTTTTGGTGAAAGGACCTGATATCCTTTGATGGTAAACTTCATAAATGTAAGATTCAAATATGCCTCAATTGGTTTTAAAAATCTGTAAAAAAGGTTAATTTCAACTCTATTTTGACTAATTTTGAACAAGCTCTCAAATGGGTACTCAAACAAGTAACCTTTTTAATCCAAAAGTGGCTAGAAATACCCCTATTTTAGGGTTTTAATGCACAAGCCCTATAGAAAGTGGTATAGGTTTTACTTTAAGGTTAATAGGAACCACAAGATAGGGTATAGGTGTTATTGAATGTAGTATAGTATCTGTTCTTCTAGGCACAGGTGTTGAACTGGTGAAAAGTTTGGAATTTAGTTTTTTTTTCAAGTTTGTAAGTTGAATTGAGATCTTTAATGGATGTTCTCTTCTGATATATTTGATCTTGAAACATAGAAAATAAAAAATAAATTATTTCTCCACCCCTAAGCTAACAAAAAGTGTATAGTCTTGATCAAATCCAAATGTATTTCACAAGATAACAATTCAAAACAAGATACCTAAGGTAAATTAGGCTTGATGTGGCTTATAAAGGTAGGCTTTCTTATATAAATAGGGTGTTTAGTTCATATTTACAAAATAAAAATATCAAATGAGTCAAACAAGGAGTACATAGTCATGCAAGCATGATTGAGGCATATAGCCCTATGAGTCCACGCGTTTATATTTTTTCCCTCTAAGCTTTTCAACTTAATCGTGGTTTTTATTTAAGTCGGTGGAATAGGTTGGCTTAACCTTTCTCCCACTTTGGGTTGTCTCTCTCACTGGCCTTGCTAAGGCATATTATCTAGAGGTAGGCCCGCCAATGATCTAACATATTCATTGAAATGAACAAGTAGGTTTAGGATTTTTATTCACCAAAAGGTGAAGAGCATATCACTACTACTTATCACTTCCAAACACAATGAACAATGTTATTTCCCAAGCCTTTAATATAATGGAATTTGAGCACTTCTAGGATTTTGATTCACAAAACATGAGGATAATTTCCCCAATTTTTTCCTTCACAAACAAGGAGGCTTGTCTTTATGTGTTTGTTCATTTCTTAGCTCCTTTTCATCTGAGGTTTGGCACTTCTAGGACTTTGATTCACTAAAGGTGAAGATAATATCCCCAATTCCTTGGCTAGGATTCCAATTTTCTTCTAATTAGGCTAGATTTGGAAATTGACAAGCCAAAATTTAAGCAAATGCAAAGTGATTAGTGTTACCTTGTTCGAAGATAGCAAAGGCTAGGCATATTTTTGAGATTTTTCATTTTACATTTTCACTTACCATGAATATATGTCCTGCTCCTTTGCATCACCTTCACACACATTAGTCCAACACAGTTCCCACATAAAGTGAAGATATTCAAATGAAAAATAAATTCAATTATCAAACTTAAATTGGAGAATCAAAAGGAGAATTATCCAAAGGACTATAAGGTAAATTGAAAGAAACTTGATAAACATCAATTATCCTCCATTATAAATGCATAAGAATCCCTTCTTTTAAAATAATTTTAGCTCTAATAGAATCCTTTACCTCTTTCTATATTCTAAGGGCTTTCTTTTCCTCTTTGATCTTGCAATTACTAGGAATCTAGGATGCAGGACTTCTCACCTTCCTATGCTTTGCCATCTAAAAATCACTTGAAAACAAGATTAGCTTCAAAATTTTCAAGTTTTAACTATCATGTATAGGTGCTACAAAACCATACATCGAAGCAAAAATATGTTGCATAAAAGAAAAAATAATTTTCAAAAGCTAAGATAGAAAGAAGAAGTGTTCCAATTTAAGGTGTAGGCATTGGAAGACAGTGAATACGCACTAGAAAATGATGTAGAGAAGTTAAAAGATAGTTCAAATTTCAACTATTTTTTCATAGGAACTTCTCTTTAAGGTGTAGGCATTTTACTTTAGGGTACAAACACTATTATTTATGTAAGAGACACTAAAATTTAATGCATAGGCTCTCATCTTCATGGCATAGGTTCTAGAACTCCAAAAAAGTTCCAAATTTGCATTACAATCACTCAATTCCAACAAAAAACATTAGTAGAGGCAAGATACCCCATGGGGGGCACCATTTTGTATACAATAAAATTTATATTCATAAAACATTAACTCAATTACATCAATCTTAAGGAAATGGAAAATATAACATGCTAAACATCAAATTGAACCATTGAAACCATCTCATATCTCTCTAACTAGGATGCTAAAAAATGCTCTCAGATCTTAAGAATTCCTAAAGCAACAATAATAGAATAAGAATTTAAAGATTAAAATACATGATGTGAAAATTAATATAAACCATAATAAAACATGATGAAATTTAACTAAATATGCAAGAACAATGCTAAAAGAACTCAAACTATGTAAAGCGTGGATACAAAATTTAGCTATTGTGCAAATATAAATAGTGAATGAGTGATTTTATTTTAGAATGCATATTATTTATAGGATTTATGGTGCAGGAGAACCTACCCTAGACCCAACAAGAAATGACTCTAAGAGTCCTAAAACATATCTAGTTTAGTCTAGCTAGGCACCTAGACCAAGTTGTGAGGCCTAGTTCCAGGATTGGCACAATTATGAGCCCCTGGCTTACTATGGTCAAAAATGGTCAATAGGCCTAAAATCATAGGATGTTAGTTTTTTTCATGTTTTTAGGGTCTTAGATCCATGTTGGATCACTAGAATAAGTTTGTACCAACTTTGGTCATTAGTTTTGCAAATATTGCAAATATTGCACAAAATGCTGTCAAAGTTGCTTAGCAACTTTGACAACTTTTGCCAAATGTTGTAATTAAAACCCCCAATAGTTATATTATTTAAAAATAAGTTGGAACCAATGGGGGAAGCCTTCAAATATCCCTTTCAGGCAGGTGGAAGGCATAATATTTAATTTGGCATTTTCAATCAATAAAATACACCTTTTTCCTACAGATTTTGGAGGTTTTCTATGTGGTATAGATGTGTAAAGACTCCTGTAATAGGAAGGCTTACATTTTTGGATTCTCCTATGTCTTATTTTTCTTTTTCACTTGGTTTTAGGTCTTGCAACCCTACAGATCAAACGCTATTCACGTTTTACTCCTACAGCCTGTGAATTGGCTTCCTAAAATAGGGCTTGATACAAATTTACTCATTATGGAAGATTCCACCATGGGAATTGAAAAAACTTTGGTGTAATTATTGTGCTAACAATATAATTTGATTTAATTTTTGTTTGGGATAAAAAGATGTAGGGTGGAGAGAGAAAGTTGATGCCCTAGGGGCACATCTTCATGTGTGACCCCAGATTTTAAAGGATAGCAGTAATTTGACTGCCTAAAACATTGAGCCAAAACTCCAAATCATGGATTTAAAAATTTTGGCATGTTGACCATCCAATGGAAGTTGTTTGGAAGCCCTTTGAAAAGTTTAGAGGGTACTATAATCCCTAATCCACTGAACACTTTCTTTGGGAAACATTTGACTTATGTCTGAATTTGTCTCTGGTGAAGGCTACAAGCCAAAGCCTAGTTTGTGAAGCACCTAAGTGTTGTGGGTTTCTTGTGAGTGAAAGAACCATTGGAAC
>MU223463.1:1012413-1044998 GCA_018584345.1 Thuja plicata
TAACTGTAATAGTTTTTGATCAATACATTGTGCAGGTTTTGGAGTGCTGGGGTTTTTTACCGAAAGGTTTTCCCCAGGGTATATCATTGTGTCATTCTCTGTTTTCTGTATGCATGGTATGTGATTGCAATATCTTTGTTAAAGTAGTTAACGAATCTATTCAGTTGTAAGGATTTAAAAGAATTTGCATAATACTTTCCTATAGAGATTAGCGTAGGAAGCTGTTTCCGCACCTGAGTTTCCTTACACAGTGTACTTGTACAAATGAAATTTCAAAGAGAAAATCATTTGAAAATAGGTCAAAAAAACATCAAATATACTCCTCAAAGAAATTCAATGATGGAACAATGGAAGAAATTCACTGAAAAGATCAAATTAGATAAGAAATCATGAGTTTTATTGCATTTTCAAGAAATAGTTCATACAATGTCTTCACCAGTGTGTACCTATCATCCTTTTAAACATTAATGGATGTTTATAATGTATTTTTCAACTTCCAAAACAAATACCAAGTGGTTGGAAGTATTTACAAAGTGATTTAGACTCTTAAATGCAATTTCCCACAAAATACAAATAGTCATTAATATTCAAATATTTGAATTATTAACTTGTGTTTTTGGTATTTTATTGTCTTAAAACGTATTCAAACTTACTGAATTCAATTCATAGGACCTAATTGACCTTATAAAATCAATCTAGAACCTAATTGAAACCTTGGGGTACTATTGACCTAACTTACAACATTTATGGTCCTAAGTCCTTTATCAAGACTTCTAGGACTTATTACACTTGCATTGTATTCTTCATTACAAATTTCCATTAAAGACTTAAGGACACCCTAATTCACTTTTAGGTATGCCTTAGATCCAATATCTTCATTAAATCTCAAGGTGACCCTAGGTGTTTTCATAGGTACACCAGCACCAAAATCTATCTACAACCACACATGATGAAAAGAAGCAATTTGAATATAACATCAGAGCAAAGGAAGCATTGCTAAGTGCTCTTTTAGATATAGAGTACACATGTGATAGAGTTTGACACTACTCATAAGGTATGGACAAAGACAGAAACTCTTCATGAAGGAGATGCATGTGTCAGGAAAGCTCCAAGTTAAAAAATTTTAAAGGAGGGTGTGAATCCCTAAGAATGTCTAAGGATCAGAACATCAATTCTTACATGTTAAAGATAATTGAATTGGTCTATAGTATTAGATGTGTTGGTGATGTATTGGATAAAGGAGAGAATGTTTCAAAGGTGTTGAGATCTCTTTCTCCTACATATAAGAGAAAATTCACTATTATTGAAGAAATTAGAATAATTATTTTTGTGACAACAGATACATTGGTTGGTAATTTATTTTCTTTTGAAATGAGTGGTTTTGGAAATTATTTACCAAAAGTTGAATCATCTTTCAAGGCCACAATATTAGGAAGAGATATTTATGGATCAGGTGAAGGTGGGGATATACAAGAGTAGTATCAAGGTTTGAAAAAGAGATGAGGGAGATTGATGAAGAATAGAAAGAGATTTGAGATCTTGAAGCACTGGTTGCAAGCAGATTATAATAAGGTTCTCCTAAGTATAAACACAAAATGCATTTTAAATTCTTTTTGTGTAGAAGATAGGACATTATGCCTCTAGGCATCCAAAGAGAATTACTAAGAATAAGTATTACAAGTATAAAGGTGAGAATAAGTGTTATTATGCTATTGAAGGTGAGGGAGTCACTAATGTTTTTTTTTCTAAATCAAAAGTGGGAAAACTATTATGCCCTGCATACCTGTCCCTACATTTTGTGGGAAAAATATTGGGTCCTCCTTTATCTTTTTTCCTTTGTTTCTTTCTCTCTTTTTTTTCTCAAGCCTTTGCCTCCATGGGGCCGCTATTTTTTTTTGGTTTCTCTCCCTCTGGGACTCATTCCTGGAGTGTTTTTTTTCTTTGTGCCAGATGGATTCTGGACTCCAAGATCATTTTCCATTACTTCCACTTTAGTTAGAGGATGTGGTTGTGTGGAATCCTCAGGCCCAGAGTCTAGAGTTTCACCTTCTCTCAGGATTTGTAAAAGAATACCGGAAAAGAAAGGCCCTAATGGAAGCATGAGCTCCTCTCTCCCTGGCTGAAATGATGGCCAAAAATCAAGAGGCTCGCAAGCCCAAGAAGGCCCAAACCCTCCATACCCTTCAGAACAGCCCAGGAGGAAATACCATTGTAGTGGTAGCAATGCCTCCCCCACATGCAGAGGAAGAAACAATAGGAGCTGTAGAATATACCATTATAGAATTTCCTCTAGGGAGGAGAGAAAATCAAGGGGAATTAGATCTATTGAATAAGGTAACCCAGGCAATTTAGGCCCGATACAAAAAGGAGGAACATAATCTAAAGGAGGAAAAAAAAAATAATGTGAATCTCCTCGGGCTTCTTACAGAACTAACATTTTCATTGGCTGTGATTCATCTAGAAGCCTCCACATCTAGAACATCGCTCTTGCATGGTGACATTGATACTCTAAGGGCCATGAAGAAGAAAGTACAAGTTGTGGATGGGTGGGTCACTGAAAAGATCACACCATAAGGGAGTTCCTAGCAACGACACTCGCAAACCTCTATCAGGCCAATAACATCTTCAGCTAGGTGAACGGAAATTTCTCCCTATGGGAGGAAGAAATTGAAAAGTATGAAGAATGGAGGTCCAAACTAGAGGAAATAATTAACTTCAGAGAGGAAGTCATCACAAAAGAAGGTATTTTGGGAGATGAACCCTTTGGGTTCCTCCGGGTCCAACACTCCAGACTTGGTCTCAAAATTGAGATAAGAAAGCAATGGGTAGCGACCCTTAAGGAAAGAATCCTAGAAGTCCTAAATTATTTGAATTCATATATGGCATTTGTAACAAGGGTATCACAAGTTGATCCCTTCACCACCGGGACATGTGCTTTGGAGCATTTTGTATTGAGAAAATTTGATGAGTTGATAGATTCATGGTACCTATCCTCCAAGGATTTTGATGGAGGGAAAATTTTGCGCCTAACCAAAATGATGCTCTGGGCCCACAACACAATGGAGGTAGCTGCATAACTCAAGGATGGAGCCAACAATGTTGACGAGCAATTCGCGGTTGTCAATGAATGGTGGGACTATATCAAAGAGGTGGATGAGGAGGGAATCATCCAGATTTTGGAGGTCTTTAAAAAGAACAAGGAACAGTAAAATTATCTGATCTCTAGAGATTTCTACCAATAGGTGAAGTTTTGCAAATTCATTATTCTTTGAGTGTAAGTTCTCAAACTCTAGAATTCTGGGTCCAAAGTTTTGTATTCACTTACAGTGATCTTCATATAGGTTACTTAGAGATAACCGATCACTTTCAAGTAGTTAATAAGGGTCAAAGGGTAGGTGATCCAGATAAGGTATGTTAGGCAAAAGATATATCTCTAACAAATGATTCCCCCGAGGTGCCGTTTCAACATTAATTACCTGGTGCACATTGAAGATAGGGAGCTGTAATTTTTATTTATGAGGCATGTAGTATAGGATACTAGGACAATCAAATTTCTTCCTTAAGTACCTAGGCTTTCTTCTCTAGGCTGATTCTTGTAGATTTCTCCTGTTATCTTCTTCTTCTATCTTTTCAGACCTTTGCACATCTCGAGGTGATTGTAAATGGTGCAGGTAGTACCGGACATGGATAGTGTATTATATTTGGCAAGTGTATAGTTATATTAGGTTAAGTTTTAGATCAAAATTATATATAAATAAGAAGTTTGATGCCATAAAAAGGGTGGGCAAAATTGATGATTTTGTAGTCCAGCAATAATAGAAGTATAGCATTTTACTTTCAGTTGTTTTCAGGAGCTCAATGCTCAGTTATTCTTAGTAGCTTAGAATGATCCCTTGGGGCCATGGATGTACTCACCAGAGATAGTAGAACCATTTGAGTTAATGAAGAAGGAAGAACATCTTGTGGCTATATGTTTGTGTTATTCTAATCTCCAAAATTAGCGATATCTTTTGTCTTGTATGTTTTCTCATATCCTTTGTTTTAGTATTTTTCATTTTTTTAATGTTCTACCTCCCTTTTGTATTGAATGCATGTGAATCACCGGTTCTATGTGTATTTGATATTTAGTTTATTTTTCCAATATTGGAACATTGTTTGTGTTTGAATATATATTGTGCAACTATAAGTAGAAATGTATCTTAACTCTAATCTATCTTTTGCAATTTCTTTATTAAGTCCAAAATTCTTGTAGGAGATCCCCACTCCCATTGAAATCCCCAAAAGAGATGAGTAAAAACCATCTATGCCCTCAAACAATAGTCACCTACCTACCTTAGCTCCCCTACATCGTTGAGACCTGACTACTAGGTGCTTGGGGGCTAGGAGAATTCATTCTCTGGTAAACCTCTTTAGGCAAAGTTGTCTGGTACCTCGATACCCAGTGAAAACTTATCCTCTATTGGTGGAGCTGATAAAAAATTCATGTCAATAGAAACTGGTGCTAGAAGGAGGGCATGAGCTCATCTCCCTTCGAATATTTTGATTTTACATCGCATGAGGGCTCCCCATGTAGTAGTTTTAGGAACCAAGCATTCTATGGTATAGGAGCATCTTCACCCCTGCACTTTGAATGAATCCTTTGGTCAACCCCAAATCCTAGAGATTTTGTAGAACTTAGACCTTCCATCCAAAAGAGTACGACTCAACAAACGAGACAACTAACTAATTTTACCTTGGGACTCACTACACACTAGAATACCCAAATCCCTCAAATAATCTCAGGGACTAACATACAACCCATCCAAAACCAAACAGTCCCAATGGGTCCTTACTTTGGTAATATCATGTCCCCAATGGGGCAATTCCCTGGTGCTACCAATAATCTTCCTTTGCAACTGAAGAAGATTGGCCCCAAATATCATCATCTAGGTGTTGGAGATTTGTTTCTGTGCAGTTGATTGATTGTATGTTTTTCATTGATGATAACATATAATACACAGTAGTGATTCTATATGTACTTATTAGAATGATGATATCAAGCCTTGCATGGATATATTTAGATTATAGCCATGCATAGTATGCTATGTTCATACATGCCAAATCAGATATGATGTTTCAGTCAAGTTGTGTAATTTTGTTATTGGCAGTTACAGTTCTGGAAGAGTATTTGTTTAGAGTGATGTATGTAACATGTTTCTTGAGTTGTTCCTATCTTTAGGATATACGTGTGTATATTCATGATTAGTTATGAGTTGATGATAGTTATCTAAAGGTGCCAAATGTTTTGCAAGAAGATTGCAAAGTTAGAGTTGATTTGGTGAAGCCGACTTAGTGAAGCATCGCATCTATTTATTTTGTGTTGTGTGGACTTAATATTGTTTGCATGCTTAGTAGAGTTGACAAGGATGTTATGAAGAGTTTTCTTACAGGTCCCATGATCTCATACGTTGAGGAAGATACTTATAGAAGGTTGTTTGTGATACGCTAAGTGTGAATGATACGGAAAGAGACAAAAAATGTATAGAGAAAAATATCAGTTATGGTTCTTTCATCAAGAGTCTATGTGAAGAAGAAGTAGAAGATTACAATACATTCGAACTAATCAAGACAGCAGGTCTACTCTAAAGTTCATCATCAGATATAGTGCATATTTATTCTACAAAAGGTTGTAGCCTTCACCATTAAAGTAGTGAGCTTTTAGATAGTGAGTCCTCACCCCTAACAGGGTTATTTATAAAAGACTCCTAACAGGGTCAAACCCTTAACTAGGTCACTATATTGATTACATTGTAAAGTAAAACTCCTAACAGGGTTGAAATATCTTCTAACAGGGATTACTATAAACAAGTATAGTTCATTGTGGGTGCTAATTCCCACCGGGTTTTTGACCATTTGGTTTCCCCATAATCATATTGTGTGTTATGTACTGTGTTATCTGATTAAGCATTTACTTTATTGTATTCTAAAGTTAAGGAAGTAAAAATAATTAAAGTTACTGATAACTGATTCACCCCCCCCCACTCTCAGTTATCCTTTGGGACTATTCTAACAATTGGTATCAGAGCCAAGTGCCTTGGAGAAGAAACCTAACAGCTTAAGGTAGATCAGATGTCTTACTTTAGAAAAGAGAGCCCTAAGTTTGATGGAGAAAGTTATCTAGATTGGAAAAAAAAAATGATAACACATCTACAATGTGTTGGCTTTGAGATCTTTGAGATAGCTACACAACAAGTTGTTATTCCATCTCTTAAATATTTTGCAAAGGATGATGCTACTACTAGACAAAAGGAAACATTTACCAATAATGCAATTGCTAAAGAAGCCCTAATTAGTGCCCTATCCGACAGTGAATTTTCTGAGATCAAGAAAATTGACAGAGCATACACCATACGGAAGTATTTAGAAGATATGTTTGAAGGAGATATTCAAGAAAATAATGCATGCAGGAAGACATGGAAAAATAAATACAATAGTCTTGAGATGTTACCTAAACAGAATATTAGAGCTTACAATCAAAGGATAAATGAAGCAGTCTCTGGAATCAGAAATAATGGTGGAGAAATATCATAAGAAGATATAATGGACAAATTGTTAAATACCTTAACATAAGACTATGAAAAAAAGATAAGTATTCTAGAGGAAACCATGCAATTCTCACAAGACTTCAAGAGAGATACTTTGATTAGTAAAATCTCTACATTTGAGATATCAAGATTGAAGACCGAACCTAAATGTGAAACAACTTTGAAAGCCTTAGTCCATGGTAAGAAATCCTTACACATCTCTATCCATAATGAGAAAGAAGAAGTTGATGAAGAACTAGAAGATATCATTGCTATGATTTCTAAATGAGAAAAGAAAGGAAAAGGAAAATATGAAGGACAACTTCCATTCAAATGTTTTTCATACAACAAGATTGGTCACTTTGCATCTAAGTGTCCTACAAGAGTCAAGAAGTTCAGATCTGATTAAAAACCTAAATATAAGAAGGAATGTTATCATGTTGAAGAAGGTGTAACTAATGAAGATTCAAGAGAAGCTGAAATTGTATTCATTTCCCTTAGAGACATGGAAAGGTTTCTCAAGGAAATGGACATTGCAGATGAAAAGGAAGAACAAGAGTTAGCCCTAATTTCCAAACCAAACATTAGAACTGATTGGATCATTGATAGTGGATGCTCTCACCATATGATAGGTGACAAAGATAGATTTGTTCATTTAAAAAAATACAAAGGTGGTATGGTTAGATTTGGAGATAACACTCCTAAACCTATCATAGGCAGAGGTTCTATCACTTTGGATGGAAAGAACAAGATAGATGATGTTCTATATGTTGATGGATTACATCATAGCTTGCTAAGTGTTGGATAGCTACTTGACAGAAGGTTATCATTTGGAGTTCAAAGAAAACAAATACATAATTAACAACAAGGATGGAGACATGATTGCATTAGGCTCCAAAAAAAAAGGTAATGTTTTTCAGCTCAATTCTTATGTAAGTTGTTTTGTTGCAAAAGTGGATGACAGTTAATTATGGCACAAGAGACTTTGTCATATCAATTTTGATAATATAGTAAAGATAAGTAATGTCAAGGCAGTTTGAGACCTTCTAGGTATTGCAAGACCACTTGACACAATGTGCAAGGAATGTGTATGAGAAATCATGTAAGGAGTTATTTCAGAAGCAAGAAGAACTCAACTGAAAACAAATTGTACCTAGTGCATACATATTTATGTGGTCCTGCCCAAATAAGATCATACGAAAGAGAAAGGTATTTCATTTTTTTTGTTGATGATTTTTCAAGGATGATGTGGGTTGCATTCTTAAAGGAGAAATTGTAAGCCTTTGAGAAGTTCAAAATATTCAAAGCTAAGGTTCAGAATGAATCTAGATTAAAACTGAAATGTCTGAGATCAGATAGAGGAGGAGAGTTCACCTCTGATCATTTTTATGATTATTGTGTAGAACATGGAATAAAAAGATAGTGTAGTGCTCCTAGAACCCCTCAATAGAATAGGATTGCAGAAAGGAGGAATAGGATTATACTTGATACAACGCACACTATGATGATTGAAGGAAAAGTTGCACACACATATTGGAGAGATGCAGTGAATATAGTAGTCTATACTATCAACAGAACTCAATTGAGGCTAGGTATAGATGAAACACCCTATGAACTTTGGTTTGGTAATCTACCTACATTAAAGTATTTCAGAATCTTTGGCAGAAAGTGCTACATTAAGAGCGATGATGGTGTTGGTAAGTTTGATGCCAGGAGTGATGAAGGTATTTTCCTTGGTTACCCTACAAAAAGAAAAGAATACAGATGTTTCAATTTGAGATTGAAAAAGGTAATTGAAAGTACTCATGTAAAAATTGATGCAAAGTTTATGGTTCAAGAAAGGTACAATGAATATGCACCTGTGATTGAAGATGAACCCAAGCCTAGCAGCAAAGATACTGTTATTGAAGAAATGTTTGATTGCATTAATGTCTCATGAAATGACCATGAATCAAGTAGAGAAGAATCACAAATTATAGAAGAAGAAGTAACACCTAAGGTTCCTAAATTCATATCAAGATACCACTCTAAAGATGATGACTAGTGTTTTGACTAGATCAAAAGCAAAAGCTCTAGCAATGGATGAAGAGGTATGCTTACTTTCACAGATTGAACCTTTAAGTGTTGAAGATGATTGTAGTAATTTTGATTGGAAGAATGCAATAAAAGAATAATTAGATCAGATAATTAAGAATGATACATGGGAATTGGTCCCTGGACCCAGTGAAAAAAATGTGATTGGAACAAAGTGGGTATTCAAAAACAAGATGAATGTAGATGGTATAGTAGTAAGAAACAAAGCAAGATTGGTATGTAAAGGATATGCACAGACAGAAGGAATAGACTACACTGATACATTTTCCCCTGTGAGTAGACTGGAAGCAATAAAATTGTTCTTGGCCTATGGAACATTTAAAGACTTTAAAGTTTATCAAATGGATGTAAAGTCAGCTTTTCTGAATGGTGACTTAAAGGAAGAAGTCTACATAGAATAGCCTGAAGGATTTAATATTTTAGATAAACCAGACATCATATGAAAATTGAAGAAAGCACTCTATGGTCTTAAACAGGCCCCAAGAGCTTGGTATGAGAGACTTGATGGTTATCTTACAAAGATTGGATTCAAGAAAGGTGCAAAATATTGTAACCTATTCATAAGAGAGACACCTGATGGATTACTACTAGTTGCCATATTTTTTGATGAAATTATCTTTGGAGGTAATGACAAGCTCAGTACAACATTTGCAAAAGAAATGTAGAATGAATTTGAAATGAGCATGATTGGTCCTATAAAATACTTTTTGGGACTGAATGTAAAGTAGACAGATAAAGGTATATTCATTAATCAGTCAAAATATGTGAAGGAATTATTTAAGACCTTTTTAGATGGAAGAGTGTAAGCCAATATGCACTCCTATGATTATAGGAAGCAAGCTTTCAATAGATGATGATTCCACAGCAGTTGATAAGACATTGTAAAAATATATGATTGGAAAACTCATTTATCTAACTCAATCTAGACCTAACATATCTAATGTAGTTGGCATTGTTGGAAGATTTGCAATTAAACCCAAGTAGAATCACCTAATGACAATTAAGAGGATATTCAGATATCCAAAGGGAACTATAGACTATGGTTTATGGTAGCCTAAATCAGAGAATGTACAACTTCATGTGTATATAGATGTAGATTGGGTAGGTTTTATTGATGATAGGAAGAGTACTTCAGGAGGAGTAGTATTTCTTGGAGATAGGTTGGTTTCTTGGATAAGAAGAAGAAGAACTATATTTCTCAGTCAATAGAAAAAGCTGAATATGTTGCAACAACACTGAATTGTTCAACCATGGATTGGATCAAGAAGATGGTTAAAGACTTTGGTATTTAGGTTGATTACCCTATTTTTATTCACTATGATAACACTAGAACTATTAACATGTCTAAGAACCCTATGATGCACGCAAAGACAAAAAAAATAGAGATCAAATACCACTTTCTAAGACAAAAGTTTGCAGACAAAGAAGTAAAATTGGACTATGTGAGCACCAAAGAATAGTTGGCAGATATTTTCACAAAGCCTTTATCAAAAGATACTTTTGAGTATCTCAAAGAGAAGTTGGGAGTAATTCCCTCTCCTAAGTCTGATTAGAGAATATAGGAAGAACATCAGTCCTTTGTGACTGATGAATGGTTGACTACTCTACTTCTAGATTAGTACCTATGCCTAATTGTTTATGGTGCCCTTTGCCATTGATGTCAAAGGGGGAGTATATAGTAAGGGGGAGCATATACTCTGGGGGAGTATAAAAACAACCAGAAGAACTGAAGCAGTGTAGAGGAATCTTTGATGAGAATAGTGAGAAGATTGTAAAAGAAAGAGGACACCATGAACATAGGATGTTTTTAATATCATATGTTGCCATCAATGTCAAAGTGGGAGATTGTGTGAGATTTTTTTATGTGTAGTTGATTGATTGTATGTTTGTCATTCATGACAAAATATTTCTGTATGTACTTATTAGAATGATGATATCAAGCCTTGTGTGGATATATTTAGATTGTAGACATTTCTAGTATGTTATGTTCATACACGCAGACACAAATATGATGTTTCAGTCAAGTTGTGTAATTCTGTTATTGGCAGTTACAGTTCTGGAAGAGTATTTGTTGAGAGCTGACGTATGTAACATGTTTCTTGATTCGTGCATATCTTTAGGATATGCATGCATATATTAATGATTAGTTATGAGTTTATGATATTTATCTAAAGGTGCCAAATGTGTTTCAAGATGATTGTAAAGTTAGAGTTGATTTGGTGAAGCCGACTTAGTGAAATGTCGTGTCTATTCAGTTTGTGTTGCGTGGACTTAATATTGTTTGTGTGATTAGTAGAGCCGACAAGGATGTTATGAAGAGTTTTCTTATAGGTCCCATGATCTCATACTTTGAGGAAGATACTTATAGCAAGTCATTTTTGATACGCTAAGTGTGAATGATACAAAAAGAGACAGAAAATGTACAAATCAGAATATCATTTGTGGTTCATTCATCAAGAGTCTATGTGAAGAAGAAGTAGAAGATTACAATACATTCAAACTAATCAAGGTAGCAGGTCTACTCTAATATTCATCATTAGATATAGTGCATATCTATTCTATAGAACATTGTAGCCTTCACTAGTAAAGCAATGAGCTTTTGGACAATGAGTCCTCACCCCTAACAGGGTTATTCGTAAAAAAATCCTAACAGGGTTAGACCCTTAACCAGGTCACTATAATTATTTCATTATAAAGTACAACTCCTAATAGGGTTGAAATATCTTCTAACAGGGATTACTATAAACAAGTATAGTTCATTGTGGGTGCTAATTCACACCAGATTTTTTACCATTTGGTTTCCCCGTAATCAAATTGTGTGTTGTGTACTGTGTTATCAGATTAAGCATTTACTTTATTGTATTATGAAGTTAAGGATGTAAAAAGAATTAAATTTATTGATAACTGATTCACCCCCCGCTTATTTATCCTTTGGGAATATTCTAACACTAGGCCCCCTAAATCTAGAAGAACACCTCAGGGACTATAAAGATGTTGGAGATTTGTTTCTGTGAAGTTGATTGATTGTATGTTTGTCATTGATGACAACATATAATATACAACAAAATTATGTATGAACTTATTAGATTAGTGTTATCCAACCTTTTGTGGTTAGATACATGTTTTAGACATGCCTTGGTTACTATATTCATACACATAGGTCCAGATATGATGTTTCAGTCAAGTTGTGTAATTCTGTTATTGGCAGTTACAGTTCTGGAAGAGTATCTATTCAGAGCTGACATATTTAATGTGTTTTTTGAGTTGCGCCTATCTTCAGGATATGTGCATGTATATTCATTATTAGTTATGAGTTGATGATAGTTATCTAAAGGTGCCTAACATGTTTCAAGAAGATTGCAAAGTTAGAGTTAATTTGGTGAGGCCGACTTAGTGAAGCCTCACATCTATTCAGTTTTTATTTGCGTGGTTATTATTATTCTTGCATGATTAGTAAAGCTGACAAGGATGTTATGAATAGTTATCTTACAGGTCCCATGATCTCATACTTTGAGTAAGATACTTATAGAAAGTCATTTACGATATGCCAAGTGTGAATGATATGAAAAGAGACAGAAAATGTTTAGAACAGAATATCATTTGTGATTCATTCATCAAGAGTCTATGTGAAGAAGCAGTAGAAGATTATAATACATTGGAACTGATCAAAACAATAGGTCTACTCTATTGTTCATCATTAGATATAGTGCATATCTATTCTATAGAAGGTTGTAGCCTTCACCATTGAAGCAGTGAGATTTTTTGACAGTGAGTCCTCACCCCTAAAAGGGTTATTTGTAAAAGACTCCTAACAGGGTCAGACCCTTAACCAGGTCACTATACTTATTTCTTTGTAAAGAACAACTCCTAACAGGGTTGCAAGATCTTCTAATAGGGATTACTATAAACAATTATAGTTCATTGTGGGTGCTAATTCCCACCGGGGTTTTTACCATTTGGTTTCCCCGTAATCAAATTGTGTGTTGTGTACTGTGTTATCTGAATAAGCATTTACTTTATTGTATTCTGAAGTTAATAGGAGAAAATAATTAAAGTTACTAGTAACTGATTCACCCACCCTCTCAGTTATTCTTTGGTACTATTCTAACAATTGGTATCAGAGCCAAGTGCCTTGGAGAAGAAGCATAACAACTTAAGGTACATTAGATGTCTTACTTCAGAAAAGAGAGCCCTAAGTTTGATTGAGAAAATTATCTGGATTGAAAAAACAAAATGATAACCCATCTATAGTGTATTGGTTTTGATATCTTTGAGATAGCCACACAAGAAGTTGTTATTCCCTCTTTAAAAGATCTATCAAGAGATGATGCTACTAGTAAATAGAAGGATACATTCACAGCTAAGGCAGTTTCCAGAGAAGCCCTTATATCTACACTATCTGACGGTGAATTTTCTGAGATGAAGAAATTATACAAGGCATACACAATATGGAAGTATTTAGAAGATATGTTTGAAGGAGATATTTGAGAAAATAATGCACATAGGAAGACATGGAAAAATAAATACAATAGTCTTGAGATGTTACCTGAAGAGAACATTAGAGCCTACAATCAAAGGATAAATGAAGCAGTCTCTGGAATCAGAAACATTGGTGGAGAAATATCAGAAGAAGATATAATGGACAAGTTGTTAACTACCTTAACATTATACTATGAAAACAAGATAAGTATTATAGAGGAAACCATGCAATTCTCATAAGACTTTAAGAGAGAGACTTTGATCATTAAAATCTCTGCATTTGAGATATCAAGATTGAAGACTGAACCTAAAAGTGAAACAACTTTCAAAGCCTCAGTCCATGGTAAGAAATCCTTACACATCTCTAGCCATAATGAGAAAGAAGAATTTTATGAAGAACTAGAAGATATCATTGCTATGATTTCTAAAATAGAAAAGAAAGGAAAAGGAAAATATGAAGGAAAACTTCCATTCAAATGTTTTTCATTCAACAAGATTGGTCACTTTGCATCTAAGTGTCCCACAAGAGTCAAGAAGTTCATATATGATTACAAACCTAAATATAAGAAGGAATGTTACCATGCTAAAGAAGGTGTAACTGATGAAGATTCAGGAGAGGGTGAAATTGGATTCATTTACCTTAGAGACATGGAAAATTTGCTTGAGAAAATGGACATTACAGATGAAAAGGAAGAACAAGAGTTAGCCCTAATTTCCAAAGCAGACATCAGAACTGATTGGATCATTGACAGTGGATGCTCTCACCATATGACAGGTGACAAAGATAGATTTGTTCATTTAGACAAATACAAAGGTGGTATGGTTAGATTTGGGGATAACACTCCTAAACCTATCATAGGCAGAGGTTCTATCACTTTGGATGGAAAGAACAAGATAGATGATTTTTTGTATGTTGATGGATTACATCATAACTTGCTAAGTGTTGGACAACTACTTGACAAAGGTTATCATTTGGAGTTCAAAGATAACAAGTGCATCATTAAAAAAAAGGATGGAGACATGATTGCATCAGGCTCCAATACAAAAGGTAATTTTTTTCAGCTCAATTCTGATGTAAGTTGTTTTGTTGCAAAAGTGGATGATAGTTGGTTGTGGAAAAAGAAACTCTGCCATATCAATTTTGATAACATAGTAAAGATAAGTAATGTCAAGGAAGTCAGAGACCTTCCAAGTATTGCAAGACTAGTTGACACAATGTGCGAGGAATGTGTTATGGGAAAGCATGTAAGGAGTTCTTCCAGAAGCAAGTAGAAATCAGCTGAAATCAAATTGGACCTAGTGCATACAAATTTATGTGGTCCTACCCAAACAAGATCATACAATGGAGAAAGGTATTTCATTTTGTTTTTTGATGATTTTTCAAGGATTATGTGGGTTGCATTCTTAAAAGAGAAGTCTTAAGCCTTTGAGAAGTTCAAAATATTCAAAGCTAAGGTTGAGAATGAATCTGGATAAAAACTGAAATGTCTGAGATCAGATAGAGGAGGAGAGCTCACCTCTGATCAATTTTATGAGTACTATGAAGAACATGGAATAAAAAGATAGTTAAGTGCTCCTAGAACCCCTCAATAGAATGGGATTGTAGAAAGGAGGAATAGGATTATACTTGATACAAAGTGCACTATGATGATTGAAGGAAAAGTTGCACACACATATTTGAGAGATGCAGTAAATACAACAGTCTATACTATCAACAGAACTCAATTGTGGCCAGGCACAGATAAGACACAATATGAACTTTGGTTTTGTAATGTACCTACAATAAAGTATTTCAAATTTTTTGGTAGCAAATGCTACATCAAGAGAGATGATGGTGTTGGTAAGTTTGATGCTAGAAGTGATGAAGGTATTTTCCTTGGTTACTCCTCAAAAAGCAAAGCATACAGATGTTTCAATTTAAGATTGAAAAGGCTAATTGAAAGTACTCATGTAAAAATTGATGAAAATTTTATGGTTCAAGAAAGGTACTATGAATATGCACCTATGATTGAAGATGAACCAAGGTCTAGTAGCAAAGATACTGTTATTGAAGAAATGTTTGTTTGCATTGATGTCTCATGAAATCACCCTAAATCAAACAGAGAAGAATCCTAGATTACAGAAGAAGTAACACCTAAGGTTCCTAAATTCACATCTAGATACCACTCTAAAGATGATATCATTGGAGATCAAAGTAGCAGTGTTTTGACCAGATTAAAGGCAAAAAGTCTATCAATGGATGAAGAGGTATGTTTTCTTTCACAGAATGAACCTTTAAGTGTTAAAGATGCTTGTAATGATTATGATTGGAAGAATGCAATGAAAGAAGAATTAGATTAGATAATTAAGAATGAGACATGGGAATCGGTTCCTAGACCCAGTGACAGAAATGTGATTATAACAAAGTGGATCTTCATAAACAAAATGAATGAAGAAGGTACAGTAGTAAGAAACAAAGTAAGATTGGTATGTAAAGGATATGCACAGAGAGAAGGAATAGACTACATTGATACATTTTCCCCTGTGAGAAGACTGGAAGCCATTAAATTATTCTTGGCCCATGCAACATTCAAAGACTTTAAAGTTTATCAAATGGATGTAAAATCAGATTTTCTGAATGGTTACTTGAAGGAAGAAGTCTACATAGAATAACCTAAAGGATTTAATCTTTCAGATAAACCAGACATGGTATGTAGATTGAAGAAAGCACTCTATGGTCTTAAACAGGCCCCAAGAGCTTGGTATGAGAGACTTGATGGTTATCTTACCAAGATTGGATTCAAGAAAGGTGCAGTAGATTGTAACCTATTCACAAGAGAGACACCTGATGGATTACTACTAGTTGCCATATTTGTTGATGACATTACCTTTGGAGGTAATGACAAGCTTAGTGTAGAATTTGCAAAAGAAATGGAGAATGAATTTGAAATGAGCATGATTTATCCTATAAAATACTTTTTGGGACTAAATGTAAAGCAAATAGATAAAGGTATATTCATTAATCAGTCATAATATGTGAAGGAAATATTGAATACCTTCAAGATGGAAGAGAGTAAGCCAGTATGCACTCCTATGGTAATAGGAAGCAAGATTTCAAAAGATGATGATTCCATAGTAGTTGATAAGACATTGTACAAATCTATTATTGGAAAACTCATTTCTCTAACTCAATCTAGACCTGAAATATCTAATGCAGTTGGCATTGTTGGAAGATTTGTAGCTAAACCCAAGTAGAATAACCTAATGGCAATCAAGAGGATATTCAGATATCTAAACTGAACTATAGACTATGGTTTATGGTATCCTAAATCAGAGAATGTACAAATTCATGTGTATACAGATGCAAATTGGGCAGGTTGCATTGATGATAGGAAGAGTACTTTAGGAGGAGCAGTATTTATTGGAGATAGGTTGGTTTCTCAAACAAGAAAGAAGCAGAACTATATTTCTTAGTCAACAACAGAAGCTAAATATGTTGCAGCAACACTGAATTGTTCAACCATGGTTTGGATCAAGCAGATGCTTAAAGACTTTGGTATTCAGGTTGCTTATCCTATTGTTATTCAGTGTGATAACACTAGCACTATTAACATGTCTAAGAACCCTGTGATGCATGCAAAGACAAAACACATAGAGATCAAGTACCATTTTATAAAATAAAAGGTTGCAAACAAAGAAGTGAAATTGGACTATGTGAGCACCAAAGAACAGTTGGTAGATATTTTCACAAAACCTTTATCAAATAATACTTTTGAGTATCTCAGAGAAAAGTTGGGATTGATTCCCTCTCCTAAGTCTGATTAGAGAATACAGGAAGAACATCAATCCTTTGTGACTGATAAATGGTTGACTACTCTACTTCTAGAGTAGTACATGTGCCTAATGGTTTATGGCACTAATGGTTTATGACACCCTTTGCCATTGATGTCTAAGTGGGAGTATGTACTAAGGGGGCAGTATATATCAATGGAACAAAAAAAAAGTCAAAGGAACTGCAGCAGTGTAGAGAAATCTTCGATGAGGATATTGAGAAGATTGTAAAAGAAAGAGGACACCATGAATAGAGGATTTTCTTAAAATCATATGTTTTCATCAATGTCAAAGGGGGAGATTTTTGGAGATTTGTTTCTATGCAGTTGATTGATTGTATGTTTGTCATTGATGACAACATATAAGATACAATAACATTCTATATGAACTTATCAGATCATTTTTGTAGACATGCCTTGGTTACTATATTCATACACACTGGTCTAGATATGATGTTTCAGTCAAGTTGTGTAATTCTATTATTGGTAGTTACAGTTATGGAAGAGTATCTATTCAGAGTCGACGTATTTAACATGTTTCTTGAGTTGCACCTATCTTCAGGATATGCATGTGTATATTCATGATCAATTATGAGTTGATGATAGTGATATAAAGGTGCCTAACATGTTTCAAGAAGATTGCAAAGTTAATGTTTATTTGGTGAGGCTGACTTAGTGAAGTGTCACGTCTATTCAATTTTTATTTGCATGGTTATAATTATGCTTTCATGATTAGTAAAGCCAACAAGGATGTTATTAAGAGTTTTTTTACAGGTCCCATGATCTCATACTTTGAGGAATATACTTATAGCAAGTAATTTGTGATACGCCAAGTGTGAATGATACATAAAGAGAGAAAATGTTCAGAGCAGAATATCAATTGTGGTTCATTCATCAAGAGTCTCTGTGAAGAACCAGTAGAAGATTATAATACATTGGAACTGATCAAGACAACATGTCTACTCTATAGTTCATCATTAGATATAGTGCATATCTATTCTATAGAAGGTTGTAGCCTTCACCATTGAAGCAGTGAGCTTTTGGACAATGAGTCCTCACCCCTAACAGGGTTATTTGTAAAAGACTCCTAACAGGGTCAGACCCTTAACTAGGTTGCTATACTTATTTCTTTGTAAAGAACAACTCCTAATAGGGATTAATATAAACAAGTATAGTTCATTGTGGGTGCTAATAACCACCAGGGTTTTTACCATTTGGTTTCCCCATAATAAAATTGTGTGTTGTGTATTGTGTTATTTGAATGAGCATTTACTTTATTGTATTCTGAAGTTAATAGGAGAAAATAATTAAAGTTATTGATAACTGATTCACCCCCCCTCTTAGTTATCCTTTGGGACTATTCTAACAAAATATTCTATGAATAGACACTGGATACAACATCAAGATGTTGTAACCTAGATGTTTCCTCTATCTTTAGGACAAAATGAACTGATCTAGTACCTAAAGTTTCCTGCCAACTCCATCAATATTTGGTAGGATATGAAAGATGCCTTTCTAGTGGCCTTTTGCATTCACATGGACCTAGCTTGGTCCCACAACTAGTTTATCTCCACTAGGAAGGAACCAAATGAGCCCCTTGCTACATTCAACCATCGGTTCCAACGTGCCTTGAAGCGATGCACCGACCCTTTCATCCCATCCACTGATGTAACCATCCAGATATACCTGAATGCCATGAAACCCATTTTTTCCACTCTCCTCTAGAGAACTACCACTGCTAATGACTAGGATACTCTGGAAAAAGTTTACAACTTATCCCTGGAGTTAACCTGTAGTTTGAGCAAGGTTCCTAACAGGATTGGACAGAGCCTACACTTCAATATGTTTCCCAATGGGACTCTTTATGCTGGGGGATACAACCCCAATCAAGAAATAGGTGCCCCTACAATGGCCATGGGCCCACCACCAATAGACCAATATGCCCAATACATTTACCCATCTCAAGCATAGACAATCCTGGGTCTAGAATACATTCCCTGGAACTAGTCATAGCAAATGTGACAACCTTTGACAAAACCCTCTGGAGTAACTTTCTTCCAGTCATCTGTGGCTGGAGGATTTCTATCGTTGACTCTGGGAGCTACTACTACTTTCCCAAGTAATCCACCCTAGCCATCACACTATGACACAAATACTTAGTTGTTCGCCGAGGTGGAATTCCTCTGGCGATTGGTGTCCTCCCTGACAATGAACATGGAAAAGCTAAAGGTAGGGCCTTCTGTGCCCCACAACTCCAATTCCTAGAGAGGGAATGTTTTCTCTTGTCAAAAAAATTCCAATTCTAGATGTTGGAACTACAACAATGGGCCTCGACCCAACCAACAATAATGGAATAATAACACAAATACTGGATGTCCTCCTCTGAATCAAAATACCACTCAGGGTGGTGCTGGACCAAGTCATTCTACGTAGCTCATATAATTCCACCCCCTGACCACATGGTGTAGATTTCATGACACTGGCTTGCATTCTGAGGTGAATTGTGCCACATTGGAGAAGATCATCATGATCTCCCAGTTAGAAAGATAATAACTTATTGATCCAACTCCCCAGGAATCCTCCACATCAAATCCCCCTCACGCTAACTTCACATGTGAGACCGTCTTCTTCAGGAAATATGAAGAAGATGAAGAAGAACCCGAGTTGCAAGGGTTCTTTAATGAATCCATCCTGGCCTTTGAGGCCAATGCCTTCACTAGCCCATAGACCCCATACAACACCAAGAGTTAGGCTGGAAAAGGGTCATCTTACGCGTCAATGCCTCCTAGGAATACCACCCGCCAAGATAATGAAAATGATCACTCTTTCTCACCAAAAGGACCTATCCTTAACCCTACCAGGGATCTGGCCGTGGGAAACCAATCTTACCCAGCCGGATGGTTTGACATCACCAAGGCATTAGAAAGAACCACCACCTCCATGACCTTGATGGAGGTTTTACTAAATTGTCCTGAGTAGAAGAAGTCCCTTCTATAGCTCTTCAGAAACCTGAAAGCTGTCAGTCATCCACCAAAGTCTGTCATATTTGATGATACCAACTTGAGAGTCTTTGGGAGAGACATAGAGGATCCTCCCTTCCTTCTAGGCCTTAAAATTTAAGGTAAGAACCTTTACAACTGCCTTGTGGATTCTGGTGCTTCATAAAATGTCATGCCCTTATCTATCTGCTAGAAGCTCAGACTCACTCCCACACCATCCAAAGGTGCAGTAGTCCAATTAGAAAAAACTACCATGAAAATGGTTGGTGAGCTGAAGAATGTTGAGATTCAGGTCATCCAAGATCCCCTAATATCAAGCACCATAGAAATCCAAGTGGTAGACATCCCTAGAACCTATGGGATGTTATTAAGTCAAAATTGGTTAAAGGCCCTTAATAGGTATTTCTCGATGAACTTCTCCCCCTTGTGGCTCCCCTGGAAGGGGAAAACAAATCAGATCTAGGTGTGGAGTGAGCCAAGAATGAAACAATCCCTCACTGAATTTAGGAGGGTAAATGAAGTCCTCTTCTCTAAATCCTCCCTTGGGGTATAACAAACACATGAAATCCTAACCTTTGATTTCATCTCCGGGGAGGATCCCAAAATCGCTTAGAGAATCCAGGATCTGGACAAAAATTTGAATTGTGAGGAAGACTCACAATGTAGCATGGTAACTCCAACCACCCTCTTATCTAGAAATTAGTTCTGAGTACATTATCAGAAACATTCTAAACTGGAGTGTGAGCCTTGCATTGTCACCGCTACCCATGACATCACCGACCTTCAAGAGAAGGAAAGTAAAGTTGGTTCACCTTGACCAAGCAATCCACCTAACAGTACACGATACATGCCACTTGTTTGGGAACCAAAACCATAAGATCCTCTGGAGGAAATTCTAACCTATGCACCATTAGAGCCAAAGGAATCACCTCCCAAACCTCCCAACCTTGAAACCAATCCAAAGGCCACTTCACCTCCCCAGCCCCAAAAAACTAACAATGACTTGTAGATCCTAAATTTTGACAGATCTCGGTCCAAACAAGGCTGTGGGGCTGAAGTGGAAATGATCATCCTATGGGGAAAATCCTTCCTCACATCTTAAAGGTTGCAGTTTAACTGCACCAACAATATCATGGAGTACGGGGCATTAGTCCTCAGATTCCTGTTCACATTGAGAAAATGGATCACCTGCGTCCAAGCAATGGGTGATTTAGAGCTAATTGTAAAATATTTTTAGAGCCAATACACGTGTCATGACAAAATTCTATCCACATACCATAACTAGGCATGGAGCCTAATCGAATACTTTGATGCTTTCAACATTGAGCTTATTCACCAGAAATGTAACTATGTTCTGGATGCCCTTGTTGTGTCTGCCAGCACCCTCAAGCCAATGGCTAGCTCCCAGGTCCAGAAATTTTTTGTTGAAATGGTCTCCACCCCATCCATCCAAGATAATATCATCCACTTTTAGGATTTTGAGGATGACCAGTACATCTTGGCCTTCATGGCCAATGTTGGCATCTTTGAAGATCAGATCATGGAAGAAATTGATCATGACAATACTGGGAAGGGGGAAGAATATGACGGGATCATTGAACTACACACCAACACCATCCCTAAGGGGATGGTAGCTCTAGAACAAATGTTTTATTTGGACCCTTGAGGACGAGACAAGATATAATCATCCTCTAAAGGAGGAAATTTTGAAAAATTCAACATCAGTAGAGTTGATGAAGAAAAATTAGTCCACATTGGCACCTCCTACTCCCTGGAGGAGAAGGAGAAGATTCTCACAGTTCTCTGAGAATACATTGATGTTATTTCTTGGCAGTATGAAGATTTTAAAACCTTTGATACATCTATCAAGACACATACCATCTTCCTAAAACCAGATGCCAAACCTTTTTGGAAAAAGAAGAGGTTGGTAAACCCTTTGATTGAGCCCCTGATTGATTAGGAGGTTCAAAAATTATTGTTAGCCTGGATTATCTTTCCTATTCGGCATACACCATGGGTTGCCAACCTCATCCCTATGTGCAAGAAGAACGATGAGATCTGCCTATGTGTGGATTTTCACAACCTAAATAAGGCCTCCAAGAAGGATAATCACCCTCTCTTGTTGCTAGATGAGGTGTTAGAAATTGTTAATGATTCCCAAATGATGTCCTTTCTGGATGGGTACTCCAGATATAAACAAGTTATGTTTAAGTTTGAAGATAGAATGAAAACAACATTCACCACCAAGTGGGGAATATTTACATATCAAAGAATTCCCTTCAGCCTGATTAATGTCATGTCCACATTTAAAAAGGCTATGGGCATTGCATTCAAAGGCCTATTTAACAAGTACATAATCATCTACATCGATGATTTAATAGTCTTTTCTCAGGACAGGCATGATCATCCTTCCCACCTCTCTCAAATCTATGAGATGTTGTCAGTATGGTATCTCCCTTAACCCCGGGAAGTGCATATTTGGGGTCACTGAAGGGAAACTACTCTGACATATTATCCCTGAGAAAGGGGTATCCATTGACCCTGAGAGAGTTGAAGAAATGATAAATTTACAAATGCCTAGCAGTAAAAAGGAAATGAGAAATTTCTTTAGAAAGAAATTTTTTCTGGTGGATCATTAATGGATTAGCTGAGATCGTGAAACCACTTAATGACATGATGAAGAAAGATACCAAGATTGAGTGGAGCCCCAGAGTGAAGCGAGCATTTTCTCAAATTAGCTTGAAGAAAAGTGAGCATTTTCTCAAATCAAGAAAACCATAGTGGAGGCACCAGTCTTGGCAAGTTCAAACTATTCCCTCCCCTTCCACTTCCACTCCATCCCCTCAACACATTATGCAGCTATATTTTTAACCCAGAAGGTTGAAGGGGAAGAATGAACCATTTATTTCATGAGCTCCCCCTTTAAAAATGTCAAAGTATGGTACACACCTTTGGAAAAGAAGGCCTTTTCTCTATTCCAGACCGTGAAGAAATTCTGGCACTACATTATCTGGAGCAAACTGCATGCTATCATCCTAGACTAGGCTGTCAAATCTTTACTACTACAGATTGAACTAGGCAAATGTTGGGGGAAATGGATGGCCATCTTCCAAGAATATGATCTCGAGATGTAACCAATGAAAATGTTGTGAGGCCGGGGACTATTTAGAGTGATGGTTGAAGTAACTCCAAACATCGAGTGCCAAACTTAAACTATGGTGTCCATCACTCAAGATTTGTGGTATACCAATCTAGTGTACATATTTCTCAATAACAAGTTCCCTGAGGGGCTTCCCCCTAAAAAAAATCACACCTTATGACTAAAAAGTGCACACTTCATGATAAAAAATAGAGTACTTTTTGTAGGAATTTTGAGGGGATTTACCTCTGTTTCATAAATAGGGACCAAGCTGCCAAAATGATAGAAGAATTCAATGGGAAATTTAGAACCAGGCATGGCTCAGCTGATGCCACTAACCATCAGATTCTTTGGGCCAGATATTATTGGCCCTTCATCTTCAAAGATGTTCATACTCATGTAAGGAAGTGCCACACTTGTCAAACCACCACTTCTCATGAGCAAAACCCGGTCATGCCTCTACAGCCATTATTTGAATTTTGACCCTTCGCCCAATGGGCATTCAATTTAATTGGGGAGATAAACCTTAACTCATCCACCAACCGCTAATATAATTTGACTGTGACTGACTATTATACCCAGTGGTCCAAGGTAATCCCATGCAAGAACAACATGGTGGATGTAGTCATTAAATTCTTGGAAGGAAACATCGTCAGAAGGTTCAAAATGCCTTTTGCTATCATATGTGATAATGGTCTAATGTTTTCTTCAGCACAACTATTAGATTGGACCTAACAGAGTAAGATCACCCTCAAGTTTTCCAGCAACTATTATCCCCAGGGTAATGTTGTTTCCGTGTCTACCACTAAAAACCTACTGGAGGTGATCAAACATTTGCTAGAGAAAAATCCTTGGGACTGGAACCAAATACTTAGGTTCACCCTTTGGGCAGATCGTATTAGAATCAAGGTAGCCCTAGGGACTTCCACATTTCACCTAGTTTATGGCTAGAGTCTTGTGTTCACAATCAAATTACAAATCCTAGTTTTACAATTCATGCAAGAATTCAATGCCCAAGACAACATTATCGAGGTTCACCTTTTGAACTTGGTGAGATTGGAAGAAAAAAGAGATGCAGCATGGGAACATTTTGCACATCATCAAGTAGTCATCAAATGATGGCTCAACTAGAGAAATCAATAAAAATCCTTTTAGGTCTCGAATCTAGTCCTTTTGTGGGACAAGGCCCAAGAGAAGAAAGGAAAGAACACTAATATCCAAAGGCTCTGGCTAACACCTTACCTAATCTCAAAGTTTTGTGGGGCTAATACTTATCACCTCAGCACCATGACTGGAGAAGCTGTCCCATTTCCTGTCAATGGATAGTCTCTCAAACACTACTTCAAATAAGGAGGGAGGTAAGTTTTCCCAAAACTATATCATATGTATATTTTCCTGCCTGTAAACATTTTCCTGACACTCCTTGGGAGTGTCTTGTCCTTGTAAATAGTTGTCGGTGGTCCTCCAGGGCTATTTTCCTTTCTTTTGTTTTTTTGTCTTTGGTTTTCTTTGTTTTCATTGCGTGTCTTGTTTTTTCAGGTTTTTAGCATGTTGCCCTCTTCTTGTAGACAGGTATTCTTCACATGACATATAGTCCCTAGAGTAGTGCCTTATGCATTTTGGTTAGTCTAGAATCTATTGTTAGCATGGTGTAATTTATGTGCACTCCAAATTTATTTTGTACATATGATAAAAGGTTATGGGAAATCTTCATCAGATTCACATCTTGAAAGTCTTGACATTAGTTAAACATAAAATATGTGAAACAAGTAATCATATGATCCTTGAGAGAAGATCGGTTGCACTAGTTTCTAGCCATGTTCAAAAATAAAAAGAATATCCCAAGCCCAGAATGTCTCTCCTATTTAGAAAATTAAAATGGATGGCAAGGTGAAAGAAGTACCACCGTAAAAATTAGCTAAGCTTAAGGTTCATGGTGAAATAAGTACCGCCTTCCCCATATTCTAAAGAAAAAAAAAGAAAGCTGGAGAATAGAGAATTCAGGGATATAGGGGACCATGCAAGATATAACAATTTTGGTCCAATGCACTCAGTTCCCTCTCTCTACTTCTCCTGAAAGTCATCGGCTTGGTTTTATTCCAAAGTACACACTTCACAACTGGAAAAATATTGATAGATTGAATCATGATGGGTTAGATTTTCTCAGATACCTCACGCCTTGCAAGTGAAATTCTCCAGGTAAATATGAGTTCTGTCTTTACTAACCATAGATTCTGCGGTTCTAAAATGCGCTAAGGCATTCATCCTAGTAAGTCACCATTTGTTATGCCCTGCATACCCATCCCTACATTTTGTGGGAAAAATATTTGGTCCCCCCTTTTGATTTTATCCTTTTTTTCTTTCATTTTTTCTTCTCCTCTGGCCTTTGCATCTGCGGGGCCACTATTTTCTTTTTCTTTTTGGTTTCTCTCCATCTGAAACCTAGTCCTAGATTGTTTTTTCTCTTTGTGCTAGACGTATTCTGGCCTCCAAGATCCTTTTCCATTGCTTCCTCTTTAGTTAGAGGATGTGGTTGTGAAGAATCCTTGGGCCCTGAGTCCGGAGATTCACCTTCTCTCAAGATTTCTGGAAGAAAGTGGTACATTCTAACCCCGTAGGGTATAAATAGGGTCTCACCTCCCATCCTTAAATTTACCATGAATAAATAACTCTCAGAGCAATTAAGAGTGATTAAGAAAAAATTTGTGCTAAGTGTGATTTGCTTTAAGAGTTTAACAGTGAAGTTGGTGTTTGAGCTATTGTGTGTGCTCCCGATTATCTTCCAGGGTTCTCAAGTGCATCTTTAGTGTGTTCAAAAAGCTGTTTGTTTGCAGAGCACCTCCCGTGCACTTCCTCCCACATTCTCTATTTTTTGGGTAGGTTCGTCCTGCCCTTTTCTCTATTTCTTTTTGTTTTCTTTGTTCTTTCATTCAGGTTTTCTTTCTTCTTTATTTTCCTTCTATCTTCTGGTCTTCGTCATCACCTCTCATTGGTAGGATGGCTTTGTAGGAAGATTTTTCACCTTCTGTGTACTACACATTTGTTAAACTTTGTAGATTTATGTATATTCAAGTAGAGAGTTGTAAAATAGTGTAAACTAGTTGTAAAACTTTGTAAATATGTAAATAATTGTGAATTCCTCTAAGTTGTTAGTAGTCTGTAGGTTACTTATTCATGTTTGCTATAAATTTGTCATTCTTCAGCCTCCTATGTAAATATGGTTAGTTAGTGTGTGTCTCTATATTTTGGTCTGCATATTCTATTGTATCCAACCTGCCCCTTTGGCAAGCTCACCCAATTGATTTCCACTTGTCTTGAACTCAACACCTTGCCTGTTCGAGTCATGGCCATTTTATCTCTTCTCTGTCATTTCAACATTCATGGCGGGATTAACTTCCCATGCACGGGCATTCAAAACTTTCCCATCTAGCATTCAATTCATCCATGATGAGACAACTATTGCTCTTAATGCCATCAATCCATCTATTGTGTGACCACCTGACAGCCCACATTAGCCCAGTATAATGACCTACCCTGGTCATGTCAATAACAGTTAGTGCCCAGGCCTTTATCCCATTTGTCAAATGAGCCAGAATCCCCTGGACCCCTAGGTGTCGATCAAATTTTGAGTAAGTTGTTGATTATTGTATTTCTAGGGTTTGGTAAACTAACGTCTTCTAAAGGATAGGTGTCAAATGGTGGTGAATTCTCTGGAGTCCATAAAATTATTTTATATTTTTATCACATGTATTAATGGTTGTCTAGTCTTGTAGGCTGCTGACTACCTAGCAAATAATGTCTGAAGTAACAAATCCTGCCAGAAGTCCAGAACTCCCGACCACTTCCACCCAGGTGGCCACCAAGACAAGGGCCAAGAAAATGCTGGAGAAACTCCCATTAACATCCAAATAGGATGGCATCCTTGTAGGATCCAAGGTGGATTCTAAACTTTAAAATAATACTGACAGAGAGGTCAGATCATGGACTAAACTACAAGGCCTTGTTCGAGTAAAGTATAAACAATGTTCTATCGGGGATAACATGGAAAAGAACACAACCTCTTCTAGAATCATTAAGGCTGCCTATTTTATCTACTCAGTGCAGGCATCAGAGCTGATTCTCTCCATGGTGAAGCACTATAACACACCCACCTAGGTGGTTTTTCTTGTTGCTTCCCTTTCGTTGAATTACCCGATACCCATAGTAACTTTTGATGCTGCTACTTTTGCTTTGGGACTGGGGATCCCCTAGTTTAAGAAGGCTACTTTCATCTCTCAGGCCACATCATTACAGGAATTTGACAAAGTTCAACAACTCACCTGACAACATCTCAATTCCCACTGGCTGAAGTCCCCGAGGAAGAACTATAATAAAATTAAGTTGCAGATTCCCATGGAGATTTCAAGGAATGTATACAATTGGGGATCATCTTTCTATGCAAGATCTTTGTGGAGCCCCATTCCAAGGAATTTTTGGCATGGATGTATTAGTTTCTATATTGCATCACCACCCACAGACAAAACTTTGATTGGGAAACTATTATTGCCAACCATGTGGATTTTTAACAGAACAACATCAACCAGACATCGAAGTTCCACATCACTTCATATATATTATGGGCACTGGCACAACATAGATCCACACTCTAGGGTTTTCTTATGTAACACCTCAAAATTAGCATCTTTCAACGCTAACCAATTTTTTTGCATTTGTCATTTTTATGAATCACCAAAGTCCTATTGTACTAGGAAATTCTAAGGTTTGACTGACTCTACTCGACCTAAGTGTCCAATATAGAAAATCCTAAATCTGCCTTAATCATAACATTATATTTAATTCCTAAATATCAATTGGCTAAATAACCCCTATGATTGAATTAATTTAATTATAAAGTCCTAGCACTTTAATTAAATTAAATTCACCCCCTTTAGCTAAAACACATAAAAATAATTAAATAATATTTAATTATTAAATAAATATCCCCATTTCAAAAATTGAATTTAAATATTCAGATAATTGAGAAAAAAACACATTTATGAGGTCATATTATATTTATTTAATTAAATATTCTCTCAAAAATCTTCTCTCCAGTTCAGAAATAGAAACTTTGAATTAACTGTGCTTTAAAAGAGAAAGAAAACAGTTAAAAACAAAGACAAAATAGTTCATTCTTTTCTTTTAAAGAAAGCTTGCTAATTTGAACTGGCTTTTCTATCTGTTTTATTTCAAAAAGGAAACTTTCTATTCTGAGAAGACTCTCAGTCTATAAAAGAACTCCCATTTCTCATTCAAAATATGTATTTTTAGAATAAAGAATTGCTTATGTATTTTAGTTCATCTTCTCATTTCAATTAAGCTCATTTTGCAATAGAATAGCTTCATTTTCTTAGATTAATCTCATATTTCTTATCATGTCTTAGTTTAATTTCATTTAGATTAATCTTCCATCTTTCATTTTCTTAGATTAATCTTGCATTACATTGCATTGCATTGATGGAGAGAAATCCTTCATTCTTGGATTGGTCTAGGTTGTAAGACTCTCATTCTGAGAGCCATTCAAAACCTCGTCTAGATAGAAAGCAACAGGTCAAATCATACAGGCATGCAGGATGAATAAATCATATTCACTTCTGTATGTGGCTGATGAAAAAGGACTATGTTGAAGTCTATGGTTGAACAAGAAGGCCACATTTAACATATACATTTCTGGTGCCCACCGTGGGGTAGAACATCTATTTCTGTCATCACATTTGAATTAGTTTTGAAAATATTGGGATCATGTTTGTACTATGATTTTGTAGGTAAAATGAAACATTTCATCTTTGTTTTAGCATGGAGCAAGTTTGAAAATTCCTTCTATCTTCTATCTATTATTCTCTCACCACCTTTCAAGCTCTTCTTTTGAGCCAAATTTGACTACACCATTGCGTCCGGAACATCGTTGCGGTTGAAAACGACTGTAAACTCACCCATATCTAGCATAAGTCACATCTGTGGAATTTTTTTTTCCCAAGTAGTGCATACGACCCTTTTGCATGGAAATTGAGGTAGATTTATGATCATCTCTACACGCAGCCTGATGGAAAAAAAATCTGGAAAAAAAAAATTCATATTTTTTTCACTATGTTAAATTTGACGGTCATCAAACCATCATTCTGCATGACCTTCTGTGACAGCCATGAAACTGTCAAATTTAAACTCATAGTTTGATGATTTCAGTAGAGTTTGAAAAATATTTAGCCTTCACCATTGAGATTTTTGAATTTGCAGTCTAACTTTAAACGATCATATATTGCTCATTTTAAGTCAAAATTGAATACAATTTTTTTTTTTTGTTACAATTGTCTAAAGATTTCTGGGTTTTTCTTAGTTTCTAGATTTTTGTCATAGATTTATCATAAATTGTAGGTTTTCATCACTGTACCTGTCTAATCCTCTATTTTGCAGCTTCCAAAGCCTCGTACGGGCTCATACAGTAAAATTTTTAAGTGCAATTGTTTTTGAAAGTGCATGATTTCTAATCTAGTTTCTGAATATGCAATCAGATTTATGATTTTATGATTTTTTTAATGCTAAAAAGTTTTGGGCTTTATTGTTCTCTAAGTTATCTTGTTGATTACAGCCTAATAGTGATTTGCAGGATGTTTGAAAAGAAGACTAAAAACATAGAATACTAACGAATCATCTTGCAGGTTGCCTTGATCGGTAGCATGCTAAAAATTATGCTTTCATTTTGTTTTGTTTTATTAAAATAGGAACCCACATGCAAGACTTCTAAAATGAACTTCTATTTGGTATTTTTATGAATGGAAATGATGTCAAGAAACTATGCTCTCACCCTTTTGGGATGATCAAAAATCTAGAAACAATACTATCATTTTCTTATGTGTTTGAAGTGTCTTTTAGATTGTAATCCTAATAATTATATAAACATATCCTCTCCCCTTGCCTTCATGGATCTTGGGTGTAAGAGAAACTCATATAATTCTTTGTGTGACTACCTCCTGAGTACTTTAATAGAGCCAGTGGGATTGGATCGCTCAACTGGTAACAGGCTAAAGCCAAGCCCTTCAAAACTGGTATATAAAAAAAGCCATTGTGATTAGTCTCACAATGGATAGGTATGAATTCATTGTGGCAACCAAAATCTCCTCTAGTACCCTAGTGGTGTGTTAAAGTCCCTACATTGTTAACGTGAAAACCTTGCTTTGAAAGGATGGGGAGAGCCCCCTTTATTGGGAAAATGAATTAATCACAGCCACCTGAATGGATGCCCTTGACTACAAACTTTGTTTTAGTCACCAAAAACCCTCTATATATTGGTGCAGAAGGTTAGAGACCGACTAAGACGTCCCACATTTTCACAAATTTTAGTAGAGACATCAGTCCTTTGGGAAGTGATTATGTTGGGATTCAAAGATTGGTGTGTCTGAGAAGTGAGTGCACTATAAGGAGGAGCCCGTGCCTCCAAGATTCTAAGTTTTCCACTTTGAGTAGGTATGGCTGATCTTTGGTTCAAGTGGGAATTCAGCAGATATTTCCCTAGCTTACCTAGGATTGTGGTGTGTCTATTACTCATTATTTTACAACAAAAAATATCCATGATGTGTTTTGCATGAGTGTTTACTGAAACAACAACAACAACAATAACAATCAAATGATTTGGAAAACTATAAACTTTGGATATTTGCCTATCTTGTCTTGTCTGAAACTCTGCCAAAACTTTGTCAAAACTGTGTCAAAACTTTGTCGAAGCTCTATCAAATTTGTTTCAAAAACTTATCGAAACTTGGTCTTTCATCTATCTATCCTACTATATTTAGTTTGTTCTAAAATTTGCACTGTCATAATGCTTCTGCTAGTTCACATACAACTACAATCTATTCTTAGTCCAACATATCGCTATCTTGAAATCTAATGTTGTTACACTTGTCCAATTGACCGATTCCTTTGTTCAATCTTATCATCTTTGTTTGCACTATCCTTGTTCTGAGTTGTGAGAGACACTTCATTAACCTTGACTCAAGATCAGAGTCTTTTGCTATCTCCTTCTTAGTTGGACATTTATCTCTTGGTCTCTTTAGTCTTGGACTTTGATAACACTTTAGGTATCATCATAGTACTGGTCAAGCGAATCAACTTATTTATGCCTGTGTGAACTAGAAGTCATTTTAAGGAACTCTAGAAATCTATCACCTTGCTGTCCAATTTTGTATTATGTTGTGAAGGTTCTATCCGAATCTTCACAAATTCATGCTTTGATCAACATCATCACTAGTCTATCTTTGACTACAATATGTTGAAAGTCTGACTCATTGTTGTTTCAAAATCTGACTTTGTTGTGCTAGTCCAAGTGAGTTGTTATCTTATCATCTTTGTCTGTGCTATCCTTATCCTGAGTTGTGAAATGAAGTTCATCAACCTTGACTCAAGATCAGATTCATTGCTATCTCTGTCTTAGTTGGACATTATCTCCTTTGTCCTTTGGTCTTGGACTTAATCAACACTTTGGATATTACTTCAGCACTTGTCAGTCAATCAACTGATTCATTGTACCTCCTCTTCAATCTTCTTAGGAAGTGCATCAAGACAATCTTACAATATCTAAAAGAAAAGAAGAGATTCTTAGGGAAACTTTATTAATGCAAATTCAAACTTTGGAATCTGAACTTTAGGAGTTGAACAAGAAGAAAAAGGATACTTCATCAGATGAATCCTCATTAAGATCAACCTATCCTTTTCTATTTAACCATGATTCTCACATGTCCACATTTCCTTCCAACATGGATAAATCTTGGTATGACAATCACATCTTTGATCAAGAATAGTTTTATGACAATCCCATCCTTGATCAAGAGAATGTAGAGGAAACTATGACATAATCAGATGAAATCCTTTTCTATCTGCATAAGAAATATATTACATGTTAAGAAGAGTCTAATTATCCTTTAGAGAGAATCTTTACTCCTTTCGTACAATCTTATCAATCAACACTTGAGGAACTTCTTGAGCATAATCTCATCACATTGCCTCCAGCCACATCATGTGGATTCAGATTCTTGAGTCCCTATTGTGCATATCATCAAACCAATAAGTATACAACTTCATCTTGCATGTAGTTGAAACATAAAATCCAAGGTCTCATAGATGATGGCATAATCGCAGTGGAAAATCCTAATGAATCATCTAGTGAAGATACCAATCTCAAGCATGATCAATATCAAGAATCCATGTCTAGCAATGGTTCACATATCCCATCTACTTCTTCCACTATTCCTCCATCTCTTAAAGCTTCCCCATCTCTATCAAGAACTAAGCCTACTGACGACTATGTTTACTCTCAAGGACTACCTCTAAAAGAGATCCAAGCTATTTAGCATACAGATGCAAGCCTTTCTCAGGCTCTAAAGATCATAGACCCCAAGCTTCCATGTGCTTCAATGCTTATCATGCCTACTCAAAATGATACTCCATTAGCCTTTCAAGAATCCCTCATGCATAT
>MU223463.1:1045053-1067220 GCA_018584345.1 Thuja plicata
TCCTTATCCAATGGTTGACCAAAGTCACACATCTCAAGAGTCTCATGATGATTTTATCATCTCCTTCCATTTCTTCCCAGAAGAAACTCTTACATCTCCTATATCTTATCCATCTCCCAAGCAAGATAAAGATATCCTTTCCACCATCTCTAAGGAACCTATTAAAAATCAAGAGCAAATTATCCTTTGTACACCATCTCATGATCCTTGTCAAGATCAGAGCATAAATCCCTTGCAGAAAAATACAACCCATCAAGCTTGAATTGCTCCTATCAAAGCTACTCATGCTCTGGTTGACTACTCATGCTCCTGTTGATATAAAGATGAATTCTAAAGAGAAGATCCTTGGTCATGCAACTCAGTCTAAATATGTTGATATCCCATCCACACTTTATATCACTTCATTCAAACGTAATCACTAGTCTTCTCTATCTTCCAAATCCATCCTTATTCCCTACATCCCAAAGATGAGACCGTCAAACCTTCCATCTATATTGGGTCCTTATGTCCCTCCATCTACCATGCCTATCAATACTAGTTTTTCATCTACTTACCCTATCTCCTATCAAGATCAACAAAGACATACATCCTTGAAATCTCCTTATCCACCAATCCATATGATCCAGTCATATCATCCCTATCCATTCATAGCTCTCAAGTCTTTTGGAAGCAAGTTGGATGCGCAACGAAGAAATAAGCAATACAAGAATCCACCTACATATGAAGATCACTATGTCCCATCTAATCAACATGTGACTACAAATACAAAGGAAATATTCAAGAGACCACATAGGTCCACTCAGCAAAGAACCAAATCAAAGAAAATATGGGTTCCTAAATCCATTATGAAAGAATTGCATTCTAAATCATCTGATACAAATGGAAAATCAAAAGATGTGTGGATTCCCAAGTCTCTTCTAAAGGACTTGGATACAAAAAGAAAATAAAAATTTATGTGGATTCCCAAGTCACTCTTAAAAGGCTTCGACAAAAAGGAAAAATTAGAAGTAGCATCCAAGCTTCCAAAGGCTTCCACTTCATCTCCTAAACCTATTTTGGGTCCTCTTGTCCCAAAATCCATTGTTTTGAATACGTCTTCATCCATCTTGGGTCCTTGTGCACCAAGATTCATATCAAAACCTAAATCCATTTCACACACTTTTCCTCTATCATTCCATCATCTTTCAAGATGTGTGTCGATGTTGATCTTTCCTACACAAAATTTTCAATACCCTATCCAATATCCTACACCTACCTCCTACGCATTCATCTCATATTATTTCTATTCCTCTCATCCAATCCATCACATAAATCCTTGACTACCATCTCCCTTATCCTCCATATCAATCTTCTTTACCATCACCCTATCAGCATCTGTGAGCATACTTTCAGCGTCCTTGGCCTATTATAGCATATGTTTCAGCAGAGTACTATCTAAAGAGCTAGAAGCTTAAGTTCCTCCATAAAATCAAAAAGATGAAAAAAAGAAAAGGTGCCTTGGTGAAATCTTGGTAAACATACACCTTGGTAGCAAAAGTAAAGATAAATCAATCCATCCTATGTTAAAACCCACTTCGTATGGTGCCTTGGATAAGTACCATGATGAAAACCTGGCAAACAGGTGTCATGCATAATTCCTCCTACTTGCACTCTTCACTTGGGTGCAAGTTCCTTCCATGTCATCTTCTCCCATCATATCTTACATCTAGGTAGCTTGCGAACAACATGTTCCTTCTACTGATATTGACAAGGTTAAGCCTATCCATGAGCATCATGTCTCCTAACATTCATGATCCCTTCCATCATCCTATTTACTTTCTCTGATGCATGCTACCCTATCATGATCTTTCTTATCCCAATCCTATCCTTCCTATCTTTGTGCATTCCTATCATAATCCAAAACATGCACTTATACCTCCATCAACCTTTATCCTGATCATAGCTATATCCTATCCTATGAAATTGACCGCTTGGTCTTGATCAAAATTGAAAAAGGTTCTTAAAATTGTCTTGACATGTCCATTCTTTTGGAACACATGCTTTTCATGGCAATAGGTCATTATCCTATATGTTATCCAACACTGCTCCATGAGCCAGATTGCTATATTCTTTTTTCCCTAGCTTGGGTATTCTTGAGGAGACTGTCTTTGAGGGTTGCATTCACTCTCTTCATACATTTATGTCTTTTTGCCTCATCCATCAGCTTTCTAATCCATCTACAATGTCCTACACCTTGTTAGATATTGGGGAAAACCATTGCAATCTTGCTTGAGATTGAGTAATCTCTAAAAATCTAAAAATTGCAAAATCTCTAAAAATCTAAAAATTGTAAAAAGTCCTAAAAAAGTGATCATCTTGGTGCAAAACTAGCAATAGGCACTTTTGATACATCCACCAAAAAAATAAAAATAAAATAAAAAATCTCTACTGACTATCTTTCTATCAATAGGTATCGAGGCAATCTAACCCTGACTCCTAAAGATTGAGCCTTGTTCTGGGGACAGTCTTTTGAAAGGTTATAAACATTCTAGTATTTGGGAAATCTAACCTAGATTCCCAGGAGTCAAAATGCTCTTAGTTACTTTCAAGAAACCAACTTACATGGATTGAAAATGGTCATACTCTTGGGACAACCTTCCTGGTCTAGGGGTCACAGTCCTATTACTCTTTGCATTAGTCACCAGTGGTTCTCATTGCATCTGTCTATTGATGCCTAGCTATTGCTATGATCTTTCAACTTGAGAATCTTTCTCATGTCAGTCACCAGTGGTTCTCACTGCGTCTACCTACTTTAGTCATACTGAGGATATTTATCACACATATTTCTATATATTGACATCAATCCATTGGAATTGGAGTTGTACTCAAATGCTCTATCTATCAATACTTAGTCTTGACAATTCTTTGCTTTAGTTTGTAGATAGCTTTCTGTCACTTTTGTGACACTTTGGTTCCTCTTCAAACCCTCCTGACTTGACACTGATTCAGCGTCATATGCCTAGGAGAAACCAAATCTATTTTGTTCTTGCAACATACGTCAAGTCAGTCACCTCTACTAGGGGCATGGGTCCCCAAATCTGATCGCATCTAGAGTCAGTAATCTTTTCACTTCTCAAGAACAACTATCTACTAACACAAACTGGTGTTTCTCAACACCCTAATTGAAATAGTGTTTCTCAACACTATCTTTGGACACATCTATGTTTTTCAATACACATTGGATATCACAGTGTAAACATCTATCGATGACAATCAAACCCAATGCATTCACAAGAACAACAATGTTTTTCAACAACCTTATACACATACACATTCAAAAACTTTGAAATTTGGTTGAGCTATGATTGAATCTTTTCTTTGTGTGTTTTCTATTCTCATGGATTTCATTGATATTTTATTTATCTACTGCTTTTTGGTGTAGTCTTGATGATCCAACAACGTCAAATAAATAGGGTGTATGTGATAAGAGCTCCTGCACTAAGGTGGACAAGCCTCACATCCCTTTATCTTGTTTATTTGTATGCCATGGTGAGGTTGGTACTGTCTCCTTGACGGTTATTGCTCTATTTTTTTACGCATGATCTCACTCATGGTTATATTTTCTTTGAATACCTTGATACTAGTGTACTCTTGCAACATCAACTAGAAACAATGTTCAGGTCATCTTGGCTTTTGTGCCCTTGTGCTTACATTCATTTCCTACATCTTATCCAATGAAAGTCATATTCATATTCTTATGGTTGCAGTGGCACCAGTAAGGATTGTATCAACTCTAATGTTCCAAAACTGATCTATGATGATAAATATCTGATGGGTCTCACAACCATGTCCTAGGAATTTCATCTAGCATAAGATTTCATTTTCATTCTAGACTTGCATTATGGCAGCAATTTGATGCTCACTTCATTGCGTTCTCCTTGATTTGTACATTGGGGAGTTCTTCTTTAGCATCCTAGCTTCATCATGACTTCACAAGTGTTTAATCCTCACTCTCGCTCTTCAATTACAAATGATTTGAAATATAATCTAATTTTCAAAAGTGTTCTATTTTCGTGATCGAAATCAAAATCTGACACTACTATATCGCTAGAAATCACATTTTAAATTTTTTGGGACTGATGCGATCGGACGCTTGTGCAGTTGAGTTTTTGATGTCACTTTCTTGTTAGAATCATATCTAATCATCATTTTCTCAAAATCTTCAACTTTTTTCCTTAAAAGTCAACTCTGGTCAACTCTGGTAAACCCTAGTCAAACTTGGTCAACCAAACCTTGAAATCGCTCAAAATTTATTCTAGATCTCCCAAATTCTTCACTAATATATTTTGAGTTATTATTGATCTTCTATTCAACATCTATCTGTGATTTCTCATTCTCAATCATCATTATGATGTATCAGCTTTCCATTTCGCTCTCGAGGGGGCAGGATCATTACATCATTGAATCTATTTTAATCAATCTTATCTGAATTCAAAAGTCCTCACCGCTAGGGGCATCTCATCACTTGGGGGATGTTCAGTTTTTCATACCTCATAGTCAAAACTAGGTGTTCCATGACTTTTAATTAATAGGGGCATCTTTGTTCTTTACATCTTGTCGTCTATTAAGTATCTGAGCAACCTAACTCAGATTCTTGAGGATCAAGCCTCATTCTGGAGATGATTCTCGAAATCTCAATCTATTTAGTATCTGAACAATTTAACTCAGATTCTTGAGGATCAAGCTTCGTTCTAGAGATGATCCTTGAAAACTCATCTATTAGGAATTGGGGCAATCTAACCTTTACTCCTAAAAATCAAGCTTCATTCTAGAGATGATTCTAAAACTCAATCTAACCAGTGTTTGGGTAATCTAACCTAGATATTGGGGGACTAAGCTTTGTTCTTGAGATAGTCCTACAAATCTCTATTGACTATCTTTTTATAGTTAGGTATCGGGGCAATCTAACCCTGACTCTTGAAGATTGAGCCTCATTTTGGGGACAGTCTTTTGAAAGATATCAATCTATTAGGTATCTGAGCAATCTAACTTGGATCCCTGAGGATCAAGCTTCATTTTTGAGACGATTCTTGAAATCTCAATCTATTAGGTATTGGGGAAATCTAACCCAGATCCCTAAGGATCAAGCTTTGTTCTGTAGATGACCCTCAAAAACTCCATTTGACCGACATCTTGGCCATCTAACCTAGACCTCAGAGAGTTAAACTTTGTCCTAGATATGGCTCTGAAATCTTCATCAATAGATCTTTGCATCATCAATTTTTGAAATCTATTCTTCTGTGCTTCAGGCATTAGACTATTCTTTGAATCAATGTGCTACTCGCACACCAATTCAAAGAGGGGAAAAATGTAACACCTCAAAATTGACATCTTGCAACCCTAACCAATTGTTTTGCATTTGTCATTCTTCTGAATCATCAAAGTCCTATTGTACTAGGCAATTATGAGTTTTGACTGACTCTACTCGACCTAAGTGTCAAATGCAGAAAATCCTAAATCTGCATTAATCATAACATTATATTTAATTCCTAAATATCAATTGGCTAAATAAACCCTATGATTGAATTAATTTAATTATAAAGTCCTAGAAATTTAATTAAATTAAATTCACCCCTTTTAGCTAAAACACATAAAAAGGAATTAAATAATTATTAATTATTAAATAAATATCCTCATTTCAAAAATTGAATTTAATTATTTAGATAATTGAGTAAAAAACACATTTATGAGGTCATATTCTATTTATTTAATTAAATATTCTCTCAAAAATCTTCTCCAGTTTAGAAATAGAAACTTTGAATTAACTGTGCTTTAAAAGAGAAAGAAAACAGTTAAAATAAAAAAGAAAATAGTTAAAAACAAAGAGAAAATAGTTCATTCTTTTCTTTTAAAGAAAGCTTGCTAATGTGAACTGGCTTTTCTATCTATTTTATTTCAAAAAGAAAACTTTCTATTATGAGCACAGTCTTAGTCTATAAAATAACTCCCATTTCTCATTAAAAATATGCATTTTTAGAATAAAGAATTGTTGCTGCATTTTAGTTCATCATCTCATTTCAATTAAGCTCCTTTTGCAATAGAATAGCTTCATTTTCTTAGATTAATCTCATATTTATTATCATGTCTTAGTTTAATTTTATTTATATTAATCTTGCATCTTTCATGTTCTTAGATTAATCTTGCATTACATTGCATTGCATTCATGGAGGTAAATCCTTCTTTCTTGGATTGGTCTAGGTTGTGAGACTCTTGTTCTGAGAGCCATTCAAAACCCCATCTGGATAGAAGGCAATAGGTCGAATCATACAGGCATGCAAGATGAATAACTCATATTCACTTCTATATGTGGTTGATGAAAAAGGACTATGTTGAAGTGTATGGTTGAATAACAAGGCCACATTTAACATATACAACTTATAGTGGGTGTCCTTGGGAAAGGGCCCGACCAGAGTGTGCCTTGGGATCATTTCCCCAAAATTCAATGGGAAGCCAACTTCCCCAATTTTTTCTAGGTAAATGACACCTACATTTACTACAAAATTTTGACACTTACTCAGGATTCTAGGTTCCGACTGTCTAAGAAAGAAATGACCTTGGTGAGCTCTTACAACCATTACTTTATTCAATTTCAACAACATTCTTATATTTGGGTGACCGGGTTTTTTGGAAAGCCCTACATACTACCCAACCATTGTGGGGATAGGATTATTTTGATGGAGTTTTACAGGCAAATTTTTGAACTCCATGAATTCTATGGAGTCAAGAAAGTTACTTCCATCCCGTTCCTGATCATTTGTGGGATCTATTCTTATAGCCTTGCAGCAGCCGAAGAGGCCTATAATAAGCTAGAAAGTCTAGGGCTAGCTAAGTTCTACCTAGCAAGGAATAATTTTGACCTACTTAGAAAAATAAACACAACCCTGTCCCTGGTGTCCACACCCCACGAGCCTCACTTGGAGGATTTTTGGGCAGATTGCCAAGATGATTTTGATGTCTGGGGCTGAAAGTATGAGAGGATGACCAAAGGGATGATGAGGAGCCTCAACCTTCAGACCTTTCCAAAGGATTTTTTAGATAGTGGGCCCCTGGAGGACCCATCATACAAGTCACATGGGATTGATAAGTTGTATCTTCCTCTGGTGTATTGGGACACCCTGGAGATTTTGACAATTGAGGACATCACCTAGGGCATCGTAGAGCACAGTCATGACTATTTTGCACAAGTGTGCAAGAAAAACACCTGCCTGGGTCCAATTTTGCTGGGGTCCACTTCGGCCTCTGGAGTGGCTAGGCTATGCAAAGATAAGGGGAAAGCTAAAGAGAGCACCCTGACCCAGGTTCCACCCCCAGCTCCACTCCCTATTTTGGAACAAATTCACACTTAGATTGAGGCATCCTGCTAGTTGAGTGAAAAAAATGAGCGCCTGGATTTCTCTTGGTCTTCTAGTCACTCTAGTGGGATCCGCCCTCCCTTTGGGATCACCATTACTTGCAACACTTATGAGCCAAGAAGTTAATATGGAGGATGACATTGCAGCTATTCATCCTACTACAAACAAGAAGAAAGAAGCCAAGGGTGGATAACCCTCTACCAAGCACAAATGTAGGTCCTAGGATGCCAGACATTCCCTAGGTGGTACTTATCCCTTCTTCTTCTGAACCAAAGGATCCTTCGATGGCCTCCCCTCCTCATGATGATTTTGATGACCTCTTCCAGATGGAAGACTTGGTGAACTTGCAGGCCAATATGGAGAGGGTGGTAGAGGAAATCGCTGCACAAGAAGAGGTAGCCCCAGAAAAAGAGTTCTGAGAGTAGGAAAAAGAATAGGCACATGAAAATCAATAAGATATGGAAGAAACACTAGTCCCAGGGACTGAGATAAAACCAAGAAAAACACAAGATGAGAAACTAACAATGATTGGGGAAAATAGACCCTCGTAAACAACTGTACCCCCAGTCATCACGCTCCAGATGCCTCTAGTTACTTGGGTAACCCATTAACCCAAAATGTGACATTCAGCAGGGTGGTTTTTTGTGGCCCAATAGTCAAATCTAGGCCAGACACCTTCAGCCCCTCCAAAAAAAGTTCCCTTAGAGAAGAATAATAGCAACAGGATGAGGGGGATAACCCCAAAAGTATGGATATTGAGACCAAAAATGCTAGAGAAAGGGATAATCCTAGAGATGCAAATGCAAATTCCACCAAGGTGGAAGATACAAGAAATCCTGGGGAGCAAGAAAAAGAGTCCAAAGTGACTATGGATACCAAGGAAACACCATAGGGCCCCGTAGAAGACCCCAATGCCCAAGTCTTAGCAGCAAGACTGCCCCAGCTGCCACAATGGCTAGTAGAATAATGGAAAAGAAAGGACCCATTGGTAGTAGGATCCCCTCTCTCCCTAGCTAAAATTATGGTTAAAAATCAAGAGGCTCACAAGCCCAAGAAGGCCTTGACCCTCTATACCCTTAAAACCAGTTCGGGAGGAAATATCATTGCAGTGGTAGTGACACCTCCCCCACATATAGATGAAGCAATAATAGGAGCTGCAGAATATACCATTACAATAGTTCCTCAGGGGAGGAGAGATAAGAAAGGGGAATTAGATCTATTCAATGAGGTAACCCTATTGGAATTAATGGGAAGTAGTACTGAGAGGGGAGGGGTGAATCAGTACCTCTGAAACTTTTAGCCCCTTTCACAATTTATCATTAGTAATCATTCAATTCTGAATTACCAACCATTATAGTTGTTATTTCTTATGCATCTAATTTTTTTTCACAATCTTTAATAGTTTTCAATCATTCATAGAAACATTCATGAAATTGACAAACACATAACATAAGATATGGTATCATAGAAAACTCTTGTTAGGAAGTAAAAATTATAGTGACGATGGCGCCCACAAAAATTCACTATTTGCAGAATGGAAGGGAGCCAGTTAAGGCTTACAATTTGATCACTTTTGATGGTCTACCTTGTTAAGAGTATTAAGGTGGAGACCTGTTAAGATCTACTCTATTAAGATCTTTAGCAACACTGATTTAAGTGTGCACTCAATTATGAGATTTATAATAGGATGGTTAAGCCCACCTTTCTTGAAAGGATTTCATTCATGTACTTCACTTGTTAGAATGAGTACAAATGTTGACCTGACTGTATGAAATATACCATTGTTGATTTATAGATCCATTAAATCCTCTACAATAATAATGTCACCTTAAGTGATTGATGAATACCTTTTCTCTGCTCGTCAGTAGCCTCTGTTCTGTTCTTGAAAATTGATTTGATTCTATTTGTGTTCTTGTGCATGAATTCTCTGTCTAGTATTTAGTTTCTCTTCATGGCTACTATCTTCATTGAACAATAACTATTCTCAGATGGATTGAGCACCTATTTATACACATTTTTGACCTATCTTGGAATTCACAATTTACAATGTTAACTCTCAGATCCAAGGTTTACAACTTGACCTTGATATTTAGTTTTCATGTTTTAAAACAGTAAAAATAATTAAAACAATAACAATTACATTTCTTCCTCCGCACATAATGGATTTAAAAGAAAATCAAGAAGTTATAAATACAACTTCAGTGATTTATCTGACATGGAAAGTCAGATCAATTTTTTGCGGGATGTAACTGACTGTCGGTTGTCAGTTGTCGGTTTGAACTTGCAATCTGTCAGTGTTCCTTGACTGAACTGTTCATCGAGTTCCCTATATCTGTGGGGTTCCTCCCTTTTCTATACTTTTAGGTAGCACTATTGTTACTCGTTGGATATCGTTTACCTTTTTGTCATTGGGTAACACTTAACAGTGTTTGTTGGGTAACATTGGCATCAGATAGTGTTGTGCCCTGTCTGTCGATGTAGAGTAAACTGATGGTGCAGATCATTTTTTTCTCTAAGTATACTAATGAAAAAATATAAAGCCTTCAAACCCGGGAAATTCAGGGCCGATACGGAAAGGAGGCATAAAGTCTGAAGAAGGAAAAAGAAAAGAATGTGAATCTCCTCAGGCTTCTTGTAGAACTAACACAACCATTGGCCATGATCCATCTAGAAGCCTCCAGATCTAGAATACCACTCCCATAGGGTGACATTGATACTCTAAGGGCCATGAAGAAGAAAGAACAAGATTTTGATGGGTGGGTCACTGAGCAGATCACAATCATAATGCAGTTCCTGATAATGACACTCCTAGACCTCTATCAGGCCAATAAAATCATGGGCCAAGTGAATGGTATTGTCTCCCTATGGGAGTCAAAAATGGAAAATTATGAAGAATGGAGGTTTGAACTAGAGGAAATAATGAACTTCAGAGAGGAATTCATCATAGAAGTAGGTATTTTGGGAGATGAACCCTTTGGGTTCCTCCAGGTCCAACACTCCAAACTTGGTCTCAAAATCAAGACAAGCAAGCAATTGGTAGTGGCCCTTAAGGATAGAATCCTAAAAGTCTAAAATTCTTTGAATTCATATACAATATTTGTAACAAGGGTTTCACAAGTTCATCCCTTCACCACTGGGACATGTTCTCTAGAGGATTTTGTATTGAGAAAATTTGATGAGTTGATTGAGTCACGATACCTATCCTCTAGGGATTTCAACGGAGGGAAAATATTGTGCCTAACCAAAATGATTCTTTGGGCCATGATGCAGAAAAGGTTGCTGCATAATTCAAGGAGGGGGCCGATGATGTTGACAAGAAATTCAGGGCTATCAATGACCACTAGGACTCTATCAAAGAGGTGGATGAGTAGGGAATCATCTAGATTTTGGAGGCCTATATAAAGAACAAGGAACAAAAAAATTCTCTGGTCTCCACAGATTTCTGCCAATAGGGTGAATTTTTGCAAATTCATTACTCTTTGAGCATAATATCCCAGACTCCAAAATTATGGGTCCAAAGTTTTGTATTCATTCATAGAGATCTGCGTCTAGGTTTCCTAGATTCGACCAATCACTATCAAGTAGCTAATAAGGGTTAGAGGGTAGGTGATCCAGATAAGGTATATCAGGTGGAAGAGATAGCTTTGATAGATGATTCCCCCGAGGCACTACTCCCATATTAATTACCTGGTGCACATCGAAGACATGGAGCCATAATTTTCATTTATGAGGCATGTAGCCTAGGATACCGGGACAATCAAATTTCTTCCATAAGTACCTCAGCTCTCTTCTCAAGGCCTTCTTCTAGATTTCTCCTCTTATCTTCTTCTTCTAACTTGTCAGACCTCTGCACATATTGAGGTGATTGTATGTGATGCTAGTAGTATCGGCCACAAATAATGTATTATATTTGGAAAGTGTACAGTTAGATTAGGTTAAGTTTGAGGTCAAATTTGTGTATAAATAAGAAGTCCAATGCCATAACAAGGGTCGGTGAAATTGATGTTTTTGCAATCCAGTAGTAATAGAAGCATAGCATTTTACTTTCAATTGTTTTTAGGATTTCAATGCTCAGTTATTCTCAGTAGCTTAGGATGCTCCCTTGGGGCCATGGATTTACTCGCTAGTGATGTTGGAACCATTTGAGTTAATGAAGAAGGAAGAACATCTTGTGGGTATATGTTATGTGTTGTTCTGATCTCTGAAATTAGTGATATCTTTTATGTTTTATGTTTTCTCATGTATTTTATTCTGGTATTTTGCATTTAGCTAATGTTCTACCTTCCTTTGCTATTGAATGCATGTGAATCATTGGTTCTATGTGTATTTGATATTTAGTTTAGTTTTCTGATATTGGAGCATTGTTGATGTTTGAAAATATATTGCACAACTATAAGTAGAAATATATCTTAACTCTGATCTATCTTTTCCAATTTCTTTATTATGTCCAAAATTATTGTAGGAAATCCCCACTCCCATTGAAATCCTCGAAAGAGATGATTAAAAACTAGATATCCCCTCAAACAACAGTCAGCTGCCCAACTTAGCTCCCTCGCACCATCGAGACCCGACTAGTAGGTCCTTGGAGGCTAGGAGAATTCATTCTCTGGTAAACCTCTTCAGGCAAAGTTGGTCGGTACCCTAGTACTCGGTGAAAACTTATCCTCTGTTGGTGGAGCCGGTCCCAATTGCAGAAAATTCTTGTTGACAATTTTATTGTAAATGATATGCAGCAATTGGGTGCTTTGTAAGATGTCCATAGCGTTTGACAACAAAATTGACATCACTTGGGCTTAAAATAAACACCTTTTTGTCTTAGGAGCTATAATGTCTTCACCTAAAAATTCCTTGACTACTTAGTAATTGCATGTACTTCAGAGTGCAAACATACAATCCAGAATAGAGTCATCAATGCACAAAGATGGCATTTTCATTGTCTTTGACTTTTAGCAGGATTATATCAATCCAAGACATATACTGCCAATGAGTTATCCTGAACTCTCTACAATTCATATTGGTTTTCAAAATCCATGGTTTTACACTGACTAATGGAAAAATTATCAAGTTCTTATGAAGTTTAGCAATATGTAAATAAAACTAAGAGTAATCCACAATCTGCAGCCTTGTAGAATTTAAATGCTTCAAGCGTGGGAAAGGTATAGTCTTGTGGGTATGAATTTATTACAACCTTTAACATTGGGGATAAAATAATTGAAGCTCACTGCCATAATATGAACATCTCCTCACATCAGTTCTACATTATTTTTAGTGAGTAATATGAGGTGTGTAGTATCAACCGCAGTGGTCTTGATGAGAAGCATTGGCGTAATCCCCTTTTGCTTGATTAATGAATAATATTGTTGGCATCATAAACATTTATATATTTTAAGCTGGAGTTGTCCTCACAAATCCATCTAAGTAATGTTGCAATAAATATTGTTGGATGTCACATTAATAGTGTTGGCTTTAGCATATATCGCCGTCATTGAAATATTTGTTTAAACATCAATTTTTTATAACCTCATCCTCGACTAGACGTTTGAAGTGAGGGTAAATATTTATGAATTAAATCAGGTTACAAGTTTCAATATGATGGACATCACATCCATAATTTGACAACCAACCTGCTAATTTATTTCCTTCTTGAAGGGTGTGTTATATGATCTATCGAGTGAAGGAATGGAGGACAGACCATATTTGTTTTAAAATGTAGGCTACGTTCCAGTTTTGAATTAACTTGTAAATTCATGCACTGATTATGATCAATTATTCTCCCTAGATATGGATGTTAGGAAAGCCTTAATTATTTACTAAAAGAAGACTTGCGAGAAGAGATTTTTATTTTGCCATATTCTTTTCCCTTGGCAGATAGGAGATGCTTTTACTACAATGAGGTTTCCTTTGCAATTTTGGATATAAACACCTATTCCAAGCATTCTTGTATTTCCTTTCAATGCCCCACCAAAGTTTATCTTTACATTATCTTTACATGGGGGCTGTCATTTAATCAAAGCTCTATCTTTTGTGTGGATTGATCTCCAATTTGGAGTCATGCCTAGTGTAATTTTAATGTGCTCCCATTCTTTTGCAATCCATCCATCCCAAGCCAAGAATTAGTGATTGCACTTAATAGTTGAGATGTTGGATTTTTTTAATTATGATATTGAGAGCTCTAGTTGATTTGTAATAGTTTTGATTGGAGCCACTATTTTTCTAAATATTCTTTTATTTCTTTCCCACCATATATCCCAAATGGCTACAACACACACACATTTCTATAAGGAGGATGTTAATTTTTTCCATACCAGAGGCCATGTTTCAAATATATCCCATAGTTTATTTGGAAATACCAGTGATAGGCTTAATTTTTAAATAACATGCATCCAACAGTGGTTTACAAAGTCACAATTTAGCAGAAGATGATCCACTGATTCAAATTATTTCTCACATAGAACACACTTGAATGGTTCAGGAATCCCCAATTTAGAAATTTTATCACAAGTGAGAATCTTGTTTTGGATAGCTAACCATGCAAAGCATCCTGATTTGGGGAGAGCAGAGGAGTTCCAACTAAAGAAGTAGGAACTTCTCTTAAGTTTTTTGTTTTCTAGATTTTATAGTGCTCTGTAGCCCTTTGCGATTGTATATTTTCCTCTCTGGATGGAACCCACAATATTGTGTTCTGTTAATTCAAAATGAAGATGGTACATTGCTAGAATATGGATAGTAGGAGGGAAGTCTGATGGTCATTCATGGACAACAATCTTGGGTCTTTCAATATAAATTTTCCTGAGTATATCTCTATGGCCAAGACAAGATCCAAGAGATTAGGACCCCAAATATTGATGGAGATGTTCATAAATTATGCAAGTTGATCCACTTGAGCTAGGGGTGGCAATCCATTCCATGATTTTGTCAAGAACTTGATATTCAAAACATTATTTACTTCCCAAGAAATGTATTTAGTAATCAACTATCTCAAGTTCAGCAGCATTGAACTTTTGGCCTAAGACTAATGTATATAATTCCAATGAACTCTTTATATGCTCAATTCCTTAATGGTAGATTTACAAAACAACAAGGTATCATTCGCAAAGAAAGAGTGGGTGACTGACAGTGTAGTACCTATAATTTTGGCACCTTTCCACAAGGAATTTTCATGATCTCTATTGATGCTTGTACTAAAATCATCCACCATAATGATAAATAGTATTGGTGAGAGTGGGTCACCTTGTCTTATTCTTTAAGTATAAGGAAAGAATCCTACCACCTTACCATTGATTAGAACTGAAAACCATGCTCTTGAAACACACTCTCTAATCCATTTACACCATTTCTTATAGATTCCAATTTTGAGTAATACTTTGAATAAGAAATCCTAGTTGACTCGGTCACAAGCCTTCACCACGTCTAGCTTAACCACAAAATTAGGTTTCTGATTTGCATTCATAGAATGTAGATCTTCATGTACTACCAGGGCTCCTTCCATTGTCTCTCCACCTGGGACAAACCCTCCTTGCTCAGAAGATATAATTTAGCACCAATGCTTGTAGTCTTAAGTACATGGATTTGGTAATGATTTTGTACACCATGATGCACAATGATATGGTTTTGAAATATTCAAATTAATGAGGGAACTTGGTTTTAGGAATTATAGCAATGGTGGTTGTGTTAAAACATTTGAGCATTGATCCATTTCTTCTAGATTCTTCCACTACTGTTAGCAAATCCAAACATATAGAATCTCAACATTGCTGAAAAAAGAGCGTTGTAAAACCATCAGGTCCTGGTGCCTTATCCAGGGGAAGGAAAACACAACTTTTTTATTTCCTCAAGTGAGAATGGGGCTAGAAAAGCCTTATTGTCTTCCTTTGACACTAATTTTGATATACAATTAAATAACTAGTCTATCTGAATATCAGAAGAGTGATTAATCATTAGAGCTGATCAAAGGTTTTTAAAGAATTTTCCCCCTCTATTTGTATACCTTGGGCATCTTAAATGAAGAATCTTGTATAAATTTTGTGGATTGAAAAATGGCATTTGCTGCTTTTCTTTGTTTGACTGAAGCATGAAAGTACTTGGTATTTTTTCTCCTTCTTTAAACCACAACTCACGAGATTTCTACCGCCAATATACTTCTTACCTAGCACAAAGTTCTTCTCAATCACTTTTCACATCTTTCTGTTTATTAAATGTTTCAATGTCTAGACCATTTTGAACAATATGCTGATTCAAATAGGCTAGCAATTTACATACTATTTGTTTCTACACAAAAACATTTTTGAAAACCTTAATGTTCTAGTCCTTAATCTGCATTTTAACAAATTTGAATTTTTTGGATAATTGGTACATCTTTGTGCCTACAGGAAAGGGAGATGTTTTCCACTACTATTTTAACAAAGCTTAGAAGTGCATATGCAAACCATAAAATTTCAAATTCGAAGGAAGAGACAAATATTTTTTGGGAAGCTGTATGAAACCAATCAACATTAAATAGGAGTGGGAAATGATCTGATTATAATATGGACAAGATTTATGTTGTAAATGTCACTTGGTGGATTTTCCAAGTTTTCAGGATAGAAAACCTTTCTAGTCTTTCCATAATTCGCAAGAAGCCTACCAACCAGTTTGTCCATGTGAAGAGACCATTGTGTGGGGTAACATCTAATAGTTCATTGTCTAAAACAAAATTGGAAAAGTCTTGCATAATTCAAGGATGTGGGTGTATACCACCTTTCTTATCTGTATGTGAAATAACAGCATTGAAATCTCCACCTATTATAATATGTGAATTTTCTTGTTGTTGAATGAGGTTTGTCAATTTTGTCCAAATATTTCTCTTATCTGATGTTGTTTTTGGTCCATAAACATTTAATAGAATGAAGGTAAATTCAAAGAAACTCATGCTCATAAGTTGTGAATTGTTGTCTTGACCAATAATCTTCCCTTGCAATCTATTTGGGTTCCACATAATAATGAGTCCACCATACGCACCCAAAGCTTTCATATTTTCAGAGTTCCATGTAGGCCATTTCTGAATGGTTTTCTCCTAAACTGTAGTTTAGATTTTGGTTTCTTGTAGTATAAGAATATATTACTTTAATATAATTAGAATGATATTTGATTCTGTGTCTCTTTTCAAAGGCATTCATGCCTCTGACATTTCATGAAGTGATTTTCATTACTGACAAGGAGAACCCTTTTTCCTCCTTGTCACTCTTTTGGTGATGGTAACTGATCCATCAAGTGTGGACTAAAATCCAGCTATTATTTCTTCTTTTATCTTTTGAGATTTTGGTTTCCTCCCTCTCTTTTTTGGTGTTTTATTTTTTTGTGTTAGACACCTTTGGTGTTATTTCAATTGACAAATTTTGGGAGTAATCAAAATTTTCTTCTACCATATCTGACAGTGTTAGGACATGAGATAAGGTGTCCTAATACATGGACTCGTGAGGTGGAAAATGTTGCAGTAAAGTAGAATAAATATGATCATAATCCATAGATGCTGAAGGTATCCTTTGCTGAATTTCAACTTCATTTGGTACACTCAATTCTTGTATTCTGGCTTTATCTAGATTTGCAGGTTGGGTCAGAAAGTGTAGTGGAATTCCATCTCCAGCATTTTGCAGCATAGAGAAGCCTTCTTCTTCTATAGTTTCATTAATCATGGTGGAAACAAGTAAATATAAAATATCATTTTCCATATTTTGTATGTCAAAATCTGAAGGTTTTGAGCTTTCTTCAAGTGCATTTATTTCCTTTATCTTAATGGGAGAATCATTGAAAATTAGATTATGCACTATCTTATTTTTGGAAGGAATATCAGAGTCATCTAAAATCAAAGTTCTTCTAGGCTCCAAGTTTACCTTCAAAATAACATCTGGTTGAAATGTAATTATTGCATACGTCAGAAGATGAAAGAAGCCTCTAAGGAGAGATGTGATATCAAAGTTCACCGAGTTATTATTGTTTGACCATTATTTGAAGAATCTACTTCTAGATTTACAATGTCAATACAAATTTCTTGTGAGCTTGATGAACATATGGTTGTATCTGAAGAGTGATCCTTACACACATGTACCTATGATTGATACAAAGGCTACCACTATGTATTAAAATTCCTGAGATGATGTTGACATTGCTGAATGATTGACTCCTCTTGAAGTATAATATGTTGATTCCAACTACCCCATTTTAACTTGATAGTGATAGTTTTTGGCAGAGATTTGGAGGATTCAACCAAGAGACAAACCCTAACCACTTGAGATGGGAATTCAAATGGGAGAACATAATGCTTTTAATGAAGATGTCTAGTTGATTTGCGTAAATTTCTACTATGTTTAAATATCTATATTCTAATGGTAGGGAAGGTAGAGAAATTCATTGAGGGAAAAGTGGCAATGTTCAGGCTCTAATTTTAAATTGGGAGATCATGGTGTGGTGTATACCATAGAGGAATTACAAATCCATCCCTTAAATTTGTGGGCAAAGTCTCTATTTTTTTTGGAGTCAAATAAAGGTATAATTTTTTTTTAACCAGAATCAAGAACGAAGATTTCCTTTAATCCAACCCAATTATCCTTAGCCCAAAATAAAATGGCATCAATATGAATAGTAGGGTTGTAAAGCTTACCGATGATAGCTTGGTTCTGATGAAGAAATATGTGGGGTTGTAGGATCTGTTATGAAAAAGTTAACATCGGATTATTTGTCACTAATGTAGAATCTAATAATGTCAAGAGTGAAGTTGAAATTTTGTTTGTTGCAATTTAAGAGAATAAATCTAAGACAACAAATCTTATGTCTAATATTCCTCCTATTATTTTCATCAAAGATCTCATACCAAAATTCACTACTACTAATATGATTAGGAATCAAATCTCAGTCATTCAAGGTGAAGAAAAATACATAATCACTCAGGATGTGAAGGAAGATAAACAAATTATTGATAGTGGATTCTCACATCACATGTTTGGTGATATGAACAAATTTGTGAAATATGAGAAGTATGAAAGTGGTACAATCAATAGGAGAGATATCTTAGAAGGTGAGAGCTCTATGGTTAATACATATTTTAAAAATGATACTAAATATATTGTGATTGATGATCATGATAACTATTCCATTGAGAAGAACAATACTAGTGATACTTCTACTAGTAATATTTTTGCATGTAGTAATGTTGAAGAGATTATGTATGAAAACCCTACAAGCTATGCTACTAAAGAAGAGAAAATCCTAATCACTCAATTAGATAAGAAGAATAATTGGCTAATAGATAGAATATGTTCACAAAATATGATTGGTGATATAACCAACTTTGTGAATTATGAAGAATATGATGGTGGAATTGTTAAATGGGGTGAAAACACTGGAGGAAAGATCAAATGTAAATCTACTATTTCCTTCGATGGTAAGAATGCAACTAATTATGTAATATATGTGGAAGGATTAAAGCATAATATTCTTAGTGTTGGATAGTTAATGGACAACGGATATGGATTATACTTTGAGGATAACAAATGGAGGATTGTCAATGATTGTGGAGTAGAAATTGAATTAGAATCTAAGAGAAAGAAAAATATCTTCCATATGAATAATGAAAGATTAGGATATCTAATTATCAAGATTAAATAAGGGAAGACCAAATTGTGCAAGAATGAATAAGATGTCAGCATCAATCAAGGAATACTAAAACAAAATGAAAATTAGATAACAAGTGTCTTGGTGAAGACTGATGAAAATGTGGATATATACAAAGGAAAAGAAGAATCACAAGAGAAACCAATAAAGGAAACAAAATAAAGGTATTATAATTTGGATCATTCTAATGAAAGTTACTTGACTTCTCAGTGTAGTAAAATTTTGTGTGCTTCTTGCAAAAGTATCTAAGATGAACAAAATATTGGAATGAAAACTCTTATTTTGAATAAAACTCATAACATGTCAATAATATCATGAGTTCAATAAGAATGAAAAGATTAAAAGGATAATTAAATAAAAGAAGGAGAGCCTACAAGTTATGATAAGATGAAAAATTAGGATAATATTGATGACACATAATTTATGAACCATGTAATTCTGAAATCAGTTAAAGAAAATTACAAGATAGAACACTAGGAAAACAAGAGAAGAATTGTGGAAGATTATATTTTATTTATTTCTAAGATTTAAGAAAGAGAAGTATGAAAAGATTGCACAGATGACCAGTATGTGAGATCCATGGAAGAAGATATTAGAAATACACATGAGTATAAGGAAAAGATCTGGATCTATTCGACCTAGCTTGAAGTACAAATAATTCAAAGAAGATCAGTAAACAACAATGGTATTGGATTAGATAAAAGAGAATGCTCCAAATAAAACTATAATAAGCCTAAATTAGAGAAAAATAAAAAGCAGAGAACCAAGAGGAAGAACTTGACAAAGGATTTTAAATACCAAAGGCTCAGAGGTAAGAGTCTTGATTGCAATGAGTTTGGATATAAATAAGTTCATTTTAGAAAAGAGTGTCTATGTTTTAATTGAAAAGGGGATGATTATGATGCATGTATATCAAGTAGAGTGAGGAAGATTGATACTGCTAAAAGGAAAAAGGTTAGGTGTTTTTCACATAATAAATTTGGTCACATTGTTAGTTAATGCACTTGAAAGAAGGAAGAAAAGGATGGAAAAAAGATCATTCTAGAAAGTAGATGCAACTTATCTAAACTTACTACTGAGAATTAAAGATGAAAGAATGTGAACAAAGGTGACACTAAGGGAGAAAAAAAGAACATGCAGAAGAGTGGTTAGAGAAGGAAAAAATAAGAAGAGAAGACAATCAAATATAATAAGAGGAATGTGAAAGGAACAAGGAAAAGTGGTAGAGGAAAAGAGAAAGAATCACAATAATATGACAAGTAGAAAGAAGAACAAGGGTGATACAAAAGATGGATCCACTTCTATAAATATCAAAGGAAAGTCAAGAGGAATTACTCCTCCAAAATAAAATTAAGATGCTAAAATTTTTTAGTATGGATATTGAGAAGAACTATGAAACTTAGTAGTCAACAAGATGTTGGAAAGTGACATTGCAAACAATTGTTATTTTGTCATTGATGTCAAACCTTTACTGGTGAGACTATCGTTATCTATTTGAGTACCATATCTATTGTTGATGAAGAAAATTTAACAAGAAGACCAAGTGAATGGTTGAGTTAAGGCAATTCAAAGGGTATTTGATCAGTTGGCACTCTGGCAAAGTAATTTATTGATTATCTTTCAAAGACAGTTTTTCTGGCTGTCATGTGCTGAGAAAGTTTGGCTTGTGCCAAGAAAAGTTGCTTGTGCTAAGTAAAGTTTCTTGTGACAAGCAAAAATTTGCTCAATGTCGAGCACCATTGAAATTGTTGAGTGAAACAATGACGTTGGCCGACTTACAGTAATTGGATTAATGATGAAATTTGAGATCTCTGGCCAACTTAGTTAATTTTATTGGGACATGTAATGTTAATTAAAGATTGATCCACATCCTTTAATATACAGGTAACTGTAATTAATGCATGCTTTCAAGATTTAATTAGAGACTACTTTGGAGAAGTAAATGTAATGCAAAGATGGAATGATACGTTGGATCTGACCTAACCTAAGATCTACGATCTTGTTTAAGTGGCAAAAGATTTATCTGACCTAGATAGAGAGGTATATGATAACCTCAAGAGGTTATTCATTGTGTGGAAAAGAGTGAATGCGTATGCAAGAGGTTTACATAGTTGATTTACTATTTGGCATGATCTAGTAGAGAAGGAAAAAGGCAAAGGCAGAGTGTTGCATATGTGATTGCTTGATGAATTTCCAAGTAGATTAGAAGATTGAAATGACAATGTAGGCTATCTAGTAAGTTAACATCAAATCTGTAATTGGATCTGAATTTACAAAGTAAGTTGTATGTACCAGATTGCAACTGCTAATTACTTTCTTACCATTGTATCAGTTAAATCCTTTAACAAGGTTGACTTAATAGTCATTTGTATAAATCCTCTAACAAGGTGACATTTAGGTGGAATGTTATAAGTCCTCTAACAAGGCCACTCCTAAGAGGGTGATTAAATCCTTTAACCAGGTCACACCTAGCAGTGTGTTATTGTAACCTTTAACAGGGTTGGCTCCTCACAAGGCATCACTTTAGAAGAGTGAAAACTTGGTAGCATGTTACTGGTGGTTTTTCCCATATTGGGATTCCAGGTTAAATAATTGTCTCAACTTGTGTGAATGCTTATGGTTTTCTTTACTATTATGTTACTACAAGCTAATTTCAATTGATAGTAAACTGCATGATTAAAGTTGTTGATTTATGGTACTGCTGCCGAGTAGATCTGAAGTACAAAAAGTTTTTATTTGCTACATCTAGATCTGAGGATAACTGATTCACCCCTCCCCTCTTAGTTATTCTGAATTCATTCTAACAATTGGTATCAGAGCTTTGGTCTCCTGAAAATAGTTTGAAGGTACTTGGAGTGAAAAGATCAAGATGTATAAGAAGGAGGTTCCTAAGCTGAACAAATATAACTTCCCTGCATGGTAGAGCTTGATGAAACTACATTTGGTTGGTATTGGAGATGATGCTAAGTGACTTATTAAGCATGCCTATGTACCACAATCTAATCCTCTCTCAGCTGTACAACTAAGAGAAAAGAAAGAGCACAATCAAGCAATGTTGGAGATCGCCTCCTCATTGAGCTATTCAGAGTTTGATGATATAAAGAACTGCATAAATGCAAAAGAGATGTGG
>MU223463.1:1068523-1090933 GCA_018584345.1 Thuja plicata
AAGAAGCTATTGTGGTGCTAGATAATTTATTCTATTTGTTGATGATTATTCAAGGATGATGACTGTAATGTTTCTCAAGGAAAAATCTGATGCATTCCAGTTATTTAAATGGTACTTAGCTAAAGTTCAAAAGGAAACAGGAAAAAGTTTGAAATGTTTAAGATCTGATAGAGGTGGATAGTTTATTTCTAATGAGTTTAATAGTTTTTGCAATGACCGAGGCATAAAGAGATAGATGTCCACACCTAAGACTCTTCCAAAAAATGGTATTGCTGAACGAAGGAATAGATCTATTATGGACTGTGCAAAAACACTAATGATGGAGAAAAATGTTGCATAGAAGTATTGGAAAGAAGCTGTAAGTACTGCAATCCATACACTAAATATATTTCAAGTCAAGAAAGGTACAAATGCTACACCTTATGAACTTTTCTATTGTTATGCACCTAGTGTAAAGTATTTTAGAGTATTTGGAAGCAAATTTTGAATGCTAAAAGACAATAGAAATGGAAAACTAGATGCTAAAGGTGAAGAAGACATATTCCTTGGTTATTCAATGAAAAGCAAAGCTTACAAATTTTTGAATTCTAATACTAACAAAATTGTTGAAAGTGCAAATGTAAGAATTGATGAGTTTGCAGAAAGAAATGAAGATGAAAGTACACAAGAGCCTGAAAGCTACAGAACATTCATATATCTGGATGAGGAAGATTCTAATTCACTACCTGAGACTACTGCTGAACAACAGCATGCACCTACCAAGTCACATAGTGGAGTTTTCGAGCAATTGCAAGTGAATGTTAAGCTATCTGATGGAGATGCTGAGTCACATAATCAACCAGAACTGAATACTAACGATGAACCTAAAGCAAGGACTGAGCCTACCCTAGCACAATATATGAGAAGGAATCACAATTTTGATCAAATCATTGGGTCAAAGGATTTTTTTGTTATGACAAGAAGTAAGCTGAAAAATGACACATGTCTATTATGTGAATTTTAGCCCAAAATAGTGAAAGATGCTTTAGAAAATGAAGATTGGATACAAGCAATGAATGAGGAAATTGAACAAATTGAGAAGAACAAAACTTAGACACTTGTACCTAGGCCAAAGGATAAAAATCTAATTGGCACAAAGTGGGTATTCAGGAACAAACTAAATGAACATAGAGAAGTGACAAGAAACAAAGCTAGACTGGTATGCAAGGGTTATGCACAGGAGGAAGGAATTGACTACGATGAAACCTTCACCCCAGTTGCAAGTTTGGAAGGTGTCAGAACCTTACTTGCATATGCATCCTACAAAGGATTCAAGGTTTATCAGATGGATGTGAAATCTACATTTCTCAATGGTATCTTGGAAGAAGAAGTATATATTGAGAAAGCTGATGGCTTTGTAGACCCAAACAAAAGGGATATGGTTTTTAGATTGCACAAAGCATAATATGGATTGAAGCAAGCACCAAGAGAATGGTATGAGAGATTGCACAATTATCTAATCAAGATTGGATTTGCAAGAACCAATGACAACAACAACCTATACTTGAAGATAGAGCAAAGAAAAGGTACATTATTAGCTGAAATTTTTATGGATGACATCATATTTAGTGGAAAAGATGTGTTATGTCAAAAATTTGCAACAGAGATGCAAACTGAGTTTGAGATGTCTATGTTTGGGGAAATAAAATTCTTTGTTGGCTTAAAAATTTATCAAATGAAGAATGGTATATATATCACTCAATCTAAATATATCAAAGAGATACTAAAAACTTTTGGAATGGAAGATTCCAAACTAGTGAGTACACCCATGGCTACTGGACAAAATCTGACAAAAGATGATGACACAAAAGAAGTGAACCAAACACTTTATAGGTCAATCATTGGAAAACTACAATATGTCATACATAGTAGACCTCACATTTCCCTAGTTGTTGGGATTGTTGCAAGGTTTTTTTCTAATCCTAAGGAAACTCACATGATGGTAGTCAAAAGAATTCTGAGATATCTGAAAGGAACTAAGGACTATGGTCTATACTACAAAAAGAATGACAAGTTTGAACTCAGAGTTTACACTGATTCTGACTGGGCTAGAAATGTTGATGACAAGAAAAGCACTACTGGTGGAACATTTATTTTAGGAAAGAGATTGATCTCCTGGACAAGAAAGAAATAGAACTGCACCTCACAATCTAGAGCTGAAGCTAAGTATGTGGCAGTCGTAGTTAACTGTTCTAACATTGTGTGGTTGAAGATACTATTGAAAGGTATGAAGGAAGAAATCACTAACCCAGTTGTCATATATTGTGATAATACAAGTGCTATTAATATTTCTAAAAATCTCGTGATGCACTCAAAGACAAAGCATATAGCTATCAAGTATCACTACTTGAGGGAGCTAGTTCACAGTAAAGAGGTGAGATTGGATTATGTGAACACTAAAGAAGAATTAGAAGACATATTCACAAAAGCACTACCCAAGGATGCTCATGATTATCTATGAGGTAAATTGGGGGTGATACCCCTAACTGAGGCTAATTAAGTTCTGTATGGTATTGTTGCATCAAATATTTCATTCAGAATATCTGACACATTGATGCACAATAAGTCACACTTTAGAATGCTGGCTAAAGTTGTGAAGTTGAACAAAGATAGAAAATAAAATCAGTCATAATCAAGATGACAAGATCAACATGATACTGAAGATCTACATGATAATGATATTGACATCTTTGGCATTGTTGTCAAAGAGGGAGAGATTACCTATAAAAAGGAAGAGATTGTTGAGAAAGATTACATATAGGCAGAAGTTATTATTGAAAACATTGAAGTAATTATCTACTCTGAGGGAGTCTACAGATGATTAGACACAAATAATGATAGTGTGATTACAGACATAGAGGGAGAAATGTTTTATAGATAAGAATTAGAATGAAGCTAAAGACATTAATAAAAATTCATTCATATAAAGGAACACAGGTGAATTTTTGGATTGGATGGTAACTATGCTTGTTAAATCATTGTTTTAATATTTTGTGTTGCCATCAATGCCAAAGAGGGAGATTGTTGGAAAGTGACATTGCAAACAATTGTTATTTTGTGATCGATGTCAAACCTTTACTGGTGAGATTGTTGTTATCTGTTTGAGTACCATATCTATTGTTGATGAAGAAAATTTAACAAGAAGACTAAGTGAATGTTTGAGTTAAGGCATTTCAGAGGGTATTTGATCAGTTGGCACTCTGGCAAAGTAATTTATTGATTATCTTTCAAAGATAGTTTTTCTAGTTGTTCTGTACCGAACAAGTTTGGCTTGTACTGAGAAAAGTTGCTTGTGCCGATTAAAGTTTCTTGTGATGAGCAAAAAGTTGCTCAATGCTGAGCACCATTGAAATTGTTGAGTTAAATAGTCATGCTGGCCAACTTATAGTAATTGGATTAATGATGAAATTTGAGATCTCTGGCTGACTTAGTTAATTTTATTGGGATATATAATGTTAAGTAAATATTGATCCACATCATTTAATGTATGGGTAACTATAATTAATGCATGGTTTCAAGATTTAATTAGAGACTACTTTGGAGAAGTAAATGTAATTCAAAGATGGAATGATTTGTTGGATCTAACCTAACCTAATATCTACGATCTTGTTTAAGTGGAAAAAGATTTATCTGATCTAGACAGATAGGTATATGATAACCTCAAGGGGTTATTCATTATGTGGAAAAGAGTGAATGTGTATGCAAGAGGTTTGCATAGTTGATTTACTATTTGGCATGATCTAGCAGAGAAGGAAAAAGGTAGAGGCAGAGTGTTGCATATGTGATTGCTTGATGGATTTCCAAGCAGATCAGAAGATTGAAATGACAATGCAGGCTATCTAGTAAGTTAACATCAGAGCTGTAATTGGATCTAAATTTGCAAAGTAAGTTGTATGTACCAGATCACAACTGTTGGTTACTTTCTTACCATTGTATCAGTTAAATCCTTTAACAAGGTTGAATTAATAGTCATTTGCATAAATCCTCTAACAAGGTGACATTTAGGTGGAATGTTCTAAGTCCTCTAACAAGGCCACTCCTAACAGGGTGATTAAATCCTTTAACCAGGTCACACCTAGCAGTGTGTTATTGTAACCTTTAATAGGTTTGGCTCCTCATAGGGCATCACTTCAGAAGAGTGAAAAATTGGTAGCATGTTACTAGTGGTTTCTCCCATATTGGGTTTCCATGTTAAATACTTGTGTCAACTTGTGTGAATGCTTATGGTTTTCTTTACTGTTATGTTACTAAAAGCTAATTTCAATTGAGAGTAAACTGCATGATTAAAGTTGTTGATTTATGCTACTGCTACTGAGTAGATCTGAAGTATAGAAACTTTTTATTTGCTACATCTAGACCTAAGGATAATTGATTCACCCCTCCCCTCTTATTTATTCTAAATTCATTCTAACACAAGAACCATCAAAAACTTCATACTTTAGCGATCCTCAAAAAATATAGATGTGCCAAAGAGATGAATTCTAATAATAGGAAAAGTACATCCAAAACCATAACAAAAACTTTCATGTATAAAACCTATTCTATATATAACAAAACCCATTATATCTAATCAAAAACCACCATGTATCGAACTGAAATTGCCAAAACATAACCAAAACAAATATACAAGTATAAAGGTTTTGAGATCAATGAAAATAACCCCAACATCTTATCAATATGTTCAACAATCTCCCCCTTTGGTAGTGATGTAAAAACAACAAAACTCCAAAAAGAATCAATACACAAAATTTCCAAAATTCCCAATACAACCCCCCCTAAATTAGATATATCTTTAATAATTTTTATTTTTATAATTCTCTCCCCCTTTATATTAGAATGGAAAAGTTCCACATTCTACAACACATAAATTCAAAGGAGGAAAATAATTCAAATTGTAAACACTTTCTTATACTTTTCTTTGATGAATGGAAGCCTCCCCTTCCACTCAGCCAAAGTAGAATCCATCAGAGTACATATACTATCAAGCTCTACCAACATGTCAAAATATGCAATCTAGTTCAGAGAATGGAACCACCACAAATAATATACTATATTAGAAAGGATACCAGAAACATGGTCTAATAAAACTTAAACCAAGTTCTTCACCAACCACAATATTTTCACCTGATCATCTCTTTGTCTTTGAAAGTTGAAGATCTCACCCAAAATTTGACCAACCTTTATTCTCAATTTTCCTCTTTTATCCTTCACGTCTTTCGTAGATCATTCATTTCAACCTTAATAACCTCAATTATACTTCTTTAATTGTTAATATCAGTTGGCCATAGAAGATAGTACCTATGAATTGTTAGGATTAAGTAGTTTTGATAGGGGAGTGAATAAGAATTACAAAAATTTAATTTAAAACTTAAAATTTTCAAGCTTAACCATGTAATTACTAAAATAAGAACATACACATAAAGTACATAACTCATAAAATCATGATTTGTTAACGAGGAAACCTTGACCAATGGAAAACCCTGGTGGGGGGATATCTAAAAAAATTACTAACAATATAATGTCCCTATTAGGAGACCTAGTCCTATTAGGAGATGAATATTACATTTAGTACATATCCTTGTTAAAGGATACAAACCTTTCTAGAGGTATACAAGGAGCTCACTGCTCTTACAATGCAAAAATAGTCTTTTACACTTATTTATCAAAAGGTGCACTATAAAAACATCTGATATGGTTAATTAGTCCTAGTTATAGTTCACAACATCCTATATCTTATTATAACATTACAATGCATCTATCTATTCCTCACACTTCTTGGCTTGTCAAAACATCTTCAGATATATTCTTGATCTCATAACTCTTCCATTCGGCTCACAAATACATCACAAAATGTGTCCAACATAGAATCAAATAGGAATACATAGTCAAAAATAATTCATCAAAAAAATTAGGGTAGGACTCATAACAAATAAAAATTAACACTTTTGGGTTCCACATTATACACATTTAATCATTGTGACCATTTATCTGTCCTATTTTACTATTACACTGTATTTGCATAACTTAAACAAGATATAACTTTTTCTAGTCAAATCCTAAATGAAAGTGACCTTTAAAAAGGTCTAATACATCCCATAATACACTCCTCATGAATTATTTCATCACATACTGTACTTGTAAGGAAAATTTGTACAACTATACTCTATCAACATCTTCCTGGACATAGTCATTTTTCTGAATAAAATCTCCAAAAATGGAATGTACTCCAAGCAACCTTTCCAATAAACAATGTTTCCATAAATGAAAACCTCTAAAGTATACTCATTTGGCCACTTTCCAAAAATATCCCCCTTTGGCATTGATGGAAATAATTAGTGAAGAATGATGGAGTGTCTAATGCCAAACTATTGACCCTTATTTTTTTGCAATACACTTATTACTCGCCCTTTGACATCAATGGAGAAGTTATACTCAGTGAATATATCTATATACATATGAAAATTGTAGAGATTCTCACCAAAACTAATACCATATGAAGAATATCTTGAAAAGATATTTCCAAGATCTTTGAATATGCTTTCCATGTCTTCTTCAAAGTATGACCTACATGAATAAGACCATTCAAATCAAAGGATGATATCTATGCATCCTTAATTATTGTAGGAAAATATTCATCAAGGGACTTATTTGATATCTTCATGTCCTCAAGGTGTTTCTCAATAATTGATAGTACTCCTCAACATATAAAATCTCCCCAACACTCTTGAATTCTCAAATTTTAAACACATTATTTTTATCGACTAACCTGGACACTTCGTTATCCATCTCAAAAATAGATTGTGAGGAGGACTCACACTTCTTATCTAAATAATCCAATGTCTTCTCATCATTATGGATTATCTCCACTACATTTTGTACATGCTTAGAAAGGTTTAGGAAGTAGTTGTACATATTATTTCCTTTCTAAATGCAATACCTAAACTTAGATATAGTGGTGTCCAATATATTGATATCCCACTTCAATTAACGAATTTTCTCCTCTAACTTCTTTTCCTTGCATTCTCTCTTAACTTTTGTATATATGGCCTTATCCAAAGTAGTAAAATGAACATCAAAGTCATCAAGGATTTTGGTTATATTTTCCACTGTATCATTACTCTAAAATGTGAAAGGTATAGGTAGAATGTTGTTGATTCAATATACTACCCTATCCACAACCTTTGTCTTTTCTATGTCCTTTGTTTTGATCTCTCCTTAGCCTTAGAAAAGGATATGAATGATATCTTCATCAATTCATCCTAATCCATGCCATAAACATCAATGTTCACTTTCCAATAGTAGAGTTGAATAAACATGAATGAATACATTAGTTTCTTTCTTAGCCTCATCCTTAGTCTCAACTTTTTTCTTTACCTCTACCATAATTTCTTTCAGTTCATCCTTAATGCCTTGATATTTTTCCTCAGAAGATGCTTTGATTTTTTCTAGCACTTAATGTGCCAAGATTTATTATACTTTGTTCATTACTCCCATCTGTCTCAGTAACTATATCAACAGGTGACCCTGCAAAGTTTCCAAAGATACACGCACACCAGCAATAAATAAATCTAATTTCTTAATTGTACTAAAGAACTGATTACTATCATCTTCATCCTTAGATGACTCAATGTGTACTACTTTAGATTTAGAATACTCTCCTCTTAGAATAGTTTTGGGCTTACTAGCCTTGTGCTTAGGAGGTGATGAATTTTTTTGGTTCAAATTCCATTAATATATTATCAATAGCCTTATTATTTTCTTCTATTACTTCATCATACTTTCTCCCCATAATATTCATTAATATTGTTTTTACTTTGAGGAGGGGCTTAATGGCTTGCATTATTGTGTCATGCTCAGAATGTGAAATAATAGGTAGCATATTTTCTATGGTGTTTACTCTTATCTACTCATCTTCTTTAAGTGATAACCACCTCCTTACTTCAAATTTATCTTACAGATATTTAAGAATACTACCTTATATTTCAATTAGATTCTTATTAAACACTTGCATATGATTAATAACAATGTCTTCAATTATAATTTTGTCATTTTTTTTATACCTCTAATAGTATATAGGTAATTGATTTAGCTTACCTTGATCAACTATTCTCTTTTCCAACATCCCTATATCAAGTTACCAAAGTTCTCTCTCAACTTGTTTATCTTGTGCTATTACTCCAGGTTTCTTCTTTATTTTACTCTCTTCATTCTTCTTTTCTTCTTTCGTCACCACACGAGTCCTCTACCTTTCAAGAGGATATTTTTGTTTAGATAAATTTGTCCTTCTCATAGGAATCTCTTCTACCTTCACTGTCTAAATATGTGATGTCCTCTTAGGTGGTGTAGGAGTGCTATCAATAACATCAACCAAAGTAGGAGGTGGATCAATAACCTTTATAGCTTCGAGAGGTGGAAGGGTTGCAGGAGCAGTGTTCACCAACCTAAAATTTCCTTCTACCATCTTCTTTCTTACCTATTTTGATGCAAGATCATCTTGGGTCCTTGGAAATCTCCCTCAACCAAAAATATGTTTTCCTTTGTTATTTAGTTTATTTGGAGGCTTCTCGGTGAAGTAATGTCTCTCGGGTTTGTTCTTTGTTGCTCGGGCATGCTTGTTCTAAGTTTGTCTCTATTGCTTGGGTTTCTATTCCTTGGGCATTCTTGTTCCAAGTTCATTTTATCTTTTTCTCAATTTTTTCTTCTATTACATGGGTATGCTTGGCCTAAGTCATGTTTCTATTTCTCGAGGTGTTCTTTGCCTGAGTCACTCTATTACTTGGTCATCCTTTGCCTGAATTGTTTATTTTGGAGTTGGATCTGGTGGATGAATTCTTCTACATTTAATTTTTGTGGATTAATTAATGTGGGGTATCTCATTGGGATCTAGTTGGACCTAAATATGGGTCTCTAGTCTTATGTATTTGAGGGTCGACCTCTTTGGTGGACTCTTGTACATATTTGTTTCTATGTTCTTAGTTTAGGGGAAGTTAGGCAGTTTTAGAAGATAGAAGATTAAGTATTGAAATATCTAAAATGCAGGTCTGTGACCTCCCATGTATGAAGATCAATTTGTAATCCACTTTACCATATTTTCCATGTATTCCTTTCCTCTTGTGCTTTTTCCAAATTTTTGTTTCAAAATGTTTTCAACTTCCTCTATTTTCTTCTTAGGATAATCACTTGGTACTGTCATTTCTTCATCAGGTTCATGATATTCAAACAAGTCTAAAATATTGAATATAGGTGATATATCCATGTCATCATGTAATTCAACTTCATAAGCATTTCCACTATCAAACCTTCTCAGTTTTTTGCAAGGACCAAATTTATTCATCTTCAGTTGAACATATGTTTCAATAGGAAATCTGCCTTTCTTCAAATGTACCATTACATCACCAACTTAAAATTTTTTGTCTTCTTGATCTATCTGCACTTCCTTTGTACTTTTGATTACTCTTTTCTAGCTTTTGGTTTACATCATCATGCAATATCTTCATAAATTCTGCAAATTATTCTACTTCATCACTTCTTTTCTCTTCTCCAACAATATCTCTCAAATCTGATGTACCTCTTAGTTGTGTGCCATGCACAATCGCAAAAGGTGTCTTTCCAGTACTTATTTTACTAAACTATTGTATGCAAACTCTTCTTGTGCCAACATCAAATCCCAATTTACTGGTGTGTCTCCAACTAAGAATCTCAAGAAATTACCTAAACATTGGTTTACAACTTCTGTTTGTCCATCAGTTTGTGGATGAAATGTATAACTAAACTTCAAATTAGTATCCAACTTCTTCCAAAGTGTTCTCCAAAAATATCTAACAAACTTATAGTCTTGATCAGAGATGATACTCCTTCGTAATCCATGCAATTTGACAAATTTCCTTAAAGAAAATATATGCTATGTGTATTGCATCTAATGTTTTCTTACATGGTATGAAATGTGTCCTCTTAGAAAATCCATCCACAATAACAAATATAGAATCATTACCTCTTACTGTCCTAGGTAAGCCAAGAACAAAATTCATGCTGATATCACTCCAAGGTTTCACAAGAACAATAATCGATGTATACAATCGAGTATTATGACTCACTCCTTTGGAAACTTGGAAAAATCCACAACTTCTCACAAATTTCTGAATGTCCTTATGAAAGTGAGGCCAAAAGTACCTCTCCTTCAGAAAACTTAATGCTTTATCAATACCAAAAATTCTATCCAATGCACTACTATGTTTCTACTTTATCAATTTAGTTCTTATTAAACCTCTTAGTATACACAATTGAATACCTTTGAAAATAATATCTTCCTGAATAAAATATTCTTCATAATTACTTGATTGATTTGAATTTGGTTCTCTACACACTCTCCACTTCTCTGAAAATTATGATCACTTTCATAAAAATTCTTCATTTCATCAAAACCAAGAACTTCCATTCTCATTTCAGTCAACAAAGATATTCTTCAACTCAATGAATTAGAAATTCTATTAGAAAATCCACTCTTATAATTAATCACAAATGTAAAGCACTGCAAATACTCTACCCATTTCATATGTCTCTGATTCAACTTATTTTGACTACTCAAATATTGTATAGCCTTATAATGAGTATACAACACAAATTCATTTGGCATCAAATAATGTCTCCACTTCTTCATAGCTTGCACAATAGCATAGAACTACTGATCATAGAAAAAATATTTCCTTTTAGCATCATTCAACTTTTCACTAAAGAAAGAAACAGGTTTACCTTCTTGAGTCAACACAGCTCCAATTGCACTTCCACTTGTATCACATTCAACTTGAAATGCCTTATTGAAATCAGGTAAGGCTAACATAGGTAATTTAGAAACCTTCACCTTGAAAGCTTCAAAATTTTTATCAGCTCCATGTGTCCATTTGAATTCTCTTTTGTCTCTTCTCATTGTCTCAGTCATAGCATTACAAATAGAACTGAAATGTTTGATAAAATTCCTATAAAAACTTTCCAATCCATGAAATGATCTTACCTTAGTGACATTTTCAGTTGTAGGACAACTTAGTATACCTTCAACCTTCTCTGGATCCATCTTCAAACCATCATATGAAATCACAAAACCCAACTACACAAGTTCTTCTTTCATGAAGGAACACTTCTTCAGATTTATGAGCAACTTTTCTTCTTTTAATCTCTACAATACTTTCCTTATATGCATCAAATTCTCTTCTCTAGTCTTACTGAATATCATCCAAATATACAATCACACACTTATTCAATAATTTCTTTAGAACTTCATTCATTAGCCTCATAAATGTACTCAGTGCATTTGTTAAACCAAAGGGCATAATCAACCAATCATACAACTCTTCATCTGTCTTGAAAGTAGTCTTCCATTCATCTCCTTCTCTAATTTTGATCTAATGATATCCACTTTTCAAATCAATTTTGGTGAAATATCTCGCTCCACTCAAATAATTCACTATTTCATCCATTCTAGGTATAAGAAACATGTACTTTAATGTGATCTTATTTATTTTTCTAGAATGAGTGCACATTCACAATTCTCCATTCTTCATAGGTTTCAATACAACAGGTACGACACATGGACTCAAACTTTCTTGGATCAAACCTTTGTTCAACAATTCATGAACTTTTCAGTTAAGCTCTTCATTCTCAGTCAGTGTTAACCGATGTGGTGCTTTGTTCAATTAACTAGATCCAGGAATCAGATCCATACAATGACTAATATTTCTCATTGGTGTAAACCATCATGTACATTATCTTAAATTATCTCCTTGTACCCAGTGAGAAACTTTCCAACTTCTGCATGAACTTCACTTTCGATATTCTTACTTGGTTTTTTAGGAATCAAAGCATAAAATATGTCATTTCTTTTCAAATCTTTAAAAAATTGTCTACCTTCCATCAAAAAAAGTTTCACAGATGTACATATCTCACCATTAGATTCTTCAACCAAAGGTAAAAAAACTTGATTCTTACCCTCAACCCAAATAGATTATCTATTAAATCTTCCATCATGGATAGCATGTCTATCATATTTCCAAGGTATACCCAACAAAATATGACAACAATCCATAGGCATAATATCACATAATAGCTTATCATAGTACTTTCCAATTTTCAGACTCAAAACATTGTTCACTCACCATTAATGTATGATCATCCTTGATCCATGAGATGTGATAGGGTTTCAAATGTTTCATTCTCTCCAATTGCAAATTCACAACCATTTCCTCAGATGCCATATTCTCTGAGCTTCCACTGTCAATAATCACCTTCCAAACTTTGTTTGTTACTCTACATCTAGTCTTGAACAAACTTTTCCTGATCAGATCTTTCTTATCCTTATCACTCCATAGTATCCTTTGGATAATGTAATTTCCTTCCTTTTCAGCTTCATTTGGTGACTCCTCTTGCACCAATTCTTTTCTGCTACAACTGCCTTTCTTTCCTGCATGTGTACACTCAAAGGATTTATTTCCTTCTTCACCGCAATTGTAACAAGCAACTTGGAATCATTTTTTTCTATGACCACCTCTAGAGTAATTACCTCTTCCTTGGTATGAATTTCCACCTTTCCATTCAATCTTTCCTTTGTCTTGAGATGTGTCTGAATTTGACTTGTCTGGTGCAGATCTACTTTTCTCACCATTAGATCTACCTCTTCCTCTAGGGAATCTACTACCTTTACCTCTTTGTCTTTGTTCATATCTTCTATTCAACTTTTCTTCAGATTTTAAGGAAAATTGATATGCCTCCTCAATGCTTTCCATCTTGACCAAACTGATTTCATCTTGTATGGAACTCCTCGAGCCATTTAGATATCTTTCTACTCTTTCCACTTCATCTTCAACATGTCCAATCTCCAGAATTCTTCAGTATAGTCTTTCACAGATTTGTCTTTTTGCTTCAAAATTTTCATTCATCAGATTAGGTTAATCTAATAATCACAAGGTAGAAACTTTCCTTTCAATTTGTTCACCATCTTATCCCATACCTTGATTTTGTCTTTACCCTTCTTCTTTCTATCCAATTGCAGGTGTTCCCACCATAGGGATGCATGTCCTTTCAATTTTGTGCTTTCAATCTTCACCTTCTTATCTTCTGCCACATTCTCATATTTGAAATATTTTTCCATCTCTGTTATCCAGCTAATCAACTCATCAGAATCCAATTTTCCATTATACTCAAGAGGATTAAACTGAGGTGTGGATTTCAAACTTTTCAAAGCTCTCAAGAATTACTCTTCTTCCTGATTCATCACAGGTGCAAGTACAACTTCACCTTGAACCTCTTCAGTTTCATCATCACTAACATCATCAAGATGTCATCCTTTATGTTGGGCTATCTCAATAACTTCCAATCTTGCAGCCATATGTCTAAGCATATCAGCTAGATGTGGATCTGCATTTAATCTCCCACGAACCATCTTGAATCCGTCTACAATTGTAGGTCAGATGGCAATCTTCCATCCCACAATAATACAAAATAGGGTTAGGGTTTCAAGAAGGAACTTAGATCTCACCACACTCTGATACCACCTAATGGAAGGTAGGGAAAGCAGAAGGGGCCTGAGGCTCACCCAACTACCAAACCGCCGTGAAGAGCCGATGCAGAAGACAAACAACACAGTGCGAGAAGAAACATTAGGGATCCTTTATATTAACTTGATTAAAATCATTACATGCCAGGCTATTACGCCTTCCTAGTTTCGGCCATATATTCAATGAATTACAATAAGATCTTTATAGCACAGAGATCAGAGACTTTCGATCTCAATATCTAAACATTTCCTTTCTTTCTCTAAGAATGATACCAAAACTAAGAACATATAAAATAATATATACAAGAGACCAACAAGAGAGGTCAGTGCTCAAATCCATAATTGAGACCTAGATTTAGGTCCACATAGATCTAAATGAGAGACCCCAAATCAATTAATCCATCACAATTAACTAAAGAAGTTAGCCATGAGATTTAACTCCAAAATAAATGTCTCAGGAAAAGGTTGACCAAGCAATAGAGAGCCTTGGGAAAAGAAGAACCCGAGCAGTAGGAACAAAACCCAAGTGATAGAAGAGATCCAAGCATGCCCAAGAAAATAAACCAAGAAAAAGAAACAAGCACGCCCAAGAGAATAACCCGCGCAACAAAACAAGCATGCCCGAGTGACAGAATCCTGAGAAACAAAGACTAACTTGAAACAAGCATTACCGTGAAGTAGAGCCTGAGAAACATAGTATTACTTGAGTAGTCTCCAAGCATACTAAAGAACAAAACAATCATATTTTAGGTTGTGAGGATTGCCAATGACCCAAGATGCTCCTGTATCATGAAGTTTTGAAAAAATTCTTAAATAAATGTGTGATTGTATACTTGGATGATATTATGCTATTCAGTAAGACTAGAGAAGAGCATTTGATGAATATAAGGCAAGTGTTGCAAATATTGAAAGAGGAAAAGTTGTTGATAAATCTAAAAAAGTGTTCCTTTATGAAAGAAGAACTTGTGTATTTGGGTTTTGTGATTTCATTTGATGGTTTGAAGATGGATCCTGAGTTGGTTAAAGCTATACTTTGTTGGCCTACACCTGAGAATGTCACTGAGGTAAGATATTTTCATAGATTAGTAAATTTTTACATGAAGTTTATCATAAATTGCAGTTCTATTTATAATGCTATGACTGAGACAATGAGGGGAGACAAAATATAATTCAAATAGACACATGGATCTGATAAGAGTTTTGATACTTTGAAGCTGAAGGTTGTTAAATTACCTATGTTAGAATTACCTAATTTCAATAAGGTATTTCAAGTTGAATGTGATACAAGTGGAAGTGAAATTCGAGTTGTGTTGACTCAAGAAGGTAAACCTGCTTCTTTCTTTAGTGAAAATTTGAATTATGCTAAGAGGAAATATTTTGTCTATGATCAAGAGTTCTATGCTATTGTTCAAGCTATGAAGAAATGGAGAGATACTTGATGCCAAATGAATTTGTGTTGTATACTAATCATAAGAGTTTACAATATTTGGGTAGTCAGAATAAGTTGAATCATAGACATATGAAATGGGTAGAGTATTTGCAGAGTTTCACATTTTCTGATAAAGCATAAGAGTGGCATATCTAACTGAGTTGCTGATGCATTAAGTAGAAAAATATCTTTGTTGACTAAAATGAGAATTGAAGTTCATAGTTTTGATGACATAAATCATTTGTATGAAAGTGATCCTAATTTTTTTGAGCGATAGAGAGTGTGCGAAGTACCTAATTCAAATTAATGAAGTAAGTATGAAGACTATTTCATTTAAGAAGATATGTTGTTCAAAGGTATTCTATTGTATATACCAAGAGGTTGAATGGGAATTAATTTTATTAAATTGAAACATAGTAGTGGTTTCGCTAGACATTTTGGTATTGATAAGACATTGAGTTTGTTGAAGGAAAGGTATTTTTGGCCTTAGTTGTATAAGGATGTTCAAAAATTTGTGAAAAGTTGTGGAGTTTTTCAAGTTGCAAAAGGAGTGAGTCAGAATACTGGTCTGTATACACTGATTACTATTCATGAGAAACCTTGGAGTGATATCAGCATAGATTTTGTTCTTGGTTTACCTAGGACAACAAGAGGTAATGATTCCATATTTGTTGTTATGGATAGATTTTCTAAAATGACACATCTCATACCATGTAAGAAAACATTAGATACAGTACATATAGTAGATATTTTCTTTAAGGACATTGTCAGATTGCATGGATTACTGAGGAGTATAACCTCTAACCGATACAGTAAATTTGTAAGCTATTTTTGGAGAACACTCTGGAAGAAGTTGGATACTAAGTTGAATTTTAGTTCTACATTTCATCCATCGACTAATGGACAAACAAAGGTTGTAAACCAAAGTTTGGATAATTTTTGGAGATGCCTAGTTCGAGACACACAAAGTAATTGGGATTTGATGTTGGCACAAGCAGAGTTTGCATATAATAGTTTAGTAAATAGAAGTACTGGAAATACACCTTTTGAGATTGTTCATGGCATGAAATTGAGAGGTATATCTCTCTTGAGAGATATTGTTGGAGAAGAGAAAAGAAGTGTTGAAGCAGAGGAATTTTTTGATTTTATGAAGACATTGCATGAATATGTAAAACATAAGCTGGAGAAAAGTATTCAAAAATACAAGGATAGTGCACACAAATCAAGAAGACATAAAACATTTGAAGTTGGTGATGTAGTAATGGTTCAATTGAAGAAAGGCTCATTTCCTATTGTAACATATGGTAAATTAAAGATGAAGAAATTTGGTCCTTGCAGAATACTGAGAAGATTTGATAGTGGAAATGGTTATGAAGTAGAATCACCCAATGACATGGATATATCACGTTTATTCAATATATCAGACTCATATTATTATCATGAACCTAATGAAGAAGTGACAATACCAAGTGATTATCCTTAGAAGAAAATAGAGGAAGTTAAAATAGATTTTTAAATAAAGAGTTAGTAGAAGTACAAGAGAAAAAAAATACATGGAGTATATGATAAAGTTGAAGAACAAACTGATTGAGGACTCATCTTGGATTTCTCAATTTAAGTTGGATTCATTTCAAGTTGGACCTGATACATGATTTAGGGAATCATTTCTTGTAACCCTAGGTGTCTAATACAGGAGCATCTTGGGTCCTTGGCAATCCTGCTCAACCAAAAATATGTTTTCCTTTGTTATTTAATTTGTTTGGAGGATGCTCGGTGAAGTAATCTATCACCTAGGTTTGTTCTTTGTTTCTCATGAATGCTTGTTCTAAGTTGGTCTTTGCTTCTCTGGTTTCTATCTCTCAAGCAAGCTTGTTCAGAGTTCATTTTCTCTTTCACTCAGGTTTGTCTTCTGTTGCTTGGGTATGCTTGGCCTATGTCATGTTTCTATTTCTCTAAGTGTTCTTTTTCCCAAGTCACTCTATTTCTTGGTCATCCTTTGCTCGAGTTTTTTATTTTGGATTTGGATCTGCTGGCTGACTTCTCCACTTAATTTTCATGGCTTAATTAATGTGGGGTATCTCATTGGGATCTGTGTGGAACTAAATCTACATCTCTAGTCTTATTGATTTGAGTGCCAACCTTGTTGGTGAACTCTAGTATATATTTGTTTATATGTTCTTAGTTTAGGAGCAGTTAGGCAGTTTAGAAGATAGAAGATTAAGTATTGAAATATCTAAAACACATGTATGAAGATCAATTTCTAATTCATTGAATTTGTATATGGCCCAAACTGAGAAGGCCTTATAGCCGGACATGTAATGAGTTTGATGAATTAATCAAAATGATCTCTTCTCTTTCTTATCTCACTATGTTTTTGTTGTTTCTACATTGTGTTGCATGTTGGTTTGGTAGTTGGGAGAGCCCTAGTGTTGTGCGTTGTTTTGACACAAGCCAACTTGCTAGGATCTCAAGTTTTGATTTCCTCTCTTGAAATAATAACAGGGTTATTCCCAAGGTTCTCAGTGGTCGAGTCACAAACTTCTTGATTACTTAGTTGAAGATAAATGTGATTGTTCACAAGGAATCCTTTGATGGTTCGTTCAAGATATCAAACTGCAAAACACTTTAGTTCTTTTTTGGTGTTTTCTGTTTTAACAAATATGGGGTTTTGATAAGTAAAATGCAATTTTGTATTTTCCAAAGTGTTCAGATTTTTAGAATTGAAAGATGAAGGAGAATAGAGAATAGAGTAACAAGAAATAAGAAAATGAATAAAAATGAAATCCTATGAACATAAACCTCTGTAAAATCTTCCTTCTAAATTGAATGATGGGGTAGATTTGGAGTAAACCCACGAAGCATAAATCAGACCAAGTCACAATTCACTACTCCACGGATGCAAGTGTTTGGAGAGAAGACATATTCACTCATGAAAGATATTTAAAATTGATCAAATCATGAAGCCATCAAGATGTGCACACCCATGAGAAAAATTTATTGCTAAGCCCAAAGATGATCTCTTCCATGCATTCGTCATAGCAAGGTAAATCAAACAACAACAAACTCTAACTAAAATAATAGCAAATTTGAATCAAAATCAACAAGAGGCTCTCTGAAAATAATGAATAATGCAAGAATACATTCAATAATTTTGCATAGGTAGTAGAAATTTACACACCACAAATGAAGCACCAAATGTTTGTCTTTATTGCATTAAGAATTTGGCCCTTTTACATTGATTTGTGATTACAATATATAGATTTTGATGCACAACTCAGAATTCCAAATTTAGGGCATTAGAGAGGAAAAATAAATTAAACTAAAACTTTGCTGAAAGGGAAACTACTCTTAACTGTTAGTAGATAACCTGCATGGATTCTTGAATCCATTTACAATTATTTTTCCCATGCAACGAGGGTCAAACTCGCCAAGAAGAAGAGAGAAAAGAAGGAGGGTTTATTCTGAAAACTTGGAGTCTTCTTCTAGTCTCTTTGATTTTTCCTTGGATTCTTCATGTAGAGGTTCTTCTAACAGTGGAGACTAGTAAGAGATCCTCAGTCCCTTCATAACAAACTCAAACTAGCCATCAATCTAATCTAGAGTTCAATTGGTGTGCAAAAATGTGATCTTGCTGGAAACACCCAGATTTTTCAGACCCCAACCTCAACTCCAAAACTTTTTAATGCCCCAAAAATTCATAAGTGTTAAACAGCCAAAATTATGCTCCAAAGTTTAGACTTGTTAGAGGTTGAAAAGGAAAAAATATCTAGAATCCCAAAGAGGCTAAAAAACTTGGAGGGTTGAAAGGCCGAAGAACCTGGAAGGCTGAAAGGTCAAAAAATTTTGAGGGCCGAAAGGCCAAAAAAATCTAGATGGGTGAAAGGCCGAGGAACTCGGAAGGCCGAAAGGCCAAAAAAATATCCTACTTCCAGAGCCGAAAGGCCGAAGGAATGGAATTTATATGTCTTGAAGGGGCCAAAAGGCCAAAAGACTGAAACCTACCTTAAGAAATTATGTTAAGTGCTTGCAGATTACTTCTTCAAAATGCCCAGTGGTCCAAGGGGTCAGTTTTGGGAAGGCTTCTAGGTGTGCAACTCGGAGCCTCTATATGACCTCTTATACTTCCTCATAGTTTATCTTCTTCCTCTTCACCTTTTTGACCTTTTGTTCTTGCTTTTACTTGAAGGCAGTAAGCTTGGAAGAAAATAACTCGATCTCCTCTATGTGGTTCATCATCCTTGTCATTTCTTCTTTTGAATGGAATAATTGCTGCAAGGATTCCTTGGTCCCTACACCTGCCATAATATCCCTAAATTGTTGGACCAATTATTTAGATAGACATAAGATGTTATTAGCTTCATCCTGACACAAATCAAGGATAATCACTATGAAGAAATCATCTATCTCTTCTACCCATTAAGAGACTTCTCTATGTTTCTCCAATATGGAGGCTTGACACTTTTCATAGATGCTAATTATCTTGGTTATGCACTTGATCCAAGTCTCAAAATTGTTTAGCTCCTCACCTTCATATATTTTTATGAGAATTTGGAAGCGTTGCTTCTTAATGATCTGTAAATATTGGAGTGGTGCCTGCCACTTCCCTATCTCAAAATCTAGGCCACCCTAATCTGTCATCAAAATCAATAAAATTTGTAACCTCTATTAGGATAACCCTATAAGGTTTGAATATTTTCTTGATGGAACCTTTCCCATACTGTTCAAAATATTCCTTCCAATCTACACTTGATGACAGATTAGGGTGGCCTAGATTTTGTTGTTAAAAACTTATCCTTATTTCGTCTTTAAATGTAGGATGCCTCCAGTCACACGGAGCACACGCTGACATGGGAAGATACCCAGGGGTGGACGTGTGGCTGTAGGGGAAATGAGGGAGTAGCCGAAGGGCTAGGTAACAAGCGGAGACCTCCACCTTTTCCACCACCTAACCCTAACTAGGATATTCTTAATGCCTTGCAGAATTTAGCTGGCATTATCATGGATAGATTACCTCTGGGAGGCCAGCAGGCCGAGAACTGGGAGCAGAGTAGGAGTCCCCCTCCTAGTCGAGTAGCAGCTCAGAAAGTCCATGAGAATGAGTCAGTGCACAGGCCAGAGCCACCACTGGTGGTAGTGCCGAGAGCATCTCGTAATGTGGGAGATATGATTAGAGAGCTTATCAGATTACAGCCGCCACCTTTTTCAGGATCCATGGCAGGATTAGAGGCAGAGGCTTGGCTTTTGAGCCTCAAGCGTTGCTTCGGGTTACAACACTATGAGAGAAACCTTAAGGCATGCCTTGCAGTACATATGCTGAGGGATAACACTTCCACTTGGTGGAAGCAAGAAGAGGTTAAGTGTCATCTTTCTATGGACACTCTCACTTGGGAGGTTTTCTTGGAGAGATTCTGAGCCCGCTACATGTCAGAGCATTACAGACAGCGTCGTATTGATGAGTTTCATGATCTTCAGCAGAGGGGCATGACTGTAGCCTAGTGCAAGAACAAGTTTCTCGAACTCCTTCCCTATGTAGACTACATGCAGGATGAGAAACTCCAGGTCAACCGCTTCATCAAGGGGTTGAATTATGCTATAGCTGACAAGGTGCGGTTAATACTTGTTGGTAGTCTTCGTGAGATAGTAGAGAGAGCCATGGTAGCTAAGGAGATCCATAATAGATCTCATGATGCTCAAGACCGGTCACAGAACCGAAATGCCACATCTCAGTCTTCTGGTTACCAGAAGTCCCATTGGAAGGGAAAGCATAAGAACTCTTCTGGATCATCCAGGGGACCTCAAAAGCCACAACAGTCTCAGCAAAATCAGAAACAAAAATCTTCACAGGGACAACAGGGACCTAAGCCCAAATAGTGGCAAGCACAGGGATCTCGATGAGATCAGAGGGGTGAGTCCCAGTCATCTAGAGGAGGATTCAGTGGTTCCAGTGCTACAGGAGGTCAGTAGCAGTCTAGACCTCAGGGTATATAGCTGCAGACTAGAGGACCATGCTACACATGTGGCACCATGGGACATTTAGCTAGAGATTGTCCTTTAGGTCGATCAGCTGGTGGACAGAGAGCGGCAGCTTCCAAACCCATTGTTGGTGACATGGGTAGAGCACATAGAGTCTTTGCGGTGGTTGATAACTGCCAGGCCGAGCACCAGGCCACTGTCATCAAGACTGCAGGTTCGATTGGAGGTAGTAATGTTTCTATCCTTTTTGATTCTGGAGCCACCGACTCTTTTATTTCTCCTTTTGTAGTGGAGCATTGCAGGCTAGTGGTAGCTAGACAGGATGTTAGTTGGGAGGTTGAGTTAGCCTCAGGTTCTAGGGTATCTATTGATTCCATGGTGAGAGGTTGTCAGTTACAAATCAGAGACTTTACCACTTCTGTGGATCTTTGCGTCACACCTCTTGGATCATATGATGTTGTTCTTGGTATGGATTGGCTTTATTCTCACAAAGCCAAGGTGGATTGCCGATAGAAGATAGTAGAGTGCTTGAATGATGATGGGGTGACCATAGTTATTTTAGGAGTACAGAGACCTATATCCCTCCGCATGATTTCCGCCATGCAGCTTAAGCGGTGTGCATGGAAGGGATGTCAGTTATATGCTATTACCATCAGTGATAGAGAGGAGGAGATAGAAAAGGAAACTTCCCTTAATGACCACCCTATCCTCCAGGAGTTTGCAGATGTTTTTCCACCACAGTTACCAGGCATGCCGCCTCCTAGAGAAGTGGACCTTCATATTGAGTTAGTTCCTGGAGTTGAGCTGGTTTCTAGAGCTCCTTATAGGATGTCCACACATGAGCTTACTGAGCTCAAGATTCAGCTAGAGGAACTCTTAGAGAAAGGGTTCATTCATCCTAGTGTATCTCCATGGGGTGCACCTGTCACCTTCACTAAGAAGAAGGATGGATATTTGAGATTGTGCATGGATTATCGTCAGCTAAACAAGTTGACCATCAAGAATCGGCATCCCCTCCCCAGAATTGATGACTTATTTGATCAGCTTCAGGGAGCCCGAGTGTTCTCAAAGATAGACTTGAAGTCAGGTTACCACTAGTTGAGGATCGTGGATTGTGACATTCCCAAGACATCTTTCTGCACACGGTATGGACATTATGAGTTCACAGTGGTACCTTTTGGTCTCACGAATGCTCCAGCTGTATTCATGAGTCTCATGAATGGAGTATTTCGTTCATTTTTAGACAGATTTGTGGTGATATTCCTGGTTGATATATTGATATATTCATGAGATGAGCAAGAGCATGAGGATCATTTGAGGCAGGTTTTGCAGTGTTTGAGAGATAATCAGTTATATGGCAGCTTGCCGAAATGTGCATTCTTCAGAACAGAGGTTCATTACTTAGGTCATGTGATATCAGGGGATG
>MU223463.1:1107645-1129750 GCA_018584345.1 Thuja plicata
ATCTTTTATCTTATACTTTCTCTTATTTAATGTATTAGTGTCTTCATTTGTATTTAATAATGGTTATCCGGTTAACCTTGTTATATTTGTAATAAGGGAAAAATATTTAGTTAGAATTATTTAATTCCTTTCTTTCTCTATTCGTTGAGATGCACAACTATGTATAATTAAATGGTAACTATAGGTTAAGTTTAATATTTAAGTTTATTTTAATAATGTGTAGGATAAAACTTTGTGGTGTTTCATTTATGATATGTTGAAATTAATGGTTAAATTGATTTTTTATTAACTTCATTATGGTTTAGTTTAATCATCTCTTAGGTAAGATAAATTAATGTCGACTACGATTGTAAATCTAATTAGTAAATTATTAATATTATATTACAATAAATTATAAACGAAATAAATATAATATAACCTAATTTTAACAATTTGGTCAACTAGAAGATTATATTTATCAGGGATATTTTATTAATTTTCAAGGTGACCCAGTTCAAATGAGATTATTAACGGTTAAGATTAATGTTTGTTTTTATATATTAAATTAATTAAGTTTTAACTTGTACCCTAAGTTTTTCTAAGATTAATCTTAATTCAAATGTGGTCTTGCAATTAAAGTTATGTTTTTGTAAGTTGTGTTAATTATTATTTTTAATTAAGATATAAGGAAAAAAAAAAAAATTTAGTTGTGTTTTGCCTAGATTATTTTGGGCATTACAGATATACTCAACTTATCATTATTATGGTTGCCTTGATATCATCTTTCATGTATCCTCTCCTTAAGGCTATTTTTTCCAGCTTATTTTTGGGGAGAGGTTGCTCGAGGTAGTGGTTATTGACTATTTCATAGGCTTCTTCTCCTTTGTTTTTGAACCACAAGTTTCCCTTCTCTATGAAAAATTCATAAAACTTATCTACACCTTTCTGGACGTGGAAGACATCCTCTATGACATCTGGCCTAATATCCTATACCACTTGGCCTTCTGTATTCTAAACTCCCCTTTTGTCAGTCATAATGGTTTTCAAGGGTCATGATCAATTCAAGTGAGGACACAGTCACTGGGTGTTCTACTATGCTGATTAGTATTGCTAATACCAGGGAGGTACAATCCTCTGATCTCCTGACTGGTTGGGCACACCTTGTCAGTAATTCATCCCAATCAACATTCTTGATATGAGTATCAATGATTTTAATTTTCTTGTTTCCAATTTTGGAAGGGGGAGTGTTCCCCTTGTATAGGTACTTCATGGGTGAAGCAGTCTCTTTCTCAGGCATTCCTGTAATGAAAAATGAAAGTATTAGTATCTTATTTGAAGAAAAAATTGAAAGAAAGCTGACTAAACTAAGAAAATAGATAAAAACCCCTCTAAGTAGCTAGGAATGTAGGTTTTTTACATTTTCGTCCCTTTCAGGGTTTCAGGTACCAAAAATGCTTTCGGAGTCTAAAAAGGCCAAAAGTGCAAAAAGCCACCATTGAAGAGCGAGTTTCATCAGACCTTACAGCATCTAAAAGTTCAAAGGTTTAGCAGGTGCCAAAAATTTGAAATCATGATGCTCGTAGATCAGGCTTTTGGGGATTCAGACTTGTCAAAATTTTGGACCTTTTAGAGGTCCAAAATGCTGAAAAGGTTAGATCTCTGAAATAGAGATGAGTGAGAAAGGGCTTTTAGGGATTCTGACTTGTCAAAATTTTGGACCTTTTGGAGGTCTGAAACACTAAAATGGCCGAATCTCTGAAATGATGAGACTACAACTTCACGTAGTTTTTGGCCTTTCAGAGGCCAAAAACCTACAACAAAGGTCACGACCAAAAAAATGAAAACCCTAACACAAAGCTAGAAAGAGGAAACCCGACCCGATAAGGAGGGACTTACCAAAAAATGTAAAAGGTACCAAGGGCCCTAATAGACCAAAGGAAAAGGAAATCCACATGCCCTAGGCCAGACAAGCACCAAGATAAGAAAAACCTAAAACCTAAACCATGAAGAGGGAAAAAAAATGAAACCATGAGACAACAAAGAAAAGAAACCTACCTCGTAGGTGCTAGAAGTGGAGGAAGAGGACACAATGGAGCTTTGAGGCATGGGGAGATCAATCTCAAGTATCAGGGTGAATGATGAAGTCACGAGCTCTCGAGGAGTTCAAAGGTGAAAATGTGAAGTGGCTTCAAATTAGGGCCCTTTTACAATTTATAACCCGCGAGCCTTATGTCAGCACTTCTAGTGTTTTTGGGGTCCCAAACACCAAAATTCTAAAGGTAGACACCTTTGACCTTTCAATTTTTTTGGAGGCTAAAACACTAAAAGGGCTGAATTTCAGCCTTTTGGCCATTTTAGTATTTCGGAGTACCATGGTCCTCTGAAATGTTGAAAGGGATAAAAGGCCAAAAAAGGGTGTTTATTTTTTCTTATTTTATCTTGCTAACACCTTTTCTTCTAAAACTGACTGAGTGAGGACTCAAGGGGCAAAACAATACCAAAAATCCAAAAGGCACACAAAAAAAGGGGGGTCCCATGCTCAGAGGACCAAAAAAAATGGGGTGTGTGCTGTGGACCCACAACAAATAGCCCCGACAAAAAGGAGGAATGACTAGGGCATTTATTTATCACCCTTACTCTTCAGGGCTATAAATTTGTAGTACAACAAGGCCAATAGGTTTTGGTGTTGAAAAATCTTTCAATGACTTCCAATCTATGGTTTTCTGCTAGTTTCCCAGTGTGTGTTCATGTGTATTCATTCCTTGACCTTTGATTGTGGTAACCAGAATGTTCGCCAGTTACTCTCGACCTTCACCAAGTAGACTAGGGTTTCTCGGAAAGAGCTTTGCTGGCAATCAGGTGTTCATATCCCCAAAAAAAATTTCCCTGAATCCCAAGTATAACCTTGTTGTACTTCCATTTGGGCGTTCACAGCCCCAGTAGAGGCTTTCATAGTCACCCAAGTCCATTCTGTTTTCTAGGTTGTAGCTTTCCTTCTTTTGAGAGTTATGTCTTTTGGACATTCATTTTATTTCTTCCATGTACTTTTGAAATGTATCAAGCCCCAGATGTTTGTGCACTCCATGTATTTAGGATCATAGAAATGAAATTCTCTTTTTGTATTTAATTTGATCTGAGAAATGATTAGGTTGTGCCACCTGGATTTCACACTTGTGGCCTCTTTGGGACACTTTTCTTTCTGTGTGCTTCTCTTCCTCTCTCTTTAGCTATTTATTCTTTTTTTTACCACCTTTGCATTCATTTAGACTTAGGTTCTAGGATCGGTGGGTACCCAAATCTATGCACTAGTGTTGGTCACAACTGAAAAACACTCAAGAAATAATTTCTCTTGAGTGTTTCATGATTAGGATGACCAAGGCTTGAACTTCTTCTTGTCGATCACTGATAGCTATCATCACTTTTCCTTTTGGACAATGTTATTTGTGTTGCACATCTCTTTGGAGGAATTTACTAATAAATACCCTTGCTCTGATTTACTGACTACCTTGGAATGGATCCTAGAACACACTAACCCAAAATAACAAACGAACCCTGACAAAAGAAAGGAAGAAAGGACCAATGATGAGGGTGAAGAAAAAGAAAAAGGAAAGAAAGAAAGAACCGAAAAAGGGGACTATGGTACAAGGGACAGAAGGCAACCCTACTTAGGATCCAAAGTAATGTTTGAGGACTTATCCATTGACTGGAAATGGGGTCAAATATCCATTCAATGTGTTGACCCTAAAAGTTTTATGCCCTAGGATCTCTAATATCTGATAAGGGCCTATCCACAATCTTTGGAACTTGGTATGGCTACCCAGCTTTTCTTTTGCCTTATCCCACATGAGGACAAGGTCAGAGATCTTGAAAGCTTTAATGGTAGCTCTGTTGTCAAACCACCTCTTTACTATGGCTCGATACTTTTATACATGCTCCAAAGCCAATGTTCATTTCTCCTCTAGGTTAAGGAGATTCATGAGCTCAACTTGTACTCGATCTTCTCCACCCACATATTGGTCCATGAATCTTAGGATGGGGATTTTCAAGTTCATAAGGAAGATCAGTTGTAATCCATAGAGTAGTTGGTATGGGGACGTCCCTAGAGCATTTTTTATCCTTACGCGATTAGTCCACAAAGAGTATTTTAGTTACGTGTGCCAATCCCTAGGGTTGTCATCCAGGAGGTTTTTGATCACTATTGTTAAGTTCTTGTTTGTAGACTCTGATATGCCATTTCCTTGCGGATAATAATTTGAAGATAACTTGAGGATTACCTAGTTTTTGAAGGCCCATTGTGTAAGAGAAGTAGAAGAAAAGGAGGGAGCATTATCACATATCAAATAAAATGACATCCCAAACCTATTTATGATGCATTCCTCCAAAAATTTGTTCATGACCTCTGTAGTGTAATTATTGAAGGCTTGAGCCTCTTTCCAGCATGTGCAATAGTCATTAGATGTCAAAATGAACTTATTCCCTACAAACAAAGGTGGGTTAATTATTCCAACAAAATCTAAGCCCCATTGGGAAAACGGGAATACCTCGTATACTGGTTGTAAGGGCATTGCAGGGTTTCTCTCTTGAGTTGCACTGGTCTAGAAAGTGTGGTAGGATCTCACATGTTTGCTGGTGTCTCTAAATATTGTAGGCCAGAAATAACCTGCCCTTATGATTTGGTGAGCAGTTGCATCAGCTGACCCATGTCCCATTCCATATTTGTCATGAAAATCTTCTAGGATTTTATTTTCCTTGAGTCTTTCCAAGCACCTCAAGTATAGGCCCTCATAATTCCATTTATACAGTTTTCCATTCTTCAACATGTAGGATCTCCTTTTGATTCTCAAGGATCTTCTTTGGGAACCATTCATCTCCTTTGGGAAAGGGTTTTGTAACAAATAGTACACTTTGTCTTGATACCACACATCAGTAATCACGCTTTGATCAGTGTAAGTTTTGTAGACCAGACCTTCTTCAACCTCAGAGACCAGCTTTGTTAGGCCTTGGCCTCTTACTATTTTCATTGGTTGGATCTCTAGGTAAAAATTTTAGAGGATTTCCATCCACTTTCCTCTTTTCTCTCCCAGATCATTCTACATCAAAAGGGACTTTAGGGTTGTGTCTGGAACTATCCCAATGACTTTACTTCTCAAAATGTAATGTCTAATCTTTTTCACTACTTTGACATGAGCAGACAACTATTTATCTAGGTTTTGGTACCTTAGTTCAACATCTTTGAAAGGGAAACTCATGAAAGCTATGGGTCTCTCATCTTCATTGTTCTTCTTTTGGGTGAGGATACTTGCACACAAGTGCTCAGATGCAAAAGAGTAAACCTTGCAAGGGATAGTGTAGTCCAGATTGACAAGGACTAGTGCCATATCGATGGAATTTTTAATCTCCTCAAATAATTTTTTGGCTAGGAGATCCCATTTGATCTTGGAATCTTTCTTGAGCACGTCGTTCAATGGTTTTACTATCTCAGCAAAAACCGCTTATGAAATTCCTTACAAAGTTGATCTTCTCAAAGAAAGATTTTAGTTCTTTGCAGCTATGTGGTGGCATCAATTTTTAAATGGCCTCTACCCTTTTGGGGTCTATGGCTATCCCCTTTTCAAAGATGATATTCCCCAAGATCTTTCCCTCAGTCACCCCAAACACGCATTTCTTGGGGATGAGGGAAATACCAAATTTCCTGCATCTTTGGCGGCATTTCTTGAGATCATTTAAATGGTCAGCTCTTTGTTTTGAGAAGAATTTGAGATCATCCATGTATATGATAGTGCACTTCCCAACTAGTCCTTTGAAATCTATGTCCAATGCCCTCTAAAAAGTGGCTGCGGTGTTAATCACTCCAAAAGGCATTCGGTGGTAGGCAAAGGTTCCCCATTTAGTTGTGAATGTCATTTTCATCCTATCCTCTTCCTACACCATCACTTGATTGTAAATTGAGTAACCATCCATAAATGACATCATTTGAGACCCATTGACCTTTTGCATCACTTCATTGAGAGATGGGAGCGCATAATTGTCCTTCTGAGAAGACTTGTTAAGGTTCCAGAAATCCACGCACAATCTAATCTCTCTAGTTTTCTTTCTCATGAGTACTAGGTTTGCAACCCACATGGAATGCCAGATTGGAAAGATGATTCTGGCATTGAGAAACTTCTAAACTTCCTTTTAAATTAAGGGTTTCATAGTAGGGTTCACAAGGCTTTGTCATTTCTTGAAAGGCTTGGAGTTCGATTTTAGAGGGATGTTGTGCACTATGACTGAGGTGTCATATGTTTTCAATTCTTCATAGCTCCATGCTATGACATCTCAATATTCAGTGAGGAGATGGACCATTTTATCCTTTTCTTCTTTGGTTCCTACCATTCTGATGTGGAACTCCCTAGCTTCATCTTCTATTCCAAGGTTATATGTATCACATTCTTTACCATTAGGCATCATGTCTGGGCATCTTCTTACTATATTCGTATCACTGTCAAAAATCCTCTCTAGTTCCACCATCCCTTTGGGTATGGCATTGGTCCTTAGATTTATGACACCTTGATCATCAGGATCTTTGAGCTCGACTGCTTCTTCACATTCCTTTTCCTCATCTATAATCTATTTTTCAAACACCCTAGTACACATGATAAAATCCAAGATGTGTTGATCATCTTGGAAGACTTAAAAATTAGTAATGTTGTCTGGCATGGCAGGGACCACGACAAGTTCAACTAAGAATTTCTTTACTTTGGATTTCAACATTTTTTCTTTTTGGGATGGGTTTGATGTTGAAAGAATAAAAATCGTTGATTAGGTTCCATGCTCTATTTTGGTACGCTGAGAGCGTCTTATATTTGCAAGTATACTGACTACAGATCTCTTTGATGACCAATTGTGAGTCCCCTTCTACTATCAAGATTTTAATTCCCTTTTCATGGGCCAAGAGAAGTCCATGGACCAACACTTCATATTCTGCAACATTGTTAGTGCATAAATATTGTAACCTATAAGCGACATATAAAGCTTTACCTATTGGGTTTATCAATTTTATCTCCACACCTATTCCCTATTTGCATTTGGAATCGTTGAAGTACAATTTCCATATCTGGTGTTTCTTAGTAGGTTTAGACTTGGCTTATTTTCTCTTGGAAGATCCCTTGGTTTTAATTTTCTGCTACTTTTCTCCATCACTATCAAAAGAGGTCAATTCTCCAGTATTTTGGGTATGTCAAAGTTCGGGGGTTTCAGTACTTTCGCCACCTTCATCTTCTATCTTTCCTTTGTAAGGGGGACATGCACCATCATTAGAGGTACTCTAGTCACTAAGTATGTTCAAAGCAGGACTTCTGTCATCAGAATTTGACACATTATACCAATCATGGTTTGGAGTGATTATATTGAGTTGCCCAACACAATTTAGACATGAGCTCATTGCATTGGAAAAAAAGGCCATCGGAGGAGGTTGCTGCAAATTCTGATTTTGCACATTTTGATTATGCACTATGGCTGCGATGACATTTGGGGCAGCGATATGTGATTGTTGTGCAAGAGAATTTTGAGACTTGGTAAGGTGGTGAGAGTATTTTTCTCTATTCGTCCCTTTGTCATTGCGAGCTCTACTATGGTGGGTGAGTTAAAATAACTTGCCTCTCCTAAGAGATGATCTAAGTACTCACTCAACTCTCTCTAGAGAGAAAGATCCAATGTTATCTAGCTTTTGAGTCTTGTGGCCCTCCTTCTAGTGCCACTTTTGTTGAGCGTTGTTTTGACACAAGCAAACTTACTAGGATCTCAAGATTTGATTTCCTCTCTTGAAAGAATAATGAGGTTATTCCCAAGGTTCTCTGGGGTCAGGTCACAACCTGCTTGGTTACTCAGTTGAAGATAAATGTGATTTTTCACAAGGAGGCCTTTGCTGGTTCGTTCAAGACATCAAACTACAAAACACTTTAGTACTTTTTTGGTATTTTTCATTTAAACAAATATTGGGTTTTGAGAAGTAACATGCAATTTTGTATTTTCCAAAGTGTTTATATTTTCAGAAGGAAAGATGGAGGAGAATAGAGAATAGAGTAACATGTGTAGACGTCCAAAAATATTAATATTATTATTAATATTATTTTCCCTCTTATTCCTCTAACTATTTAATTCAATCGATTAAATAGTTTCATTTATCAATAGTTTAAACACTATTCTAATGTATTTCATTTTAAATACATTTGCCTCCAAAAAATCCTCTTTTAATAAATTTATATTTATTAAATTATCCATATTCCTAATTATTCTAAAGCATGATTTATTCAAATTCAATTTGGATTATAATTTGAACCTAGATAGGAACCTACTAATCCTACCCTAAAGCCTACCCTATTCCTACCATATTCCCATCACCTCATTTCCTAAGTATGCTTCCACACCTAACTGCCCTCTAATCATGCTTAAAGGGTGATTCCTAACCTTTTTAAGGCTAATGGAATGCTCACCCATATGAAGAAATTCTCTCCAAAATGGGCATCCATTCCTCTTTAATTCTCTCTTACAACTTTGTCTCCTCTTTTGAAATATTGAACTACTCAATATTAATGCCAATTTTGACTCAAAATTGGCCATCTTTTCAAGTCCATGTGTCTCCTATGTGAATTCCACATAGGTGCCACTTCATCCAAGCCTCTTCCTCTCTCCAAAAAATCTATAAATAGAGGCCTTCTCCTCTCATATTTTCATCTCTCAATTTGCATTGTTATCATGCTACAATTGCTTTAGAAATCATAGTCATTTTCACGCTAATGTTCTTAGTTTCTAGTTTTTTTATGCCTTTCATGCTTAAGTCACATAGAAATCACATTCTAGTTACTATATTGGTGAATGAATCTTACTTTCTTTATAATGTAAGCATATCATCTTTATTTTCATAGCTTAGATTCATCATCTTGGAGAAGATTTGAGACTAGTTCTTTATACTAGCTCTTGAATCTTTCTTCTTGTTTTACAATCTTGCATTGGGATCCATTGCACTTTTGTGCATTTGAGAGAGCACGCCCACATCAATATAAAAGAGAAAATCAAAATGAGTAGAAGAATAGGGTGCATTTGTTTACTTGTTTTAAACTCTATCTTATGTTATTTGGTATTCTTTGTTGTTTGCTTGATTTCTTACATGGTTTTGAAATGATATATGTGCTAACCCACTAATGTTTGCATGTTTGATCTTGAACCCAATAGGTTGAAGGATTACTCATACACATTCTAGCACACTCGGTGGGAACCACATCCCTAAAATTTCTCACTTCCTATCTTAATTCTTAACAAATTTTGCCCAGAATACAAATCAGCATCTTCGTTTCATGCAAAGGAATCTGCGCAAATGCCGGTTCTCACTGAACTATCATCCGATGTCTACGCTGAACAAGTGTCTCTGCTCTGAACTAGCGTCTCCGCTTGGAAGAGCTAGTTTAAGGCTTTGCTAACACAACCTTTTGATTTATCAAGATTTCTGGTTTCCCTACTGGTTTTTGGCATATTATCATTCTATTTTTTAACAGAGATTCATTTTACAAGCAGAGATTATGTCAAATTTTCATTAGGAAGAATACATTTTGATAATAGTTCAAAGAACACTAGATTTCAAGTTGTGTTAATACTTTCTAAATGGCTAAATTTGATCTAACTAAAGACTAGAAAAGAGAAAAGTGACTTTATTTGCTATCTGTTTATGTTTGTAGGTACATCAGTGTCAGTATAAATGCTAGTTCATGAACCAGCGCCTACGTTTCACAAAATAGTATCTGCACCCTACATCGGCATCTGCTCTCTGCAAATCAACATCTTCGACTGCTATAGTCTTTTATAGTTTTTCTATGTTTTTGGGAGAATTTCTTCCTTTTGTCTTTTTAAAAAAAAAAGCCAAAATCGATGTTTGCGCCCTGAATCGACATCTGAACTCTGTCAAAGTTTGATTTATCTTATACTAACAATTTTTAAGTGGTTCTTATGTTGTTAAACGCTTGCCAAAGGCTAAAACTTGAAACTACTAACTGATTGTTTTGCAGCACTGCTTGTCAAAGGCACAAACTCAAAACTACTCACATTTGTCTTATAGGTTGCCTCAGATCTACATCAACCAAATGATTGTGTTTGCATTAGTTTTTTTTTTTAGGCACCTAGATTAATTAGTTAGATTTTGTTGTCTAATCCTAAGTGAGTGTTAGGGGATTATTCTCTCTTCCCTTTTGGGAAGATCAAAAACCTAGACACACTTACTTAGTGTTAAACAATCGAATATGTTTGAAAGAACAAAGCGTGTCTTGCGTGTTTGTGGAGAAAATGATATTGGATAGGAGATTATGTTCTTTTCCCCTTGTGGAAAAATCAGAAATCCAGACTCCTTTTTGTCGCCAATCTAGGTTACTATGAATCCTTTAGATGGACATGCAAGTTGAGGAAAAATCTCCTGGGAATGACCCACATGAGAACGAGGTGTAAGCCACACCACTCCAACTCACATTAATCAAATTTACTCCCTGGGGTAAAAGCCTCAGGAGTCGGTTTTCATATGAGCTTATACTCATCTCTCGTCTAACTTAAGTGTGGCCTCGTGGCCTTAATCATGTTTACATGACCACTTTTGTCAAGACACTCTATGGGGCTATAGGCTTGAATTGTGCTTGCATGGACATAGAGGATACAATCGAACAAAGAACCATACTAAACACACTAGGCTTAGAAGCTACCCAGAACACCCCTGGAAGGTGATAATTCTTGTGCAAGGAAGATAGTAACTTCCCTGAGATCACTCGTACATTTGTGCCACCCTGAGTGCTTGGAACCGGATAATACGACATCATGACTGGAGCCATTATGTGCTTTGTGACAGCCATATTCTGATTATCTCTTGTGTGTGTGCCTAAGCTTATGAGCAAGTATTTTTATGCTATACCAATTCCATAGGTAGATTTTGTGCTTGAAGTGCTTGAAGAACATTTGACAAATCCAAAACACAGACAGTATCCAACATTCAAAATTGTCGCGTGCTTGTATCCTTCAAAGTTGCATTGTCCCTTGTCGAATTGTTTTCAGACACATGCTTGTTATTTTTTGGTTTTATTATGTTTAAATTGGTTCTTTCCATGGAACAAATCTATTAACAAATCATAATAATTTCAAACTTTTTCCAGATTACCAAAACAACATCCTTTTGCAAAACAATTCGGTCTTTCATGAGATATGTCCTAAAAACCTCCAACTATTCATCCAAAATAAAATTTACTTATAGGACATGACTGATTCCAAGAAGCATAAGAAGGTAAAAACCCCATTACCACCCATGCAAAGTGAACAGAAAAACACAACCCAAGAGGGTACCAAATACCAACACATTGTCGATTCCGTCAAGCAAGAAATCCATAAATGAGAAAAATTTGAGAAAGTGATCTACAATAACAAGGTTTCTCATTTCATGGGAAAATATCACCTAAATTCTACTTTTTTTTGAGTTGAAAAATATGACTAGTCAGTTTACCACAAAAAACACAAGTTCTTCCTCTTCTTAATCTCACTTAGCTTGCATCCTAGGACCTCACTTAGGTTGTCCTCTTTAGGAATACATCGCACACTCATCCTAGCATGATCTTGCATTAATCAAATCAATCCATAATCAGCCTAGCATCATCCTAACCATCATCCAAAGCATCCTTGATCACACTTGGTAGTGCATACCTTTTTTGAGTTGCTCAAAACCTACATCTTATTCAAACCCCATCCTTGAATGTCCTTAAACTAAGCATTGTTTAGGATAATCCCCTTTGTCTTTTGCAACCTCATAACCTTGATCAAAAGGTTGGTTCGCATTAACAGAGAGTCTTTTCCACTGAAGACCACAATTCTATCTTAGGTAGACAATCATATCCACTTGATCCTATACCAGGGAAAGAAACCCTTGATCCTTGCATTCATCAAGTGATCCTTAATCTGTAGAAGCACATCCATCATCTTAAGCACATCCTAATCCTAGTATCATCATCCTTAGTTTCCTAGGTGCATCCTTTCATACATCTTGCATCTCATATTCCTTTAGGATAATGATTTCATGCCACCTATCACACCAGACACTTGGAAGAGGAACAACATGGATCCTAATCTTTCTGCTAGCTCATCTAATCCTACGACTGACAATATCAACACCATGGTCACTTATGTGCCTCAGCCCAATGATCAAATTGAACATATCTAGGTAGACACTAATGAAACTCCCACTCTAAGTACCATGGAAACATTTATCAACCATCCAACACTTGTTCACATGGTAAATGCCATGAGTGGATGTAACAACAACAAGGACTTCAACTTCCACCTTGGATTATACCCACACTTTTCACATGACCTATGAGACTTCCAAGGGAACATCCTTATCCCACTAGAAATAAAGTTTTTGATCCACTTCAATGAGCCCTACAAGTGGGAACTCTTCTCATGCAAGTAGTTTATCCCTCCATTCCACCTTCCATCATGCACACAACACCTACACCTACCTCAGCAGCCCCACCTCCTAATACCACATCAGCAGCACAAACAATACCCCCTATCACTATGCAAGCACCTCCTCAAACCACAGTCACTCCTCTTTTGCAAGAAATCCCAACATTCATTGCAAATTTTCCACCACCACCAATTAGCACACAGCAAACCACCATTCCACCTGTTCCCACTCAACCCATTCAAAGTGCTACAACTAGTTCACAACATCAAAGTACCCAAGTCTCCATGCATATTCAACCTTTCTTCACCATAGGCATGCCACCTACCAACACATATTACCAACCCTTATTTCTGCAAGGGTCCACTTTTCCCACTCCACCAGGAACACAGTCACAATGAATGCCAACAGTTCCACCTCAAATGTTGTTCAACCCAAATCCCTCCATACTGCAACCATCCATGAATCCCTTCGCCGTACCCCAAATTCCCATCCAACCTATCCAATAGAAACCTATCCAATAACAACCTATCCAATAGCAACCTATCCAATACCAGAAAATCACAAATCCATTCACATCCCAAGTGCAACAACAACCAATCAACCCCTTCACAGCTATATAGCCTACTTTCCAAACTACACAGTGGCTACAACCACAAACGCAGGGGGAAAATCCCCTCATGGCACAACCACTGCAACAATTTGCTAATCCTTTTATCCAACCTGTGCAACAACAAAAAACTCATTCTGCTAATTACATAGCCATGCCATCTTCTGCTGCATCGCAAACAATTCCCCCTCCACAACAAGCTCTCACTGGGGGCATTCCACCACAAAATGCTTATCCTCCATCCTATACAGGTGCGCAAAAAACTCATCCTACCTATCCAACACCACAACAAATACAAACATATTTCCAACAGTTGCAACAATCTTATCAAGCGCTGACACCTCCTCCTTTGCAGTATGCCACTCAACCACAACTTCCACCACAACAACCTATATACGTTGACCAGAAACCACCCTACCAAACACCACAATATCCCCCATAGAATCCTTCATTTTCACCATTCGATCCATATCAAGTTCAAGGAAATATTGCAATCACTATTAACAATCCTCCCCTGCAAATCAATCATGAATGGGAGGAAATGAAGAATGCTCTCAAGGAGATAAAAGTTGGGATAGGAGCTAAAACATTTAAGTTTTAAGAGGTATGTCCTTATCCATTTGATCGATCTATTACTACCATAGCCTTCCCCAAACACTTTGAGACCCCAAAATTTGATAAATATTGAGGGAAGGACGATCCTATGAGTCAAATGAAAGAATTCTACATGGCCTATCAAGAGGTGGCCTATAGCGATAACTTCCTCATGAGACTATTTCCCAAAATCTTGGGAGGCACCTCTCTTGAATGGTTCTACAAAATCCCTTATGGCATAGTCTCTACTTTCACAGAATTATCTAAAAATTTTGTGGCCCAATACACACATAATGTCAAAAATGAACTTTCACTCCTTGACCTATGCAATTCCAAACAAAAGGGAGGAGAAAGCCTGGTCGATTATCTTCGGTGCTAGCAAGGACTTACTACAAGGTTTTCTTACCAAACCTTGGAGCAGCATCTTATCAAAATCTTCATTAATAACCTTCATCCTAAGCTTTCCTATCACATGTGCATGAACTGTATACAAAATTATCACGATATCAGAATTAAGGATATGGACCTTGAACAAGGTCTCGTAGAAGAAGGTACCATTAAGCACTACAAAGAATCCCAATCTGAAAAACATAACAATGATTGATCATGATACTAGAACAAGAACAAAAATGTGGTAACAGATGGAGCCACTGACACCAAACACATCCAAGTTGTGGTAGCTAGTCCTAATGCACCTACCCAGACTTATCAGCAAGTACCACTAATGTACCCTCAACCTCCTCCTATGTATCAACAACCCAATCTTGTGTATCCTCAACCAACATATCAGCAAAACATGCACCCTCAAGGCATGCCTATTTATCCCCCTCCAGGGACATCATACCAACACAACTATCAAGGTCCTATGAATGACAAAAATGCTATCTTAGTCCCACATGGAAAACAAAGACCTCATGCTTCGAATGCCCCACAATGCACATTTACCCCTCTGGGTTAACCTATAGACATCATCTTCCGCAAGCTGGTCCTTGAGCTAACCAAGTTGTGTATCCTAAAACACAGCCATTTGATGACTCAACTCCTAAGCCATCTTGGTATAAAGACAATGAGTATTGTGAATACCATCGTGTTAAGGGACATACCACTATCAAATGCATGAAGCTGAAACACTATATCCAGGATCTCATTGACCGTAAGGAGATCAAAGTGGATTCTCTTTCCCAATCATCACCAAATGCAGGCCTTAAAATTTATCAAAATGCATTCCCTAAACACACTTTTGGTACAGGCCCAGGCAATCCTACTCACTCCTCTGATCAGGGAAAGGGTAAACAAGTAGAAAATGGCAATAGAAAAGATTATACTAATGCCTATATCAACTACAATAATCTCATCAGGTGCATATCCCAAGTTTAGTCCTCCATCAATGTCATTCATGTCAAGGGTGTCGATAACCAATACGCAATCACCACTCATAGAGGTAGGATAACAGTTGTAGGGGCTAGTCCCACCCCATCTGCTGGGACCCAATACAAAATTTTGGAACACCTAGGGAATACCCCAGCCCAAATTTCCATCCTGGATCTTCTCCGCACATCACCCACTTATCAAGACATCCTCAATAAAGCTTTTCAATAATCCCATGTTCCCAGCAACATCAACCTCACTAAATTCCAAAACCTTGTTGGACACCTATCTACATCTTGTGGGGTCTCCTTTAGACCAACAGACGTACCCTCTAGAGAAACCGATCATAATCTCCCACTCCATATCGCTGTCATGGTCAAATATTTTTCCATAAAATAGGTCATGATAGATAATGGATCGGCCCTAAATTTTTGCACTCTAAAATTCATAAAATAGTTAGGTTGCACTGAGGCTGATATAACAAATGATGTCATTACAATAAAAGCATATGACAATCTGGAGTGTACTTATGAAAGCACCATATCATTTCCCATTCAAGTGGGCCCAGTTATCTAAGAGACATTATGTCATTTTGTTGATCTTGACCTTCCCTACAACATCCTCCTCGGATGCCCATAGATTCATTCTATGCAAGCCATCCCATCCACCTACCATCAATGCATCAAATTCCCATATAAAGGCACTAAGATCACCATCCATGTAGATCCCAAGCCCTTCACATACTGCAATGCGTTGGAGACATCATTTCCACATTCCAATCAGTGTCCTGGGATTGATATTGGCACCTCTGTTGCCAGCTCATCTCGAACCCATTCAGACCTAGAAACAATCCTTTCCTCCACCTTGTCCATAGTCAAGATCAACAACAAAGGTTGTGGTGAGTACACTTTATCTGATGCCTTCGCAGTTGGAGCACTACCAATTGATCCTCACACTCAAGTCCACCAGCCTAATGTAAGCAAAACAAAATTAGAGACAACCAAGGTACTACAATTTGGTTCTACCACTTTCATATCACAAGGTACTTTGACTGGCCAAGAAATGGCACCAAACATCAACCAATGGCTATAGAAAGATCCACCACCCAAGGAAACAAATCACCTCAATTACTTCAAAGATAAGTACCCCACAACGCACAAACTAGTGATAGAAAAATGGAATTACCAAGGAGGTGGCCTTGGTTATGAAGAGAAAGGAATGAACTATCATATTGTACCCACCCAACTAGAAAATCACCTGGGCCTTGGTATGGGCTCTAACATGAATGGGGGCACCAATGAGTTAATCAACTATTCCTCTTGTCCATCCCTAGGCGAAATCGGTGACATCAAAGATATCCCAGAAGAGAAAGTTGTGAGAGCTTATGATGATGTTTTCAACAATGAAACCTTCCTAGGAAATGCTTTCCTACAACAAATTTCCATCCTCTTCATTGACCTCCCCCTCTGCCATCTCGAACTCATAGACTAGGACCAACCAAGTGTCATACACATTGATGAGTTCCAAAGTGAGGACGCGCTCCTAAGTTTTATGGGAGCAATTGATTAAAGTACTGACTGGGGGAAAGACTCAGCATATGTCTACAAACTGGACCCAAAGGCATACTTTGGGGAAGAGGAGAACTTTATCCGCAAAAATGAAGCAGAAAACAAAAATAAAAAAGAGAAAAATTGATGTCCTAGTGAAAACCCCTCTTGGGTGCTATCTGATCACAAAAAAGTAAAAACAAAGGGCGTATCTCCTGGTGAAAACATCTCTGAGGTGCTAGAGGATGAAGATTCTCCTCTTCCTCTTATCCAAGATTACAGGCCTGAACAGTCATCAATTCTCATTGAAGAAGCAGAACCTGTCAATCTGGGTACCAAAGAAAACCCTGCCATCACATACATAGCAACATCATTGACTAAAGCAGAAGAAAGTGATCTTGTCACTTTATTAAAGGAATCCATCAATAAGTTTGCATGGTCTTACTCTCACATGCCAGGATTAGATCTCAACTTGGTGGTTCACCATCTAGCAGTGGACCCAAACATCAAATCCATCAAGCAAAAGCTCAGAAAGATGTACCCTAAAGTGGCACTACTTTTCAAAGCGGAGCTAGAAAAATTAATCCACACCAAGATCATCCACCCCATTGACTATTCTAACTAGATTTCTAATATGGTGCCCATCTCTAAGCCTGATAAATCAATCAGGATATGTATAGATTTTAGAGATCTCAATAAGGCATGTCCCAAGGATGATTTCCCCTTGCCAAACATAGACATGATTGTGGATCTCACAATAGGACATGAGATGTTGTCACTCATGGATGACTTTTCCAATATAATCAGATCCATATTGTAGAAGAAGATCAGCATAAGACAACATTCACAACCCCTTGGGGCACCTTCTACTATAACATGATGCCTTTTGGCTGAAAGAACACTAGGGCAACCTATCAAAGAGAAATGACTGTCATTTTTCATGACATGATCCACAAGATCCTTGAAGACTATGTGGATGATATCTTGGCAAAATTAGTAAAAAGGGAGGATCACCTAGATGTTCTGGAATGTGTCTTTGACAGAATTGGAGACTACTACTTAATGCTCAACCCTAATAAATGTGTCTTTGGAGTCACATCAGGGAAAATCCTAGGGTTTATTGTATCCAAAAAAGGCATTGAAATCGATCAAAAGAAAGTACAAGCTATCATAGAGATGCCTCCACCAAAAACACTCTGACAGTTATGCAGCCTCCAATGAAAATTACAATCAATGCACCATTTCATCTCTCAACTAGCAGACAAGTGCCAACCATTCACCCATCTGCTGCACAAAGACAACACATTCAAGTGGGATCCTCAATGTCAGAAGAGTTTTGACAAAATCAAAGAATACTTGGCTAATCCACCCATCTTGTTACCACCTGTACCTAGTCAACCACTCATCCTATACATTTTTGCTACTACTACAGCACTGGGGGCACTCCTTGCTCAACTGAATAATGAAGGCAAAGAAAGGGCCATTGATTATATCAGTCGAACCTTAGTGGGTTATGAGCACAATTATTATCCTATGGAAAAAGCATGTCTAGAAGTGGTCTTCGCCACTCAAAAAATTTGCCACTACATGCTTAGTCATAGAACCAAGCTCATTTAAAATATGGATCCTCTCAAGTACCTACTCTCCAGGACTACACTTACAGGTCGAATAGAAAAATGGGTTATGTTGCTAAGTGAATTTGATATTTAGTATGTCAACAGAAAAGCCATTAAAGGGCAAATCATTGCCGATCAGCTAGCTAAAGCACCATTAGTAGATGCATATACTTTGGTCACAGAATTTCTAGATGAGCATTTTTACATGATAGAAGAACAACCAACATGGAAACTCTACTTTGATGGGTCTTACACAGCTCATGGTGCAAAGTCAGGAATACTTTTTGTCACACCTCAAGGCGATTACATCCCCATGTCATTCAAATTGGGATTTCCCTGCATAAACAACATTGTAGAATATGAAGTGCTAATTGTAGGACTCTTCATGGCCATAGAATGGAACATCACAGATATTAGGGTCTTTGGCAACTCCCAACTCATCATCAAACAAGTCTTGGATGAGTATCAAACCAAAGATGACAAATTGATGCCATATATGCAGATAGTTGACAAGATGAAAGAACACTTCCTCCACTTGTAGCTAACACAAGTACCACATTTACAGAACAAAGATGCTGATGCAATTTCCATAATTGGCTCCCGTCTTGAGATTCCCCATGAGTCTACACAATATGAATTCTTAGTTGAGCAACTACATGCTCCTATTTATGAGAATGATGAATTGAATCACGTATGTGTCTTGGTTGGTCCCCAGTCCCCATGGTACCACGATATCCAAGCTTACGTACAAAATGGTATCATTTATCCTCATCTCACTACAAACCAATGCCAAAATTTCATTTGCAGATCATCCCATTACACCCTCATAGCCAATACCCTTTATCATCAAGGTTATCACAACGTGCTCTGTAGATGTCTAGATGAAAACAAAGCCGCCCAGGCTTTACAAGATGTACATGCTAGAATCTGCGGTGCCCACATGAGTGGCATGGTCCTAGCCAAGAAACTTCTATGTACAAGGTACTATTGGCCTACAATGGAACATGATGCTTGTGAGTTTGTCAAAAAGTGCCTACCTTGTCAACAACATGCTAATTTGATCCATGCTCCTGCTCAGGACCTTAGACCTATTGCGCCTCCATGGCCCTTCTCTTGTTGGGGTTTTGACCTCATTGGTAAGATTACTCCCCTCTCCTTTGAAGGCCACAAGTACATAATCACAGCCATGGAGTACTTTACAAAGTGGGTTGAAGCAATTCTTCTCACACTCACTATTGGTGTCCAGATATCGAAATTCATCCTTTATCACATCATTTTCCACTTTGGCATACCCTCCACTGTCTTCAAAGATCATGGTACACCATTTGAAAATCAACATGTTAGTGATCTCTGTGCTCACCTCTGTATCCATCACCATTTCTCCAATCCATATTTCCCACAAGGTAACGGCCAAGCTGAGGCAACTAATAAAACCATCCTCAAAATCCTCAAGAAAGTTGTCAATGATAGTGGTCGTGACTGGCATCTCCAGATCAATCCTGCCCTCTATAAATATTTCACCTCCTATCATACTCCTACTGGCACTACTCCCTACTCCCTAGTTTACGGTGCTAAATTAGTCTCACCAATTAAGGTCAAACTACCTTCCCTTCGAGTATCACTAAGAGGTCTGATTAATGATGAAGATTATCGGGTAGCATGACTCACAGAGTTGGATCTCTTAGATGAAAAGTGCCAGCAAGATTATGATCACCTGATTGTTTACTAGAATAGACTCAAGTTGAACTATAACAAGAAGGTTCACCCATGCTAGTTCTAGGTAGGGGACCTTGTGCTAAAAGAAAATCAGAAAGTGGGTACTGATCAGGAAAAGAAAGGCAAGTTTGAAGTCACCTAGCAAGGTCCATATATTGTCACTACATGCTTCGGTTCTAGGGTATATCAACTCTCCACCCCAAAAGGAGAACCGTTGAATGATCCTATCAACATCATTCATCTTAGGCGCTTCTATGCCTGACAGCTGGTTGTTCATTCTAGTTATCTAAGAAAATCCATAAAAAGCATAAAAAATTCTTGAAGAAAGCACAAAAACAATGAAAAATAGTCCTAAAAAAATCTCTAAAAAGCAGAAAAATGAAGCTAAAAAAATGGTTGTCCCAGTGAAAACCTGGTTAATAGGCACTGGGGCAATATCAAAAAAAAATAAAAATCAAAAGATCCAAAGAAATCAAAAAGAAAAATAACGAGAAAATTTTTCTTCCAATGGTGAAAACTTGGAAATCAAGCGCCTTGGACAAGTATGGGTGATGCAAACCTAGAAAAAGGTGTCACACATAATGGACCATTCCATTATCTATCAAAATCTTTTTTCCTTCCATCACCAGCACCATATCGCCACTAATCTCCACATTCCCTATATTTCCTGGGTGTTCGCATATCATACGCACTAGTTTGCAATGATCTTCCTATCTCGCATCCTGAGCTTTTGTACACATAATCCTATATATGTTTTACTATATAAATCCCTAAGTGTTAGTCCTTTATATTCCTCATGTCTTGAGTTTCTCCTTGTATGATTCTACGTTGGTTCTATAGTTTTCTTGTAGTGTGCCTTTGATCAAGCAACTTGGTAAGTCCCATCTTTCTAGAAATGAGTCTTTAGGATGTATCCTTCCTCTCATCAAATTTAATCTAGATCATCATCACCTTTGAGTTATCATAGGATATATCTCTCCTCCTGAACTAATCAATTAGCACACGCACCTATCACGCACATCGAGACAAGTAACATGATCTAATCAAATTTTGATAGCAACATGTGTACGTAATCATTGTAACTAATCGCTTGTAATTAATCCATTCAATTTGATCCTTGTACATTCGTGACACATTTAATCCTACCACCATCATGCTAACATCTTGAGTTGTCATCATGCTAACATTCCCTACCCAATCCTCCATAGTCCACCCATCTGGTTTGTTAGTTGATTTTGACAAAAACAAAAAAAAAAATTAAAAAAAAAAACAAAAAAAAAAAAAAAAATGAAATCTCTTCCGTCGCACTTTGCATTCCGTCACCATGGATGCTTTGAAGATTAAAAGCAAGGAAATTGATGCAGAGGACAACCGAAAGAAAATCAAAGAACAAGAGAAGGATGATCTGCTGCTCACGGCATAATTAATTACATTCATTTTAAGATCATTTAAGGCATCTTGCATTGTTAATCCATCTTAGATTCATTTTAGTCTTGCATTGTTAAAAACATGTACAGCTTGCATAATTAAGTCATTTTAATCTTTAGATTCATTTAGATTTCATTGTTCACTCATTTGAATATTCATTTCACATCCATCTTAATTTAGCTTGCATAATCAATTCATTTTAGCTTGCATTGTTAATTCATTTCAAATTCATTTTATCATCTTGCATTGTTAAGTCCATTTCAGGTTCATTTTATCATCTTGCATTGTTAGATTCATTTTAGATTCATTTCATTCATCTTGCATTATTAATTCATCTTGCATTAGATTCATTTCATTTATCTTGCATTGTTAATTCATCTTGCATAATTCATTCATTTTAGGTTCATCTTGCATTCATCCATGTTTATCATCTCACATATTTGCAACATTTAGATTCATGTACCATTTGCATAATTAATTCATTTAGATTCATTTTAGTCTTGCATTGTTAAAACATCATTCATCTATACATATTCATAAAACATCAACATATATATTGCATACATCATAAGAACAGATCACATCCTGCATCCACACACGTTAGTGCATCGCATATAACCATCATCACATCCTGCACAATTCATACATCATATATACATAATCAAGTCATCCATGTACATCACATCCTACAAGCATCAAATGTTAGTAATCATATAGTATGCATCATCACATCATATAGATCATACATCATAGACATCAATAGAGTCCTTATATATATATATAT
>MU223463.1:1129994-1178197 GCA_018584345.1 Thuja plicata
GTAGTCTCATCTTTTTCCCTCAGGAACTAGCTAGTGATAAAGTTCTCTATAGTGGGCTGCCTCGCTACCTACCCTATTCACATCTTTGTGAGCTGTGAACACCTCTGCGACCACTCCCTGCTGCAGCCCAAACTGTCGCATAACCCTGGGCAGTCTATACCACTCTATTTGGTGGATAGTCCTCCCTAGTAGAAAGCAATCAATTTGAACATGTGAGAGGTATAAAAGTTCCTCAAATCCATCCTCCACCCCTACTTCCTAGTCCATAGCCCCCCATGGCTTGCACAACCTGTACGGGGTCTAGGAGAAAACATGTACCTTGTTTAGGAGTCATCGCCAGTATCCAGTCTGGCCAACAGAGGTGTATCTTAGAGGGAGCCTGTATCTGTAGGCATAAGGCTCCCTAGGCTAGCGTGAATCCCTCACCCTCATAGGTCAGAACAATGCAATGTGCTCCCAGGCCCACACTAATAACAAAGTAACCCCGGTCCCCATGTTGCATGCCTCACAGTACACAACCATGTGTAAATCATGGTATAGTTTTCTGAGGACAACATACCCCCAATAGTAAGAGGTCCCCTCCTCTAGCATCTGAGCTAATGCCCATGACCATCCCATCCCAAAACCATGTCCTGCCAGGTCCGCTAACATGCATCCCCTGATCAGTCCCGTAATATATAGAGCGATCCACCTCAGTCACCTGTCGATTGCTGGCTGCCAGGGCATCAAGGTCTGGTATGTGGGAATTTGACTCATCAGTTGCCTAAATGTGATCTCCATGTAATGATCACTATCCTCCAACCTATATTGAGGAATTGCCACTCAGATAGGTATCTGTAGGATCTTCCAGATGTCCTCCAGATTAATAGTCGCCTCTCTAGTAGGAAAGTGAAAAGTGGTGGTGTCGCTATGCCACCGCTCGATCAGGGTGGTCATCATCCCATTGTGCACCCATAGCCTAGGCCGATGGGGCACATAGTCCAACCCTACTACCGCTAACAAGTCCTAGTCATCCTTTGTCAGCTACAACTCCAGCTCCATCGTCAGAGGCCAATGCTCTCACAATCCCAATGGTGGGATCTGCTCCTACAAGAATTTCAGAATCCACCATGTCAGTCACTTATCCTTCTAGCCCTAGTCTAACCCTTCCCAAAATGGGGCATCTTGTCCCTAGGTCTTATGTTGACCCATCCCTGGCCCCAGCCGGGTCCCTCCATTTCCTTCTCTCTCGACATTTACCCTTTTAGGTGCAAACACCAGTTTAGCCAAAAATGTCAGTTTGTACACTGGCATCTCCGCCTGCTATCCTGCAGACCACCGTCTTTGAAGATGCGGGTCTGGGTCCGACGTCTTTGAAGATGTCATTCTAGCACTGTCAGCTCTGGAGATGTTGATCCAGGGATTGGCATCTGTGAAGACGACGATCTAGGGATCAGCATCTGTGAAGATGTTGATCTAGGGATCGGCGTGCTCGCAGATGCTTGTACAAGAACCAGCGTCTCTAGTCTGAAACCCATTTTCCCCCCATTAATGCACTACCTACCCTCGCAAAGAAATAAATGACTTCATAACAATAAATGCAAGGTATTAGTTAGCTAACTCACTAGTATCAATCGCTTAGCGGGCCTCCCGTGTGTGCGAACATGCTCTCTAAGCAGCCCCTTTATCCTCTTGTCGGCCATATTTTCACTCCAGAGCTCAGATTTCACTATACACTATTCACAAATGACCTTCTTTAACCCCCCAACCCCTCTTATAGCCCCCATTTTTGCCAAAAAATTTCCCACCCAATTTTTCCCCTCCCCGTGTATATTTTTGTATATACTGTCCTATTGTAACACTGAAATACACATAAAATCTCAAAAACATTTGTACAATCGTGAAAAATCTAAAAAAATTCAAAAATTCCAAAAATTCTAAAAACATCAAATATTCTCAAAAATCCCGCAATAAACACTCTTCTAGATCTTCATTTTCAGTCACGTTTCAACTCATGCGACTACGATCATGTTTTTCACCAAATCAATTTTACGATCGACTGTCCTTGCTCCCCATCTTGTTCACTGCTTTTGCTAGCAAATATCTCAAATCAAATCAAATCAAATCCAATCTTTGACCGTCAGGATGCATCCTTCCGGCATCAGCTTATCAAATCCTTCATCACATCAATCTCATTCATGGCAAGAACTTTGGACTGAATGACTGCTTGGTCATTATGCTTTCTTTAATGATTTTATCTTTTTGTGTTGGTTTATGCCTACTCACCACTACCTTGATCTTCTATATCTTGGTGCGTTGTGACTGGTGGATACTGATACATGCATCTTTTGTAGTGTACTTTTGTTTGAGCATCTAGTCCACACAAAGGAATCTTGTTATCTGTGTTTTCTAACACCTGATGCATACCTCCTATTGCAATATCAAATTCAGATGTGCTCTCCATATTTTTCACACAAATGGATCCCAATGCTCATTTAGTTGCATTTCATTTCATTTTCATTTACATTCTTAGCTAAATTCTTAATTGCATTTCATAAGGCTTCTATTTGTTCCCTCCTATGTCTTCCTCCTCCCCATTGCATCCTTTTTCAAGCAAAATCCCACAACATTATCCTCGTTGTGTTCTTTTCTCGAGGGGGCACAACCCTGTACCATCATTGCTTCAGCACGACTCCTAGAAATCCTCTTCCTCTAGGGAAACTCATTTTCTTGTCTTTGACGAAACGTCACTTGTGACACCACGTCAAAGAGGGACAAAATGTAGACATCCATAAATATTAATATTAATATTGTTTTCCCTCTTATTCATCTAACTATTTAATTCTATCGATTACATACTTTCATTTATCAATAGTTTAAACACTATTCTAATGTATTTCATTTTAAATACATTTACCTCTACAAAATCCCTTTTTAATAAATTTATATTTATTAAATTCTCCATATTCCTAATTCTTCTAAAGCATGATTTATTCAAATTCAACTTGGATTATAATCTGAACCCTAGCTAGGAACCTACTAATCCTACCCTAAAGCCTACCCTATTCCTACCCTATTCCCATCACCTCATTTCCTAAGTATGCTTCCACACCTAACTATCATATGATCATGCTTAAAGGGTGATTCCTAACCTTTTAAGGCTAATGGAATGCTCACCCACATGGAAAAATTCTCTCTAACAACTTTGTCTCCTCTTTTGAAATATTGAGCTACTCAATATTAATGCTAATTTTGACTCAAAATTGGCCATCTTTTCAAGTCCATGTGTCTCCTATGTGGCTCTTATGTGGATGCCACATAGGTGCCACTTCATCCATGCCTCTTCCTCACTCCAAAAACTCTATAAATAGAGGCCTTCTCCTCTCATATTTTCATCTCTCAATTTGCATTGTTATCATGCTAGAATTGCTTTAGAAATCATAGTCATTTTCATGCTAATGTTCTTAGTTTCTAGTTTTTTTATGCCTTTCATGCTTAATTCACATAGAAATCACATGCTAGTTACTAAATTTGGTGAATGAATCTTAGTTTATTTATAACATATGCATATCATCTTTATTTTCATAGCTTAGATTCATCATCTTGGAGAAGATTTGAGACTAGTTCTTTATACTAGCTCTTGAATCTTTCTTCTTGTTTTACAATCTTGCATTGGGATCTATTGCACTTTTGTGTGTTTGAGAGAGCACACCCACATCAATCTAAAAGAGAAAATCAAAATGAGTAGAAGAATAGGGTGCATTTGTTTACTTGTTTTAAGCTCTATCTGATGTTATTTGGTATTCTTTTTTGTTTGCTTGATCTCTTACATGGTTTTGAAATGATATATGTGCTAACCCACTAACGTTTGCATGTTTGAAATTTCTCCCAAAAGGTTGAAGGAATCCTCATACTACAACATGAAATAAGAAAATGATGAAAAAATGAAATCCTATGGACATAAACTACCGTAAACCCTTCCTTGCAAATTGAATGATGGGAGAGGTTTGGAGTAAACACATGAAGCATAAATTAGACCAAGTTACAATTCATTGTCCCATGGATGCAAGCATTTGGAGAGAAGATGTATTCACTTGTGCAAGATATTTGAAATTGATCAAATCATGAAGCCACCAAGATGTGCATACCCACGAGACAGATTTATCATTAAGACCAAAGATGATCTCTTCCACACATTCGTCACATCAAGGTAAAGAAAAAAACAGCAAACTCCAACTAAAAGAAACTTGAATTTGAAGCACAATAAACAAGAGGCTCTTTGAAAATAATGAATAATGAAAGCATACATTAAATAATTTTGCATAGGAAGCATAAATTTACACACCATGAATGAAGCACCAAATTTATGTCTTTATTGCATTAAGAATCTGGCCCTTTTACATTAATTTGTGATTACAATATATAGAGTTTGATCCACAACTCTGAATTCTGAATTTAGGGCATCAGAGAGGAAACATAAATTAAAGTAAACTTTTCTAAAAGGGGAACTACTCTTAAGTGATACTAGATAACCTGCATGGATTCTTGAATCCATTTACAATTAGTTTTCCCATGCAAGGAGGGTCAAACTCGCCAAGAAGAAGAGAGAAAAGGAGGGTTTATTCTGGAAACTTGGAGTCTTCTTCTAGTTTATTGGATTTTTCCTTGGATTATTCATTTGGAAGCTCTTTTGGTGGTGGAGACTAGTAAGAGACCCTTAGTCCCTTCAAAATGAACTCAAAATAACCATCAATCTAATTTGGAGTTCAACTAGTGTGAAAAAAAGTGATCTCGCTGGAAACACCCAAATTTTTCAGACCCTGACCTCAACTCTGAAACTTTTTCATGCCCCATAATTCATAAGTGTTAAACACACAAAATTCTAGTCTAAATTTTGGACTTGTCAAAGGCCAAAAAGGCCAAAATATCTAGAAGGCTTAAGAGGCCAAAAAATTTGGAGGGCCGAAAGGCCGAAGAACTTGGAAGGCCAAAAGGCCAAAAAATCTAGAGGGCCAAAAGGCTGAAAAATCTAGAGGGCCGAAAGGTGGAAGAACTCAGAAGGCCAAAAGGCTGAAAAACTATCCTTCTTGTGGGGACAAAAGGATGAAGGATTGGAATTTGTATTTCTTGAAGGGGCTGAAAGGCTAAAAGACTAAAACCTGCCTTAGGAAATTCTGTTAAGGCTTCAAGATTGCTTCTTCAAAATGCCTAGTGGTCCAAGGGGTCAGTTTGGGAGGAATTCTGGGTGTGCAACCTGGAGCCTTTGTATGACCTCTTCTACTTCCTCATAGTTTAACTTCTTCCTTTTCACCTTGTTGACCTTTTGTTCTTTCTTTCCTTTGAAGGCAATGATCTTGGAAAGAAAGAACTAGATCTCCTCTACGTGGTTTGTCATCCTTGTCATTTCTTCTTTTGAATGGAATAATTATTGCAAGGCTTCCTTGGTCCCTACGCCTTTCATAATGTCCCTGAATTATTGGACCACTTCTTTAGATGACCATAAGATGTGCTTAGCTTCATCCTGGTACAAATCAAGGCTAATCATTGTGAAGAAATAATCTATCTCTTCTACCCATTCTGAGACTTCTCTTTGTTTCTCCAATATGGAGGCTTGACACTTTTCATAGATGCTAATTATCTTGGTCATGTGCTTGATCCAAGTCTCAAAATTGTCTAGCTCATCACCTTCAAATATTTTTACAAGAATTTTGAAGCGCTGCTTCTTAAAGAACTATAAATCTTGGAGGGTGGCTCACCAATTGCCTGTCTCAGACTCTAGGCCACCCTCATTTGTCATCATATTGATCAAATTTGTAGCCTCTATTAGGATAACCCTATAAGGATTGAGTATTTTTTTGATGGAACCTTCCCTATACTGCTCAATATCTTCCTTCCAATCTACACTTTCTTTGATGAAGGATAGGGTTAAACTTGCTGACAAGTTTGGGGTGTTTCTCTTATCTAACATTGCATGTAATGAGGCCTCTAGGTAGTTGCGGTCAATAGGACCAGCTCTTTTGTGAATGAATTTCTTCAAGTCTTCATTTTGTTCTGTCAAGGTTTTTATGGTCTCTTCATCCTTACTCATGAAACCCAGAGCATGTTTAATCCTTGAGGCTACTAGTGTCTTGCTCCCTTCTCTGGTGGGCTCACCCAAATCTACCTCCTCAAATGTATAGTCTTCTTGAGTTGGTTTCATTTGAGAGTTGCGAGAAGATGAGACTGTAACATGTGCCCTTGAGTGCTCCCAAGTGTCTTGAGTGACATAGGACATTTTCCACACTAGCAATATGATCTTCATTTGCTGAAAGGATTGTCCCAAGGATGCTATGTCTATATTGTCCCCTTCATCATCATCTGTATAATTTCTTCTCCTTAACTATGTTTTTTAATTAAACCATGAAGGTTTACTAGATGCGGTGACTCACTCATATGGGGTAACCTGCAAAACTGAATCCAAATTTTTGGATCCTGGAGTCACCTCTTTATCTAGACCTTCTCTTTGTTCCTATTTTTGTTCCCTCACTTATTTATCCTCAGTGTTCTTCTTCCTTTTCCCTTTCTTCTTCTACCTTGTCTCGCTCCTCCATTGCCTCATCTTATTTTTCTTGGCCTTTGTCTTCCTCTCCTGAGGAACTAACCAAGGTTTCAGTATTGAGACCAATCATGACCATCAATTTGGCTTCAAAGGGTGACACAACCTCTCTAGTTACTGATCCCCAGGGGTTGGGATGTGGCAAGGCAAAGGGCTTGATGATGGTGGAGTAGGTGTTGGGTGATTTGGGATTAGAAGTGGAAGAGTAGTGGGTGGATTTTGGAGAAATTGTGGTGGATTAGGGATAAGAGGTGGAATAGTAGTTTGTGGAGAAGGAATGTGAGGAGGTATTTTAATAGTAATGGTCTCTATTATGGGCTCCTTTCTAGTCACCTCTTGGGTGAGTGGGGACTCTTGATTCTTGAGTCCTTGACCTGTTTTAGAGCTCTCTCCCACAATAGGTACATTTGGATTTGGATTAGTAAATTGAGTGGGAGGTGGAGTTAGGGTTACCTATAGTTGGAAAAGAGAAGGACCATTGGCTTCATACCCAATTGCATAATCGGACGTGCCCTGGCCTTGGTCCGAGAAACCTTCCAGACCCTCCAAGTCTGATATTTGGAACTCATCTGATCCTAGAGCATCTAATGGGTTATCTTTCTCTTTAGGATCCTCTTGGTGTTTGTAAATAGTCTCCTTTTCTCTCCTTTTGTTAGACCTTTTCCTTTTGAATAGAGGGACCTCTTCCTCTTCCTCTTCTTGTGGGTCCTCCTATACAGTTTCTAATTGCAGAGACACATAAGCTTTCTTCCTCTTATATGTCTTCTTCCCCTTTTCAGTGGTAGGAGGAGATTGTCCAGAAGTGGAGGGTCCTTCATCTGGTCCAACCTATGTTGGCCCTATGGGAGGATCTACTTTTCTTTTCATTCTTGTATAAGGAGCCTTGGGCCTTTGGTTTGACCCATCTACTATATGTTCATGGCCATATACTATGCTTGGTTTCTATGGTGGTACCTTCTTGTATTGTGGCACTTTAATTTTCTCTCCATGCTATTTGTTCACTTGTGTGGGTGGATCCATCAATGTTTTAATAGGTATTGAGCTCATCCTATAGGGCCTCTTAATCCATTCCTTCATTTTTCTCATCACATGCCTTACCCAAAAATCTATATCGTCATTTTTATCCTTATCAACCTATGCATTCATGATGGGCATGTCGTATATCTTGTCATCTATGTAAATGGCTTCCAAGACCACATATGAATCATACTCCCAAACTTTTGGGGGAATAAGAGTCTTTATGACTTCCTTTGCCAAGGTAAGGGTCATTCTACAATAATCCCAGATTCTAACCTTGTGATCATCTACACAGTTCATCTAGTGATCCTCCAAGTGTGATTCATGAATGTAGAATTTTCCAATGATGTGGTTGTAAGTGCCAATAGGGTCAAAATGAGGCCTCACTATCTTGTAAAGCTCTAGGGGAAATTCATCCCATTAAAAAGCCAAATATTTACCAACCCTCATATCCTGTAGGGTATATGGTCCCAATGAGATGGGAAAATCCCAGCAGTGCTTCTTCTTGTGCTAATTCTTGCCTGGCCATCTCCAGAATGATTATCCAGTCGGATGGATATCTGGGAAACTTCTTTGGATTCATAGTTGATCCCACTATTCGAATGTATCTAAAGGTTCTAAATTGCATGTAATAGGCCCCTATGGCCCTCACCTTGGAGGCTGCTTCTTTTGACATCCTTTTGCAGAATCACCGTCAATAGATCGGATGATTGGAAAAATGAAGGCATCATTGACTATCCTGTAGTCTGGATTGTCCTCTACCATTTTTTCCTTTTTCTGCAATTGGGGGTATATGATGTGAGGCCATGCATTGGGATCATTTAGGCTCCCCTCTTGATGATTCCTGGGTAATATGCCCTTGCTTCTAGTAGGTACACCACGTAAGTACTCATATAAAACTTAGGGTTGTTTCTTACTACCACCATCTATTCATCCAACTTGTTTCTAGTGATGGTTCCCCAGTCAAACCTACACCTATGGCCTTTGAGTCTTTCTATCAGGAGAATCATCCAATTCTCCAGTTGGAATGATTGCGGTAACCCATATACTTGGCTTATCATTTTTATGGCTGCCTTGATATCATATTCCATGTATCCTCTCCTTAAGTCTATTTAGTCTAGCTTATTTTTTGGGAGAGGTTGCTTGAGGTAGTGGTTATTGACTATTTCATAGGCTTCTTCTCCTTTGTTTCTGAACCACAAGTTTCCCTTCTCTATGAAAAAGTCATAGAACTTATCTATTTCTTTATGGAGGTTGAAGACATCCTCTATGATATTTGGCCTAATAGCCAATAACACTTGGCCTTCTGTATTCTGAACCACCCTTTTGTCAGCGTCATAATGGTTTGTCAGGGTCATGATGAGTTTAGGTAAGGACATGGCCACTGGGTGTGCTACTATCCTGACTCGTCCTGCTAATACCAGGGAGGTACATTCCCCTGATCTCCTGACTACTTGGGCACACCTTGTCACGAATTCATCCCAATCAACATTCCCGATATCAGTATCGGTGATTTCAATATGCTTGTTGCCAATTTTGGAAGGGGGTGTTCCCCTTGTACAGGTACTTCATGGGTGAAGCAGTCTTTTTTCTGAGGCATTCCTATAATGAAACATGCAAGTATCAATATCTTATTTGAAGAAAAAACTGAAATAAAGCTGACTAAAATAAGAAAACAAAGAAAAACACCCTCTAAGTAGCCGGGAATGTAGGTTTCTTGCATTTTTATCCCTTTCGGGGTTTCAGGCGCTAGAAAGGCCAAAAGTGTGAAAAGTACCCATTGAAGAGCGAGTTTCTTCAGACCTTTTAGCATATGAAAGTCCAAAGGTTTTGCGGATGTCAAAAATCCAAAATCATGATACTCGTAAATTAGGCTTTTGGCAATTCAGACTTGTCATAATTTCAGACCTTTTGGACGTCCAAAATGCCAAAAAATGCAGATCTCTGAAATCAAGATGAGTGAGAAATGACTTTTAGGGATTCAAACTTGTTGGAATTTTGGACCTTTTGGAGGTCTGAAATGCCAAAAAGGCCAAATCTCTGATATGACAAGACTACAACTTGACCCCGTTTTTGGCCTTTCAGAGGCCGAAAACCTGCAACAAAGGTCGTGAATGAAAAAATGAAAACTGTAACACAAAGCTAGAAAGAGAAAACTTGACCTGATAAGGAGGGACCTCCTGCAAAATGTGAAAGGTGCCAAAGGCCCTAAGAGACTAGGGGAAAAGGAAATCCACATGCCCTAGGCTAGACAAGCACCATGAGCAAAAACCCTAAAACCTAAACCACGAAGAGGGAAAAAAAATGAAACCACAAGACAATGAAGAAAAGAAACCTACCTTGTAGGAGCTAGGAGTGGGGGAAGATGACACAATGGATCTTGGAGGTGCGGGGTGATAAATCTCAAGTATCAGGGTGAACGGTGAAGTTGGAGCTCTCAAGGAGTTCAGAGTTAAAAATGCGAAGTGACATCGAATTAGGGCCCTTTTACAATTTATTACCTACAGGCCTTATGTCAGCACTTTTGGTGTTTTTGGGGTCTGAAACACTGAAAGTGTAGAGGTAGACACCTTCATCCTTTTGTTTTTTTCTAAGGCTAAAACACTGAAATGGCCGACTTTTAGCCTTTCAGCCATTTTGGTATTTTAGAGTACCATGGTCGTTTGAAATGACAAAAGGGCCAAAAGGCCGAAAAAGGGTGTTTTTTTTTTCTTGTTTTACCATGCTGACACCCATTCTTCTGAGACTAACTGAGTGAGGACTCAAGAGGAAGACAAGACCAAAAATCCAAAAGGCACACAAAAAAAGGGGGGGTCTCCATGGTCAGAGGACCAAAAAAAATAGGGTGTGTGTTGTGGACCCACAAAACCTAGGCCCCTCCTGCCAACCATCCTTGCGTCAGGTGGTATCATAGACTTGGTGAGATATAAGTTCCTTCTTCTAAACCCTAGCCCTAGTTTTTGATATTATTTTGGGGTAGAAAATTGCAATCTGACCTAAAATTGTAGAGGGATTCAAGATGGTTCATGGGAGAGGAAATGCAGATCTAGGTCTAGCTGATATGCTTAGAAAGATGGATGCAAGATTGGAAGTTGTTGATATAGCCCATCATAGAGGAAGACATCTTGAGGATATTAGTGATGGTGAATTGGAAGAGGTTGAAGAGGAAGCTATATGTGCACCTATGATGGATCATGAAGAAGAGTGATTCCTAAGAGCATTGACAAGTTTGAAGCCCAAAATTCAATGCAATCCTCCTTGGTATAGTGGAAACCTGGATTCTGATGAATTGATTGATTGGATAACTAAAATGGAAAATTATTTTGAATATGAGAATGTATCAGAGGACAAGAAGGTAAAGATTGCAAGCACAAAGTTGAAAGGTCATGCATCCTTATGGTGGGAGCATATGCAATTGGATCGAAAGAAGAAAGGTCAAGAAAAAATCAAGGTATGGGATAATATGGTAAACAAATTGAAAGGCAATTTTCTACCTTGTGATTATTAGATTAACCTAATTAGGAGAATGCAAATTTTCAAGCAGAAATATAGATCTGTAAAAGACTACATTGAGGAATTCTACAGATTGGACATCAGATCTGGATATGTTGAAGATGAAGTGGAAAGAGTAGAAATATATCTGAATGGATTGGGAAGTTCCATACAAGATGAGATCAGCATGGTAAAGATGGAGATCATTGAAGAGGCATATCAATTTTCCATAAAATCTGAGGAGAAATTGAACAAAATATATGAACATAGACAAAGAGGGAGAGGTAGAGGTGGTAGATTACCTAGAGGAAGAGGTATATCTCATGGTGAAAATAGTTGATCTGAACTAGAAAATTCAATTTTAGACACATCTCAAGACAAAGGAAAGACTGAATGGAAAGGTGGAAGTTCATACTGAGGAAGAGGCAATTGCTCCCAAGGTGGTTATAACAGAAGAGGATTCCAAGTAATTTGTTACAATTGTGGTGAGGAAGGAAATAAATCTTTTGAGTGTACACATAGAAGAAAGAAGATTGGTAGTAAAAGAAATTCTTTCGTACAAGAAGAGTCACAAAATGAAGCTGAGAAGGAAGGAAATCTCATGAGCTAAAGGATACTATGGAGTGGAAAAGATAACCAAGATTCTATCAGGAAAAGTTTGTTCACGACCAGGTGTAGAGTTGCAGAAAAAGGTTGGAAGGTAATTGTTGATAGTGGAAGCTCAAAGAATTTGGCATCTGAGGAAATGGTCACAAAATTATAGGTGGAGAGGATGAAGCATCCGAAGCCCAATCAAATCTCATGGATCAAGGATGAGCATACATTAATGGTTAGTGAACAATGTTTTGTGAATCTCAAAATTAGAAAGTATTATGATAAGGTGTTATGTGATATTATGCCTATGGATTTTATCATAGCTTGTTGGGTAGACCTTGGAAGTATGATAGATATGCTATACATGATGGAAGATTGAATAGATATTCTATTTGGGTTGATGGTAAGAAACAAGTTTTGTTACCTTTGGTTGAAGAATCTATTGATGAGATAGGTACATCTGTGAAAGTTTGTTTGATGGAAGGTAGATAGTTTGTTAAGGATTTGAAAAGAAATAATATCTATTATGCTTTAATTCCTAACAAACCAAGTAAGAATATAGAAGATGAAAATATGACAGAAGTTGAGAGGTTACTAACTGAGTACAAGGAGATAATTTTAGATAATGTACCTGATGGTTTGCCACCAATGAGAGATAGCAGTAATTGTATGGATTTGATTCCTAGAGCTAGTTTACCATACAAAGCACCACATCGGTTAACACCCACCAAGAATGAAGAACTTAACTGACAAGTTCATGACTTGTTGAACAAAGGTTTGACCTAAGAAAGTTTGATTGTGTGTGTAGTACCTACTATGTTGGCACCTAAGAAGAATGGAGAATGGAGAATGGATAATGTGCACTGATTCAAGAGCAATCAACAAGATCATAGTGAAGTATACATTTTCTATACCGAGAATAGATGACATAATGGATTGTTTGAGTGGAGAAAAATATTTTAGCAAATTGATTTGACATTAGATCAAAATCAGATAAGGTGATGAATGGAAGACTAATTTCAAGACAAAGGAAGGTTTTTATGAGTGGTTGGTTATACCTTTTGGGTTAACTAATGCACCAAGTACATTTATGAGGTTAATGAATGAATTTTTGAAGAAATTATTGAATAAATGTGTGATTGTATACTTGGATGATATTTTGATATTTATTAAGACTAGAGAAGAGCATTTGATGCATATAAGGCAAGTGTTGCAGATATTAAAAGAGGAAATGTTGCTAATAAATATGAAAAAGTGTTCCTTCAAGAAAGAAGAACTTGTATATTTGGGTTTTGTGATTTCAGATGATGGTTTGGAGATGGATCCTAAGAAGGTTGAAGCTATACTTAGTTTTCCTACACCTAATAATGTCACTGAAGTAAGATCATTTCATGGATTAGCATGTTTTTACAGGAAGTTTATCAGAAATTTCAGTTCTATTTATAATTCTATGACTGAGACAATGAGAGGAGATAAAAGAGAATTCAAATGGACACATGGTGCTTATAAGAGCTTTGAGACTTTGAAGTTGAAGGTTATTGAATTACATGTGTTAGCATTACCTTATTTCAATAAGGTATTTCAAGTTGAATGTGATGCACGTGGAAGTGCAATTAGAGATATGTTGACTCAAGAAGGTAAACCTATTGCTTTATTTCTTTAGTGAAAATTTGAATGATGCTAAGAGGAAATATTATGTCTATGATCAAGATTTATATGCTATTGTTCAAGCTATGAAGAAATGGAGATATTACTTGATGCCAAATGAAATTGTGTTGTATACTGATCATAAGGCTTTACAATATTTAGGCAGTCAGAATAATTTGAATCAGAGATATATGAAATGGGTAGAGTATTTGTAGAGTTTCATATTTGTGATTGGTGTGTGCAGCAAGTTGTGGACCAAAAAAGTGGACACACCTTTAAAAAAAATTCAAATTTTCAATAACCCGATCAGGATATTGAAAATTTGAAATCGTTCTAGGCTTGGTAAACCAAGCCTAGAATATATTATAAACAATTGTGTGCACCTCAAAACCTAATCAGGTTATGAGGAATTTCTCATAACCCAATCAGGTTATGAGACTCATTGAGTTTCTAATAACTCGATCAGGTTATGAGATATTTCTCATAACCCGACCAGGTTATGAGAAATATATCAAAAATAGAATTGCCCCTAGCTTAGGCCTTTTTTTAATGCCTAAACCATAGAGAAGAAGTGTGGAGGAGGGTAAATAGTAGGAAAACCCAATTGTGCTCTAAACAAAACATGATCCAATCGAGATTTTCAACCAATGATGCCTTGTAACAAAGGTAAGTTTGTTTATTTTTGTTGTTTTTTTTTTTTTTTTGCAATTGTAATCAAATTAGGTTATTTAATTAATTTTTTGTTTTCTTTTATTAATTTCTTTCCAGATTCATCAAACAACCCAAAAAGACAAAAATGAAATAAAAGACCACCCCCCGTAGAAGCACCATCATCACCACCTATAAACCCTCAACAACCCTCAACCACAATATCCACTCGTAAACCCTCCTCAAAATTCTCCTCCTCCACAACCATCACCACCCGTATGCCCTCCACATGTGCCATTAGGTCATGTAGATGCATCACAAGAATACCTTGTGCAATTCCTTAACCAAAATAGTGCACAAATTAATATATTGGTCAATAGGTTGAAGGCTTTCGGTCTTCAGCATCACTCTACCCTTGCCACTACATTAGAAAAAATATCCAATAGTGCAAATGAGGTGTCGCAAGAGGTGAAAAAATGGGGGTCATGGAGGGATAGGTGTCATAAATTTTATGTTGATGGTTTATCCTATGAGGATGTGATAAGAAAATGCATAGAGAAACATGACATATGTGCCCTTTTCACCGATCCTAATACTAGCAATTCCCGAGAAGTTAATACAAAATGATTTCCTATGTATTGGTGTGTTCATAGGGGGATAAAATCAACTTTTTGGGATAGGTGGTACATGTTATTTGACCAACCACCTTGTAATAATAATGAGGTTCCTTTATATTTTTTGAGGAAGCTATATTGTGAGTTTATCATTTGCGATAATCTGAATTACTTTGACTTTCGTGAGTTCCGGCGTAGAGGGAGAGGCTTTGCACAGGAAAGATCTAGGGCACATAGGATTACCTGACCATAAGAGAGGAGGTTTACTATGAGAAAACCCCTCATTCATGTTGTGGTCCTATTAGCGGTGAAGGATTCTATGGATATACAGACTCTTCATGCAGCTGCATCATTAACTGATGTCATTATCCAGCATGGCACTCAGTTAGTTGGAGATGATGGATTAGTGCCACCTCCATATTCATTAGATGCACCATTAGGATCATCCCATCCTATGCCAGCTTCATCGCCATCAGATGCATGATTAGGATCATCTCATCCTGTATGAGATCCATTATCATCAGATACATTTCCAGGGTCAGCCCAACCCATTGAGCATATTTGCATCAGTTGTAATGGTATATGTGATGGGGTAGATAAACAGGTAAGTGTGGATGGTTCAACATCCCTTTCATGTGTACATTGCATAAAAATATGTCAAGCATCCACTACTAAGTATGTGGCCCTCAAATATGATTTGTTGTTGATGGTGTATTGTTCAGAGCCAACACAGGTTTGTTTAAATTTGTGTTTTGACATGTTATTTTAATTAATTACCTAAATCTGTTAAAAGTAAATAAAATTTTATGTATAGAAGAATCTAAATTGATACATGAATAATATGCATTGTAGGGTGAAATTGGTGGTACAAGCACACCAAGGAGTGCTCATTATAATACACATAGATGGGTAGCTCAAACATCTGAGGTAATGTTTTATAAATATTCCTAAAATAGAATACTATGTTATTTTGAAAATATCATATCTTAATAATTTGTATGGTGTTAACTTAGTGTATGTTTTTTTTTCCTATTTTTTTATGGTCAACTAATTATTCTAATGTAATTCAAGTCAAGGAATTCACTTCCTTGTCTAGCCATCATGACTCAAATTGATTTGAACTCCCACCCTCCATCTTTGGACTCAATTCAACCAATTCTGAACTGATACATAGACTCATACACCAACCAATCACTTATTGGCTTCTGAATCAACCTTGAACATCATTCAAAACATCCAACCATCATTCTTTTACTCTTTTTTATTGTTCAAAATCATGAATACAATCTCTGATTGTTCATTGATTTTGGTTATCCTTAATCCTTCAATACACCTCCATGGCCTTCTCAAGACTCCCAAAATATGTGATGCAAAGGTGGTGGTTGGTGACCTCATTGATCATGTATAACAACAATCCATCTCCTATTTGTAGCAACTTCTCACTTCCAAAGCCCCCTCAAGGACTCACCTTCTAGGCTACCCCAAGTGATCTTATTGCTTCCCAAACACCATATCTTCACTCATGACTTCAACCTTAATTTAAACTCCATAAATAATCTCCTTATGGCCTATATACCATGTTACATCAACCCAGTAAGTCTAGATAAAAAAATCCCTTATCCAACTCTCACATTCAGCCCTTAAAGCTAGTAGCCCACACCAGTCACTATTTTGTCCTTTTCTCCAATATTCCCCAAATAACTAAGGAAAATAAAACATGATTTAGATACCCTTTTAGGATCTTTAAATCCTCCCCAAGATTTAGTATATACTCCTTTGGACCATACCCAAGATCCAATACTCATGTAACCTCCAAACTAAGCCTAATTCTCCTCATTTACAAAGCAACCCCTGACTCCACTTACTCTCATGATTCCAAAGGCTGAAAAATTCCTTCTAGGGGTTAGGAAACAACATATTTTAAACTCTCCAAGGATTTATCCTTTATCTATGGCCTTAGCCACTAAACCCTCACTTCTAGGATCACATACCAAGGGTCTAATCAAAAGGACCTCTCCAATCCACTCTAGGCCAAACCAACTACATACACACTTCACTATAGACCCCCACATGTAGAATCCATCACAAAACCCCTTCATCATTGAAGCAATCCACCATCCTTCTCTAACTGTGCCTACAGATTTGTTAAAGAATAGTCTTGTGTGTGAAAGAAGAGTTCAAAATTTTATATTGTAATAATGGTTTGTAAAATTTGATTATAAACTTGTGATAATAGATCATTTGTGGAATTCAAGTGAATCATAATATTCATTGTAAACTATTGCTTATATATTTATTTGGTGTTTTATAGGGCTTGTCAGGGGCTCAAATTTATGAGATTGACGATGTCACCCTTTCTACCATTGACTTTGGCTTAGAGAGCTATGTGGTATCATTTTTCGCACACCTCTTGTTTATAGTTTTAATTGAACGCATGTGGTATCATATTATTTTTCTTACGTTAATTTTTTTTTTGTTAGCCTACCCCACTAAGATCGAGATCATTAGGAAAGAGGAAGAAATCATCGGGGACGTTGAAACAAAAAAAGGTAATTAAGTCCAATTTAAGTATATTTTTTGAAATGTATTATGAACATTTCAATGTAGTCTATATTGATTAATGCACTTGACTTGTTTATTGTATACATATAGAATCAATTGAGTTTCACTCAACTGATGAATGCCCCAGACATTGCTGATGTTCAGGAGAGGGAGGAGGTAACATGTTTTCATATTTAATTTCAATTACATCTTGTTAGTTCAAAATATTTTAGAAATCATGTTCCTCTATTAGTATGTCATTTTCTATGACTTTTTATACAATAATTGGTCATAGATGCCTTAGATGAGGTGAACACTTCTCCACTTCCTATGGATCCCTTGCCTAGCATAGGGGATCTAGTTGTGGTATGTATTTTCATTTTAGTCCATTCATTTTTTATTTTTTAGTATTTCTGATTTATAACATGTATTTTGTATTATTTTTTCTATTTTAGGACCCTTCACCATTGCCCATCATTCCTTTTCCTGGCCATTTTTATAGGAGTCCCTCTCGCCCACTATGGAGCCCATTTCATTTATTAGTCAACCCAAGTATAAGAGATCCAACTAAGGCTTCAGTATGCAAATTACAACCCAATATTTATGTATTTTGATATTATTATGAGATAATATATATGGCTTAACATTTGAATTGTTCTTGTGCAAAGACTTAGTGAACCAAGTTTTGTTGTGAAGAAGCTCGATTTTGATGATCCACCACAATCATAGATATATTGCGACATTATATAGATCCAGTTGTGGTCATTCAATGACCAAATTTTGTATATGTGTGTGTGTGTGTGTGTGTGTGTGTGTGTGTGTGTGTGTGCGCCATTTGTACATTGTATATATAGACCTAGACATAGTTGATGTCATTTTTTGTAACTCTATTATGGATTTGGCATGTATGCCATGTATTGATATGCACACTATTATTATTGTCGATGCCACATTGTTGTAACTCTATTATTAATTTGGCATGTATGCCATTTTTTTCATATGTACACAATTATTGTTCATTTTGATATATATGAAACTTGATATTTAATCCAATTTGTTCATTGTCTCTTCATTTGTTCATTGTTAGTATGTAAATACATTTGTGTATATGTAGTCATGTGTAGGATTTATGCCTTAAGTGTATTCTTGTTTCATGACTTGCATATATTCACGTGTCTACTTTATAACTTAATGTACTTATGTGTATTCATGTATATTCTTCATAACCTAAATTCATGTAGACAGGCTTCATGCATGACTTAAATGAATTCATGTGTATGATTCATAATCTATGTCCTACATGTATGCTTCATGAATTAAGCAAATTTATGTGTATGTCTTATGTGTGTTCACAAGTGCACTTCATGATTTAATATGTGTTCACGTATATGCTTCATAATGTAAATTCATGTCCTACATGTATGCTACATTGCACTCATGTGTATACATGTACTTCATGATTTAATTTAATTCATAATTTATGTGCTACATTGTATTCATGTGTATCCTTCATGTCATATATGTATGCTTCATGACTTCAGTAAATTCATGGTTATATTCATGTTGTGTATTCACATATATGATTGGTGACTTAAATGAATTCATGTACTATGTGCTATGAATATTCATATGTATGTTTCATGACAAGTGAATTCATACATTATGAGTATTCTATTTGGCTTAAGAATACCTAAATGTGTCTTCACTACCTCATGTGTATTAGAATTCATCCCTTACATACATTCATGACTATAATCAGGCCTTACAAGTGTTTGTATGTACTATCCATGCCTTACATGTAGTTGTGAGTACCCTTCGTGCTTTGAAGGTTTGCTTGAAATTTGATAAAATAAAAAATTCGGATACATTATGATCCTAAATCATCCTCGGAGTAGCAACATTTTTGTTCAAGGTCTACCCGATGCCCATGGACCTTAGGAAGGCTCGCTAACATACCCAATGGTGCTTAATGCACCTTGGGGACACTTTAATCTGGCATGGACGTGAATGTTCTAGTGACTTCGTGGGAGAAATGAAATTTTCACTAGCATTTACCCGGCCAACTAGAGCTAATGGCATAAATGATTTGATGCTAGGACTCACAGTTTAAAAGATACCCAATGGTGCAACTTTCACCTGAGCACCATTGCAAGTTTTGGCATCAAGTGAGATTGCCCTACCAAATTTAAATAAAGTTAAATATCCCAAAATGGAGAGAGGTTACTATAGGCCTTGGTAACATGGTCCTATAACATCTAATGGTTTACTAATACATCTCTCGATGTCCAAGATACGAGCCTCAGAAGATTGATGCCCAATTGGGCTTAGTGCACCTTGGGGACACTTCAGTCCGCCATGGTCGCAAATGTTCTAGTGACTGTGTGGAAGAAAATGGGTTGTCACTACTTTTTATATGACCAATTGGAGCTAATGGAGAAGATGATTTGATGCTAGGACTCACGGTTTGAACGATACCCAATGGTGCAACTTTCAACTAAGCACCACTGTAAGTTTTGGCATCAAGCAAGATTGCCCTGCCAAATTTAAACAAAGTCAAATATCCCAGAATGGAGAGAGGTTATTGTAGGCCTTGGTAACAGGGTCCTATAACATCTAATATTTTTGTGATATGTCTCACGAGGTCTGAGATATGAGCCTCAGAAGATTTCTACTCAATCATTCTTAGTGCACCTTGGGGACACTTCACTCCAACATGGTCACAAACGTTCTAGTGACCATGTGGGAGAAACATGGTCGTCACTAGCATTTACCCGACCAATTTGAGCTAATGGAGCATATTATTTGATGTTAGGACTCACGGTTTGAAAGATACCCAATGGTGCAACTTTCAACTAAGCACCACTACAAGTTTTGGCATCAAGCGAGATTGCCTTGCCAATTTTAAACAAGGTCAAATATCCTAGAACATAGAGAGTTTATTGTGGGCCTTGGTAAAATGTTCCTATAGCATCTAAGAATTTTCTGATAGGTCTCATGAGGTCTGAGATACGAGCCTTAGAATATCATTGCCCAATCGTGCTTAGTGCACCTTGGGGACACTTCAGTCTGCCATGGTCTATTCTAGTGGCTTCATGGGAGAAAAATGGTTGTCACTATTATTTAACCGTCCAATTTGAGCTAATGGAGTTGACGATTCAATACTAGGACTCACGGTTTGAAATATACCCAATGGTGCAACTTTCGACTGATCACCACTGCAAGTTTTGGCATCAAGTGAGATTGCCTTGCCAATTTAAAAAAAAGTCAAATCTCCCTGAATGGGGAGAGGTTATTGTGGGCCTTGGTATCATGGTCCTATAGCATCTAAAAATTTTCTGATAGGTCTCATGAGTTCTGAGATACGAGCCTCAAAAGATTTCTTTCCAATCATGCTTAGTGCACCTTGGGGACACTTTAGTCCACCATGGTCGTGAATGTTCTAGTGACTGTGTGGGAGAAATAGGATTTTCACTAGCGTTTACTTGGCTAATTAGATCCAATAGAGTAGATGATTCGATGCTAGGACTCATGGTTTGAAATATACCCAATGATGCAACTTTCAACTAAGCACCATTGCAAGTTTTGGCATCAAGCGAGATTGCCTTGCGAAGTTTAAAAAAAATCAAAAATCCCAGAATGGAGAGAGGTTGTTGTGGGCATTAGTAACATGGTCCTATAGAATCTAAAACTTTTTCAATAGGTCTCACGAGGTCTGAGATACGAGCCTTGGAAGATCGCTTCCCAATCATGCTTTGTGCACCTTGGGGACACTTCAGTCCGCCATGGTCATGAATGTTCTTAGGACCAAATTGATGGTGGAATCCTTAGTGAGTGATCATTTTATGACACTGTTGAAAGTATCAAAGTATGGTGTTGAGAAACAAGCATGGTTTCTTTGTAAAATGGGTCGAATTAGCCCTCTTAGTTCAGTGATAGAGGTAGTTTTGAGTTACTTGGTCCAAAACACCTAGGGTTGATCTTGAGATATGTTATGAATCTTGAAAAAAGGTATTCAAATGTGTAATTACGTGGAAAATTTGATTGGAAATATTTTGAGAAAGGATTTAAAAATCCTCAATGTTGTATTAGTAGACTGTGCAAGTTGGGACAGTTTGGAGAAGGGAGATAGAATGCATACAAGAATGAGTTGAGATGTTGGGGAGTAGATGATTGGAGTAGTTTGGGATCATTAGGGGCGTTAGGATCACCCATGGAAGCATAGTTTATGGTTGAGGTTGAAGATGTCTATTGCATGGGAATGCATGACATGAGGTTGAAACATAAATGAATGGTTTGAGTTTGAAGAAGTGAATGGAGATCTAAGATGTGGAGTCTAGTAGGTCTAAGAGAGATGTGACTTGACCTATAATAGGTCTATGGAGTGGGTAGGGTTGAAAATGTTAGAATAGTCCCAAAGGATAACTGAGAGGGGGGTGAGTCAGTTATCAGATAATTTTAATTCTTTTCTTTCATTAACTCTAGAATATAATAAAGTAAATGCACATTAAGATAACGTAATCGACAACACTACAATTTGGTTACGGGGAAACCAAATGGTAAAAACCCCGGTGGGAATTAGTACCCACAATGAAATATACTAGTTCATAATAATCCCTTTTAGAAGATCTTGAAACCCTATTCGGAGTTGTTCTTTAAAATGCAATAAGTATAGTGACCTGGTTAAGGGTCTGACCCTGTTAGGAGTCTTTTACAAATAACCCTGTTAAGGGTGAGGACTCACTATCCAAAAGCTCATTGCTTCAATGGTGAAGGCTACAACCTTCTGTAGAATAGATATGCACTATATTTGATGATGAACTATAGAGTAGACTTGTTGTCTTGATCAGTTCCAATGTATTGTAATCTTTCACTTCTTCTTCACATAGATCCTTGATGAATGAAACACAACTGATATTCTGATTTGTACTTTTTCTGTCTCTTATCTTCTCATTCACACTTATCATTCCACAAATGAACTACTATAAGTATCTTCCTCAAAGTATAAGATCATGGGACCTATTAGGAAACTCTTCATAACATCCTTGTCAGCTTAACTAAGCACGCAAGCATAATTACAACCACGCAATATAAACTAAATAGACGTGACGCTTCACAAAGTCGGCCTCACCAAATTAACTCTAACATTGCAATCTCTTTGAAACACATTTGGCACCTTTAGATAACTATCTTAAACTCATAACTAAACTTTAATATACACACGCATATCCCAAAGATAGGCACAAGTCAAGAACCAATGCAATACGTCGGCTCTATATAGACAAACTCTAGAAACTGTAACTGCCATTAACAAAATTACACAACACAACTGAAACTTCATATCTGAGTCTACGTGTATGAACAAAACATAAACAAAATTTCTACAACATGAATGTAACTGCGCAAGGCTTAATAGCATCATTTTGATAAGTGTATATTAAACACTATTGTATATTATATATTGTTGTCATTATGCATCATATAACACTACTGTATATTATATATTAAACTACAAAGAAAAGATTAATCACCACTACATTATGCATCATGGAGACTTATTGTAAACACTTCTAACTGGACTAAACAACCACAAAACCTTTAGAATCATTTTGGTCCATCATCAAGTCATCCACTACATGAACCATTATTACAATTTAGAGAAACATGATATCTACTATATGAACCATTATTACAATTTATAGAAACATGAGATATCCATTGCATGAGCCATTGTTATAATTTTAATGAATTGTAATTAACTGATATGCTCTTAGTTAATTGGTACACAATAAACTATAAAATATGTGGCACCTCGGTATATAAAAATCAACCCATGACCACTTTTATATACAATATGATCTTCTTTCAATATACAAAATATGGTCTCCAAATATGCATGTGGACCACTTCATAGTCATTTATATTTACAAAAAGAAAAGATAGATTGTTTCACAAAATTTATATACAAAATTGTCAAAATAATTCTACCATTTGTAGAATGATTCTTCATGATGGCCCATAACTAATTGAGAAAACCTTCTGGATTGGCTCTAACCTTTATTGTGTCATGAATTGCCTCATATTCAGATTCATAAAGTTTCCATAAATTCTTATTTAGAGGTCTACCAATATACTTTATCAATTCAATATTTTTTCCAAAAAGAAGGTTCGAGTAATGCAAAATATGTCTATGTGTCTCATAGTCCTCAAACAACCAATTCTTGGAATTTGCGCTAGGGTGCCTACATTTCATAGAAGCATAAATGAATACAAAATTCAACATACAAAGTGTAATAGAATGATGGTAAGAGGTCTCAAAGTTGTCAAACAAGAACACATTATATTTTGATAGCATACCTTCTAAGCCATGTCCTTGTCAAAACAACAGATCCTATTGGGTACTCAATACCCTCTCCATCAATGACTGTATTTGTCAATTTCTTTTTTCCCTCAATACAATGACACAAAAAGTAATAAGTACCTTCCTCATTATTCTCATCTGCACCAACCACATATACATGACCTAAAATTTATAGAGGGATAATGTAACACCATAAACACTTACGAAATTGAGAAATAAATTGAAGAATAAATTGAGAAATTACCTGGTTCAACTAGGTCAGATATGTGATCAAAATATATTGATGCTTCAAACTGGCTTAATTGTAGTGCTATAGGAATTTGATATATATCAAGCAGTTGCAAAGGTGCATAAGACCATTCGTCAACCCACTCTTTTGATTCGCATTCCTCCCACGCAAAATTTATACAAGACAAGAAAAAACATACCATTAATCTAGTATAAATACCCAATGATGTTGCATTTGAACTTCTAAATGAGTGCATGTCACGTGATCCTATAAGTGTACAAAAATCTAGATAGTTTCCAATGTTAGACTCGTTTATCAACCAAAAAACCCTATTAACTTCATTACCTGTTCCCATCGTAGAGTTACACCATCGCACAACTATTTGTGCATTTATTAACTCTGCACCACCTTCATACTTCAATTACTCTCTAGAAAGAGCTCTTTTTACACATGCACCCAGACCATCATGCTCATCTTTTCCATGCCCCGCCTTTGTGAAATTCCAAAAATGTTGAACGCCACTTGTCATGTGCATCCTACTCAACCAATAGAACATTCTTGCATTCTTGAATTGTGAGGTGCAATTATCTGACCATATTATGTGTTGGTTGTACTCAATACTTCTTTCCCTTAAATTATCATAGAAAATTTTGAAGCAACCTTGCACAAAATCTGATGAATGTGTGCCATCATCACTGGTGTAGAAGTTATACTCTCTTAAAACCTTTATATCTGCATCTATGCTATCGTGTGCATGCAAGAATACTATATGTACAAAGATTGTCACTTGTATAGAATGGTAATACAATGCTTACACTTCTTTTTGAGGTTTAATTGTATAATTCTCAGCAAAATCAATAATGGAGACAATAGTACCAAGGGGAAAAGTGTCCTTACATATCTTGAATTGCTCATCCAACCACCTAGCTCTATGTGAATGACGTATGTACTCATAAACTAGTTTCTCTTTAAATATCTTCATAAAATAAGCTACACATATATCATTTTTCACTAACTCACACCTCTTAAGTTCTTTTCCATCATTTGGACCATAAGTTACTGTCTTGTATTTTCCAAAAGAAACTAGTGTTTCCAATCTCATTTTTGCTCTCTAGATGGTGACATATCCGCAACTTTCTCATACCACCACATGCGCTACAAGATCCCTTCATACACATCATCTTATAATAAATGCAACCATAATCTTGATTGCATAATACACTTGACATAAAATCTATTGATGACGTAGGAGGTGCTTGAAGACCACATTCCTATAAAATAGTGTTAGTGTGCAAAGTACAACAAACATGATGATATATATCATAATGCATGGAAAATTTAATATGTACCCCACAAAAACATGTAGTGTGTGCATGATTAATCTTGACATAAAAGGGTTTAGTCATTTCAAAAAGTCTTTGACTAATTTTAATTTGAGGAAACCTTTGGAGGAATCTTTCATAAAATTGTGTTTGTGTCATATCCAAAAAGTGTTTTGGATGTGGCATACAATTTGTATATCCAATTCTCCTACTAACAAAATCTCTTTGGTTAGGTGAAACCCTTGTGTTGTCATGCCAAAACTTTTCAATTAATGATCTTAATGCATCAATGACAACCTTGTCTTTGTGTGGGAGTCTACAAAAGAATGACCAAAGAGAATTAGTGTTTGGATCCTCAATTTTGTCTCTCCTTTGTAAGGCTCTTCGTAATGTTGATCTACCTATCCTTAATCACTTACTTGTTTTTCTTACTATACGAGATTTTTTCATTTCCTTTCCCATTATAGTTGATGTGATGACACGTCGAGTAACATTATCATCTTTATTGTGTGATTTTGAACTAATAGCTTGGTATGCATTGAATAGATTTCTCACAATGGTTCTCTCAGTACTATTTCTAGATGTTCTCAACCCCACAATTGTCATTGTCTCTCTAAATCATTTCAACAACTACTTGACATCTTCCACTTTGATTTAATTTTTCAAAATAGTTATTCCAAATGTTTTTAACAATTCTTCTACAATTTATTTCCTACATTTTATCATGCATTGGCCTCAAAATATTTTCATCAATGTCAATTAGAAACTTTGGTTTTCTACAAATTATTCTAGGAGGTGTTAACACAATTGCATGCTCTACATTTTCATTAGATGAATTAGGTGCATTTATCCCCATCAGTTTAATTGGTGTATGTTGATGATTTTCATTTTCATTATGTGCATTTTGTTCATCGAATTGAAATGGTACATTTGTCACATTAACATTAACATCAACATTTTCATCACTTACGTTTCTTGCATTTGATGATGTACCTTGTCGTATTCTCCTCATGTGCTCCCTTTGTCTTTCATTTTCTGTCTCTTGTTGTTCAATTGTTCCTCTTTTGTTCTTTCCCATTGTTCATATTGAATGGACCCTATGAATAATATCATGAACATAGAATAACATGTCAACATCAAATACAAAAAAATAAGAACAAATTAACCATTTTCTTAGACTAAGAACTTAGAATGATAAAATAACATTCAAAACACAAATAAAAAACACAATTTTCAATCATTGCAAATAAAAAAGTGCAAACCTGTCTGTTCCAGGCATAAAACAACAAAAAAATAGTTGTGGGACCTCTAAACAACTTGCAATGACTATGTTAAGACTGTTGAACCAAACAAAGCTCCTAATTCCATAGAACCCAATCGGGTTGAGAACCCATTCGGTTTATGAGAACATAATGGCTCTATATTCCTAATTACTTAGAACCTAATCAGGTTATGAGAACATAATGAATCCATGCTCCTAGTTACTTAGAACCCAATCAGATTATAAAAAACTAAAAACAAAGGAGAGAGAGAGAGAGAGAGAGAGAGAGAGAGAGAGAGAGAGAGAGAGTGTGTGTGTGTGTGTGGGTGANAACAAAAAACAAAGGAGAGAGAGAGAGAGAGAGAGAGAGAGAGAGAGAGAGAGAGAGAGTGTGTGTGTGTGTGTGTGGTTGAAATGTTGAACCATCAGAAGCATAGAGTGTGACATCTGGATTAGCCAATGCTTCACCTGAGATTTTCCGAAGTAACCCAATCTCCTCTTCTACACTCTCACTTTGTTTCGCTTCCTTGGCACACAAGATTTCAATCTCTTTTTGCATTCTTTGAATTGTTCCCAATTGGTTCTCAGTCTCTACTCGCAATGATGAAATTTTCTATCTCAGGGCTTGGATAATTTGGCCAAATTTATTTTCCCCATCTTCTCGCAATAATCTCATCTCTTCTTGCAGATTTTCAATAATTCCAAATTATTTCTCACCCTCTGCTGTAAGTATTTTGTTTTCTTCCTTCACCCCATGAATTTCGTATAAAAGACATGTATGGTAAACTTCATAGTATTTAGGAGGCACAAATTGGTAACAATTAAAGCAGTAGGAATAAGAAAATGCACACCCTTCTTCACCAAACTGTAAGTTGAAATACATCTGGAAGTAGAGTTTCTCCCTTCGCTTCAGGCCATTGCAAATTAGCGAAAGTTTTCTGCTCTTCCCTGCAACAAAATAACTTATTTTAATGGTGGCCCATGAATTTTTTTAAATGGTCGATTGGTTTCCTTTGCTTCTTTTAAAGGCCATCCATGATTTTTTCTACAATCTTCCAACCTTTCGTACATAGTTATTACAACTTAACATCCTCCTAGTACATAGGTGTTTCAAGTGAGTGAAAGTACATAGGTGTTTCAAGTGAGTGAAATTGTACTCTCTCTCTCTCTCTCTCTCACATTATGGGGAATAAAATGAATAGTTTTTACTTCTTCAAAACCTGATCTGGTTTTGAAGTACTTTTTTCTTTTCAGAAGTCGATCGGGTTTTAAAGTACTTTTTTATTTACAGAACCTGATCTGGTTTTGAAGTACTTTTGTCTTTTCAAAACCCGATTAGTTTATTTGAAATTAAGAAACCCGATCAGGTTATGGCTCGGGAAGAGGCTTGAAAAATGGCCCAAAGGCTTGGAGACTCATTTTCTCTCCATTTTTGTTCTTTTAGACATTTTTTTTAATCTTGTAAGATGATTTCTTAACTTTATCTTCATCAAGTTTACAATTTGTCAACTAGGTAGCTTTATAATTTTCACCATAATCTGATACATCTTCTTAGCTTTTTAACCATATAAATATTTCTATTTTTGGACAACATTAGCATAGTAAACTTTAATTTTCTTTACCAGTGTCTTGATTGTACTCACAGACATATGTCCACCTTTTTTTAATAACTTTTGAAATACTTAATCAAATTTTTAAAAAATTACATATTATTTTTCTACAGTTGATTCTATACACTTTAAAAAAAAAAATTCATTTTCGATTATTTTGATGCAAGTTATGCCTAGCACATGAACATGTACCAAATTTTCAGGATGTGACCACTTCAAAAAATCACAGAAACAAAAATACTCATCATAAAATTACAAAAAAACACAAAACTTCTAGATCTCACTCATACCTATCATCCTACCAAAGGGATTTAAAAAATACTGAATATAACTATATCTTTTTTACTATGCACAGAAACAACTATGTTATGTTTTTCCAAAAAAATCAGGAACATGTTTTCATGCGCGCAAGGTTTGACCCTCTTAATCTTATCGGGTTTTTTAAAAAAATAGTGTTCTAGAAACTAAATTCAGAGTACTACAAGTTTTTATTTTTTACACATCTTCTTATTTTGAGTGCATGACCCTCAAACTCCTGTTTCAAGTTCAGGTTTACCCGATTTCAGAAACAATGTGTCCACTTATACCCCTTTTTGGTCCACAACTTGTGCACATACCCTGATAAAGAATAAGAGTGTAGTATCTCACCGATTTGCTGATGCATTGAGTAGAAGAAGATTTTTGTTGACTGAAATGAGAATTGAAGTTCTTGGTTTTGATGACATGAAGCATTTGTATGAAAGTGATCCTGATTCTTCTAAGCAGTGGGGAGTGTGCAAAGAACCTAATTCAAATCAATCAAGTAAGTATGAAGACTATTTCATTCAGGAAGATATGTTGTTCAAAGGTATTTGGTTATGTATACCAAGAGGTTCAATGAGAACTAATTTGATTAAGGAGAAACATACTAGTCGTTTGGCTGGACATTTTTGTATTGATAAGACATTGAGATTGCTGAAGGAAAGGTATTTTTGGCCTCAGCTATATAATGATGTTTAGAAATTTGTGAAAAGTTGTGGATTTTGTCAAGTTGCAAAAGGAGTGAGTCAAAATACTAGTTTTTATACACCAATTACTGTTCCTGAGAAACCTTGGAGTGATATCAGCATGGATTTTGTTCTTGGCTTACCTAGGAAAGCAAGAGGTAATGATTCCATATTTGTTGTTGTGGATAGATTTTCTAAAATGCCACATTTCATACCATGTAGGAAAACATCAGATGCAATACATATAGCACATCTTTTCTTTAAAGAGATTGTCAGATTGTATGGATTACCGAGGAGTATCATCTCTGACCGAGATAGTAAATTTGTAAGATATTTTTGGAGAACAGTCCGGAAGAAGTTGGATACTGAGTTGAAGTTTAGTTCTACATTTCATCCATAGACTAATGGACAAATAGAGGTTGTAAACCAAAGTTTGGGTAATTTTTTGAGATTCCTAGTTGGACACACACCAAGTAATTGGGATTTGATGTTGGCACAAGAAGAGTTTGCATACAACAGTTCAGTAAGGTGAAGTACTGGAAAGACACATTTTGAGATTGTTTATGGCATGCAACCAAGAGGTATATCAAACTTGAGAGATATTGTTGGAGAAGAGAAAATAATTGTTGAAGCAGAGGAATTTTCTGATTTTATGAAGACATTACATGAAGATGTAAAACATAATCTAGAGAGAAGTAATAAAAAATACAAGGATAGTGAAGAAAGAGAAAGAAGACATAAAACATTTGAAGTTAGTGATATAGTAATGGTTCATTTGAAGAAAGGAAGATTTCCTACAGTAACATATGGTAAATTAAAGATGAAGAAATTTGGTCCTTGCATAATACTGAGAAGATTTGATAGTGAAAATGGTTATGAAGTGTAATTACCTCATGACATGGATGTTAGAAACACTGAGAGGGGGGGTGGGGGGGGTGAATCAATGTTTGTCTATTTATTATATTTCAGTAACTTAAACATAAATCAAACATACATACAATGAAGCTCAATACAAGAACACATAACACACGATATGATTACGGGGAAACCTTGATCAGAGGAAAACCCTGGTGGGAATTAGTACCCACAAATATTACACTAGTATAATGAACTTGTTAAAGTTCCTTTGCCCTGTTAGGAATAGTCTTTACAATCCAAGTACAATGACCCTGTTAGGAGTCTTAGACCCTGTTAAAGGTATATGGCTCACTGCTAGAGCCCACTGCTCAATAGGATGAAGGCTAGAACCTTGTGATAGTTGATATACACTATTTCAAAAGTGAACTATTGTAATGACACTGTTGTCTGATCAGTTCCATGTATGTGTGGATGCTCTTACTCTCTTAAAGAGATTTATCTCATACTGACTTCATTATACTTCTCTTCTCTATCTTTCTCATGTATATTATATGACACTTGTAACATAACTTTACATTACATACTTATATGTTCATGTCTGAATAGACGCGACCCAAAATAAAACTTATGGTTGGCCCTAAAAGATAATACACAATGCTTCCAAACTAATTGGATTAAGCATGTTTACAACATTACTAATTACATCATTACAAACATACTATCATAGGCACTTGGCCTTTACATAAAAAAATAATATACGCTGATCAAAATACTAGTTGGCTTTCATGCTCTATCTTCTGGACTGCTGGTGTACTGATCTGGCTGTAACTTCTCTATACTATCATGTCATACCACAAATGTATAGACTTAGTATGTACATGAAGCATAGAGCATATATCTAAACATGCATACTCTGATTCGATCTCTCGCACATGCACTGATGTGTTGATCGTCGTATAACTCTGTCTGTCCTGTTTTCCATACTTAGTCATTTTGTATTCTAGGTTTACTTAGACTGAAACTTAGTATGAATTTTTTTCCATGATGAAAACACAAAATAAGTCATGCACCCTCAGGAAGTTAACTTCCCAAAAATCTCCCCCTTTGTCATTTATGGAAACAAAGGAATGTGGCCAAGTATCTCAAAATGACTTAATCACAAAAAACTGTCTATCATAGCATCTTTTAATGTATACATATACTTCTCCCCATATATACACATTCTCTATTACTCCCCCTTTGACATTACTGACAAAGGTGTCCAAAACTTATAAGTCTTCTAGATACATACTCCATGTAAACATCTGGGTACATAACCTGAAGAGATTGGATCTCTTTTTGCCAGAATACCTTGATTGCATCAACTGTCAGAAGATGCGTGCATAAGGCATATGTCAACTTCTCCGTCTTCATCAAATCCATGCAGGGGCCTTGATCATATTTCATAATGGTGGCATCAATCTGTTTGATGTTCTCATTCAGAACTGCTAGAGAGGGCGCAAGTGCATTTCTCAACTGAGTTTGTCTGACTCTTATCTTATTGATCTCCAACTTAGCCTTTTCAATCTTGTCCAAATGACCTTGATAGACATTGTTATAGATGTTAATGTCTTGCATGGATGTCTCAACTAATTTTCTAATACTGTCCACCATGATCTCTGCCTCTTCTATCTTTTTGATATGTTCAGAGGTGAACTTCACTTTGTCCATGTAGTTTGCTATAACCTTCTTACCTTTAGCTGCCAACTCTTTCAATATAGATTGCCCAATATTTAAATATTTTAAGTCTAAGGTAAAATTATTTACCAATTCATTCAATCTCTCCTTTTTATACTCATCTCCTACAGTTCTAGTAGTAGAGTCTACTAGGTCTGTAAAGTGTGTTTCGAAGCTTGTTAGTATACTGTCAACATCTTCAACTAATTGAATTTTGGATACTTTCTTGTCTGTGGGCACTAGATCATTCAAGATGTTTACTGATTCCAAGAAAATAGGGTTCCTCATAACCTATTTTTCTTTGGCCTTTTCCATAGCTAGCACGCTGATCTTCATTAATTATTCTTCTCCCCATGCATCTAGACTTGTTGAGTTAGGAGTTAACCTTGACAATAATGAAGTAGGTAGTAAAGTGGATGGAGTGAATATAGTATTTTGACTGGTATCCATGCATTCACAATTTACTGGTATCTCTTTGACTGGTGTCTCATTATCTTGAGTATCTTTCTCTTTATTCAAGTCTATTGGATCATTGGAGGGAACTTCATCCTGCTGTATAGATATATCATCAGTGCACATCTCTTTAGTGCTTAAAAATGCTTTATCAACTTTGTCCATGTCATTGTCAGATGCTGTCATGGATATCTTAATAGTATCAACCACTATAGTATCTTCTGAGTCTTTTTCTATATTAGAAGTTATTGACACTGAGGGCGCTGAAACCTGTGGACCGGTCCTAGGTGCATTTTGAATCACTGGTTCTGTAACCTATTTGGGAGGAGCTAGAGTTACCTTAGTTATAGACACCATTGATGGATACATGTGTCTATCCATAAACACTTGTGCAAATGCTTTTTAAGTTTATTTTCCTATTTTCTCATACTCTTTGTTCATAATATGAAGATTCCTTGTCTTGGTTCTGAGATGAGGCTTCACCAGATCTAACAAAATTGCCTTTTCATCATGTGAGCATACAGGGAGAAGATTATCCAATGTTTCTTCTCTTATCCTCATGTCTTCCTCAATTGCATTTCTCCTCATTATTTCCAGTATTTTCCATAACTTATCAGGTATCACTGTCTTAAGTTCAAGAACTGACTTTTTAAACTTAATCATGTGAGAGATGACCATAGAATGTATCTCAGTTTTATCAATCTCTTGATACTTTTCATAGACCTTAGAAATTGTGTCTAGTCTACCTTCATTAAAAATCCTTTTCTTTAAGACATTTAGACTAGGTCTGAATCCTACCTCAGGAGGAGCTTGAGTGTTCCTTGCTGTGCTTTGTGTGTTCCTTGAGGATTGGTGATTTTTGGGCGCTTGCTTCCTTCCTCTAGAATTATTTCTTGGTATAGAAGGTAGAGATGAGTGTAGGTCAATGGTGGTAGAGGGCGCAGAGGTGCTCTCTACTTTGGATCAAATTTTTCCTCAGAAACATTAATCCAAATTTTCCTTCCCATGTAAATTTCTTTCAACAGTTTGAAATATTTCAAGTTGAATTTAATTACCTTTTCAATAGTTGGACTATTGAAATGGGATAAAATTTACCTTTAATATTTCCTTTTGCCCATATTTTATCTCATCTTGACACTTGTCACTTAGGCATAATGACTTAGTGGTTAGATGTTGAGCACTTTACCATTAAGCCATTAAGTCAACCATAAGATCTCTTTCAACTTGCACACCTTTTAATTCTTCCTTTTTGGGATGAATTTATTTAAATATTTCAATTAATCCTAGACTTAACCAACTCTTGCCACTTGTCAATCAGAATTAATAGCTTATAGGTTAGATGTTGAGTATCTTCTCTTTAAGCCATTAAGTCAACCCTTGGATCCTTTTGAACTTGCAAGTTCTTTAATTCCTTCCTTTTGAGATGAATTTATTTAAATATTTCATTTTAATCCCTTTTTTTCAAGAATGTAGCACCTTGTGACACTTGTCACTTAGGCTTAATGGCTTAGTGGTTAGATGGTGAGCATCTTCCCTTTAAGCCATTAAGTCAACCTTTGAATATTTCTGAACTAGCACACTTGTTAACCCCTTTGTTGAAAGAAATTCAAATTAAAAAAAACATTTAAATCTGCATAATTTACCACATTGTGCAAAGTGGCATCTTCTCATTGGTATGCAGGTCCACTGGGTGCCTTGTGTCATCTTCTAATTTTCTACCTCAACATTGTACCAGATTGTGCCACATGTCATCTTCTTATTGGTTCGCAGGTCCACTGGGCGCCATGTGTCATCCTTTGATTGGTCCGTAGGTCCACTCGGTGCCATGTGTCATCTCTTGATTTTTCTACAAAATAATGGGGCCCACCACACACTTAACTACCCAGCCAAGAGGCCCACTAAATGGCCTCTTTTTTCTTTCTTCACATTATAATGTAAGTGCTTTAGTATATAAATACTAAAAACTTTTGCAGCACCATGCATGTGGGATATATCTCTATGCATTTTTTTAACTTCTGAGAGTTTCCAGCAAGTGTTTCTCACCAATGGTATTATTTTATTGCTTATAAATACATTCTTTTTGTTCCATGGAGCTGGGCGCCCCTTCCTATGGATTCACTTTGCAATTTAAATCTTTAAAAAACTCTAAAAACCTCCTCTTTGGCTGATTTCAACATGCTCTTTGCTGTTGTTTTTTGCATACTTTTAATGAAATTTTTTTATATCTCCTCCATAGAGGGCTTCCTCCCATACCTTGGATTCATTTTTCATTTTTGTATGGTATTAAAAAAAATTAAAACTTCCCCTCTCAAGCTTGGCGTAGGCTACTAGTCTGCTAGTTTGGTCTTTGTTTTTCAAGCTTCTTGAAAGCTTCCAGTAATTGCTGCTCATCTATGGCACCATTTTAATGTTGTTAAAGAATTCCATATTTCTCCATGGAGCTGGGATCCCCTTCCTATGGATGCACATTTGCATTTTAGAAACTAAAAAATCTTTAAAAACCTCTTTTCTAGCTTGGTGCAGGTTGTTGGTCTGCTGGTTTGGTCTTTAAAACAAAAGATATTAAAACCCCTCTTTTGCTTGTTTCCATTTGCATTATAAAGTTTATAAAAAATAATGCAATCCTCCCTCTAAATAATTTCATTTCCATCCTCTGAATACAGGCGAACATTTTAAAAAACAACTTTCAAAGTTTCGCAAATTGGCTTTATTATTGGCAAGTAGCCTCTAGATCAACCTTTGAAAACAAACTAAATAATGATTTGCAACCATGGGGACCGGATAGTACATTCTTCACCAACATACGAACTATTATCATTAATTGGAATGGCTTTGAAAACACTTGGGCCCAAAGATAATAATATCAAAAGTATACTAGTTTTTTATATCCGCGATCCACATAATTCAAACTTGTGCAAACCCTGCCAAAGGTGCCAATTAAAAAGTCATCATATCACCACGTGAAGATCTGTCACTTGGAAAAATAATTCATTCATCCTCATTTAATACATATTCAAAAGGGCTTGGCTAGATTCATCCTTAGGTACAAGATGTAACTATTCAAACTTAGCAATTCAGAAAAACAATGTAACTACAAAATGTTGAATCAGTATAAACTTCATCTGGATCAGTCATTGAAAGATTAGAAAGATACGCTCTGAGACTTCACCATAAGATCAAGTATTACACTTAAATTCCATGAGAATGATTCCACAATAGTTTCTTGAAAACATATCTCATAAAATTACCATTCAGTTTACTCCAATTCTGTTCCGTACTGCAAACTGCACAAACTGCCTCTCAAAACTGACTTTAAAAACTCATCAACTGAAACCTTCATGAACTAGAATCTTGGGTATTTATTCACTCCCATAAAAGGAAAATGAATCTACAATTATCTCACTCAGAAAACCATAAGGTGAAAAACCAACAAACACCAAAGTCAGCCTATTACAAACATTCTGGAATAAAATAGTGAAATATGCAGAAGTTTGGTGTGGAAATGGCTTAAGAAAGTGACCAGATGGATTCGTTAAGGTCCAAGAATCTTTAGGAAATTACACCTCCAAGTCCAAAACAAACAAAAAATCTCAATTCTTCTGGACCTTGAACCGGGTGCAAACTGGGAGACCTCCAAGCAGGCTACTTCGAAAACTGCATTTCATCATTTGGCAAATTGACAGAAAATGCAAATGGAGTGGGCTTAGCAAACTGACCAAATGAGCTTGTCATGACCTGAAGACAAAGGATAAAGAAGTATTTGACCTCTATAATGGAGTATAAAAGGAAATTTTTCAATTAGGTCACAAGGTAAAAAGTTACAATCAGTCAAACAGGGCTACTCAGAGATTTTGGTAGAATAGAGAAACAAGATATCTCTGGAAGACCAACTTCAAGGGATCATAAAAACTATCAAATGGACTTGAACTAACTTGGGATTTGAAATATAGGCTCTCTGATATACATTCTCAATATTCCCCAAAGTGGTAGGCCATGACACTCATCAGGACACAAGATATTCAAATGCAAACTGGGCCTGTTACAACAAATTAACACTTAGGCAAAAATGTAGATTTTGACAGTGCTCAAATCAAGACATTACTAAACAACTCAAAAATTGAAACTGATGAACTAGGATGTCTTCACATACCTAAAAAATATTAATAAACACCTGACATACATGAAAAACCTCAGAATCTCAACTAGGCAAATAGGCTCAAAAAGCACTTTAGGGGGTCAAAATGTAAAGCACTAGTAAAACACTCAAAAATGACTGTTGTATTTTTGAGTACCAACAGTGGCTCTGACTGAGGACATGTGCCCGATGCAGGCATGCAGAGGAATTTAGAATCTCTTGGTACAGAAAACCATTGAAAACTTCAAATCAAACTTCCTTTTCTCTCTTATTTCTCCTTTCTCTCTTGAAACTCTTCTCTTAGAACTTTTTCTCTTCTGAAACTCTTCTCTTAGAAATTTTTCTCTCCAAGAAAAAGGAACCTTTTATTCGAAAGTAAAGACACCACATGATTGAAGGGAAAGAGACTATACAACATTTAAATTATTTACAAAAAGCCTCGAACCTTTTCACAACTGAAATCAGCACTTGCCTCTATAAAAAATCTGATTTTCTTCTTGGCATGCAAATATCAGAATGAAAATGTACTTGTACCACTGTTGTTCAAATTCACAATGAATCATAAAAATTAAGAATACCTTATTTGAAATTCCTTTCATGCCTTCATAAGTTCTTCCATCGGAGTCAACATAACCAAAAGTATGAAACTCATCCTTCACATCAGCAAACATAAAAAAAATTTAACCATGACAATGAGGAAATGCATTACCATAAGAAAATTCAAAATCCACTTGCATTACCCCTTCATCTGTCGGCTGATCCATAAAGAAACTAAAAGACTCATACTTGCAAATACCATGGATACCAAAATCTAGAAAGACTTCACAATGGAAAGAATCAACATGTTCCTCAAAACATGGATTGGAAACTTTTGCCACTTGCAAATTACCCACATAGTCACAATGAGCGAGCTGATCAACATCATAGTCTTGGTCACTATATGGAACAATGAACCCATCAAATGTACATTCAAAATCATAATCACTTTTGGCCCCGAAAGAGATACATTCTGCTTTTTTATTACATACTGACACATTTTCAACACCAAAATCAGAATAAGTCAAATCTGAAAACTCAATGCATTCCTCAAAAAGTGGATTAACAAAACTGTGTTTTTCTCCCATATGGACATGGTAACAAAGAGATGGCTGATTTGTATCAATGTTCTCATCAAATACATCATTATTAAAAACCTTAAAAACATTAGCACCCTTGCTGTCATAATCACTATCATAATCACTTTCAGCATATGATTCAAAATCAGAGATGTCACTATAAGTATATTCAACATCTCTATCCATAGGCAAAGAAGTAGATGGAAAATTTATACTACCTTCTTCACATAGAGGAGATGGGAAAGGACACCAATCATCCTAAAGTTTCTCATCATGTGTAATATTTTTATTACACAAACAAACCATATGCTTCAATTGATCATCATTAAATGAAGAGATTTCAAAAACACACTTATCTAGCACTTTACCATTTGACTGAAAAGACTCAACTAACTGATCTTCATTTTGATTTTCATCCATAGTATCATGATAAAGTTCCAAGATAGTATCATACTCCATATAATAAGGAAGACCATCATTTACTATCCCTCTTTACTTAAGTTTTGACACCAAATCCACTCCAAAGCTCTTGATACCAAACTCATTTGCATCATGCTGATGTAAAAGATTATTTTCAGAATTGGTGAAGATACTCTTACCTTCACATGCTGATTTGAATCTACTTCAAGAAATGCTCTTATCTTCCCATGCTATACTCGGCTCACATAATGAATAAACATTCTCAAACATATCATTCTCTTGCAGGACATAGGTTTCAACATCCTCTTGATCGTCATAAGAGTGTAAAACATACACATCCTCTTCAACATTCAAAATATTAGTAGTATCATTGCATCTTGGATCAAAATGAGAGGGTACTTCTGATATAACTTTGTGAGGTAGCATCACAAGTATTTGAAACATCACTGATTGCTACCATTTTAGGGACATATGTATTACCAACTTCATTAGAAATTTCTTCCGTATGCAATAAAGGATTATTAATGCTACATCTATTGAAATCTGAATTCAAGAACTGACTAGAAACCAAAGAAGGGGTATCAATACACCTAATTGGAGCTACAAACTTTTCACAATACTCTTGTCCATTCTCAAATGTATTTTGTTGGCAAATCCCTCTAGAGAAATGGTTCTTTGTCAATCTGTACTTGGCATTGTTTTCAATCTCTATTGTTGTCCTGAAAGATTAATGCAAAGTTTTAGGTTTCTTATCTCTCAACCTATACCTCATCTTCTTGTCAAATGCATCAAAGTAAACCACAACACACACATGATGTTGAGGTCTATTTCTTTCAGGTATTTTGTGCAAAGCTATTGCAAATTTGATATTGAAATCAAGAACTAATTCATCTTATTTAATCTTAAGATTCAACCAATCAGTAAATACATCACCCAAATTCATTCTCTCACCAAATTGTTGCATGAAGGCAACATGAAATTCATCCCAAGAAGAAATTGAACAAGTTGGTAAAAAAGAAAACCAATCCCTAGCATCATTTTTCAAAGTTTGGAAAAATAATTTCATGTATACATCTTCATACTTTATTTCAAAGTCACCCAATAAATCAATGAACATTTGAACATGATGACTTGCTGAAACAACTTGATCTCCACAAAAGTTTGGAAAATAATCTCTGATTTCATGAAGCATATCATGTGGAAAATCTTCAATGCCATCAAAACACAATGGCTCATACCTCTTGGTATGAAAGGATTTTGGACAACCCTTGCTAGTCTAAACTTTAGATGAAAAAAATTGACATCTTACTAACTTGAACACACCTCTTTCCTATGCTAAAAACACTCAATAGAGGAAATCCATTTAAATCACTTAATTCACATGAAAAAAACACATGAGAAGCAAAATACCTTTGTTGTTGCTGCTGAGATACTCTTTCACGAACAATAGTAGTAAACATACTCAAACAACCAACTGATATTTTCTCCTTCCTTGCCAAAAAAAACTGATAAGGGCTTCAAATCTGCAAATAATATACTGCACAATCTCTAAAGTTTTATATGTAGATCAATGCCACTGGGCTGCACAAGAATTCATAGTCACCACCGACAAAGATGTGGGATTAAAATTCACAAACCGGTCAAGAAATAGACAATAGACAATTAGTCATTACAGACTTTATAACAATCCATTTCTCCCTAGTAGATTCACCATTTTTTTAGCTCTTTTCCTTGTAGGAATCAATTAAAATAACAATAAATGCCTGACCCTCTATTCCCAACTCAGATTCATACATGAAGAAGGCTAATTAGCAAGGATGCTATGCTTCTTCACTTTGAGCTCCACAAACTTAGGCAGGTGTACCTATCTTCAGATTCACTGATTCACAGAGAATTTTACAATGGATCACATATTTATTTAATCCTTCTTATTTTTAAGTTCTCTGAACTAGGAAGGTTAACCTATTGATTCTCTCTCTAAGGAATCACTAAAATGGACTGTATTCCTCAATACAATAAACTAAATATACATGTTCTTGATAACAGAAAGTAAAGATTTTAATATTTGAATGATTGATGATGAGAACTACTTTTCAGAACTTAGACTAGTGCCTAATCTCAGGCAAAGAGTCCAATGAGATGTAAATCAATAGAAACCCAATTAATAAGAACACAGACAAGATCCCAGATACAGTGCCTTACAAACTATCCTTTCATTTTCACATCTATCTATCAAATTTTCATACTAATACCCTGTCCTCTGGGATTACTCACAAGACTGAGTCATTCCTTGAAGGAAGCTCACAAGTAACTGCACAGTTACCTTGTAACCAGTATGTTTAGAATGGCTTATACACTAAACATACAAGAGCATAAACAAAAGTACAAAAAGACATCACAGATCTGAAACTAGAGATTCCACTGTATTTTATTAATGTCATTCTGCTTCAAAACATTCAAAATAGACACAAAGCTTCAAAACTAAACCATAATCTAATGTCTACTCTGCAGCTGTAAATTCACCATCCTTATTACAATGGATAAAAAACCAGCTATAGGAGAAAGGAAAAACAATCCAGTCACCGACACCTATTTGTCCCCAAAAATATCTACATCTACTCAAACTGAAACAGCAAAAATTTGAATTGATTTTCCCTCAAATTATCTGCAAAATCCTCTTCTTCATTCTGAGACCTTTCTGGTGATATATGATAGTCTATACTTTAGATCAAATTAGTCCTCTGAAACATTAATCCAACTTTGCCTTCCCGTGAAGATTTCTTTCAACAATTTGAATTATTTCAAATTGAATTTAATTAGCATTTCAATAGTTGGACTTTTGAAATGGGATAAAACTCACCTTTAATATTTCCTTTTTCCCATATTTTATCTCATCTTGACACTTGTCACTTAGGCTTAATGGATTAGTGGTTAGATGTTGAGCACTTTACCATTAAGCCATTAAGTCAACCATAAGATCTCTTTCAACTTGCACACCTTTTAATTCTTCCTTTTTGGGATGAATTTATTTAAATATTTCAATTAATCCTAGACTTAACCAGCTCTTTCCACTTGTCATTCAGACTTAATGGATTATAGGTTAGATGTTGTGCATCTTCCCTTTAAGCCATTAAGTCAACCCTTTGATCCATTTGAACTTACAAGTTCTTTAATTCCTTCCTTTTGAGTTGAATTTATTTAAATATTTAATTTTAATCCCTTTTTTTCCCAGAATGCACCACCTTGTGACACTTGTCACTTAGGATTAATGGCTTAGTGGTTAGATGGTGAGCATCTTCCCTTTAAGCCATTAAGTCAACCTTTGGATTTTTCTGAACTTGCACACTTGTTAACCCCTTTGTTGAAAGAAATTTAAATTAAAAAATATTTAAATCTGCACAATTTACCACATTGCACCAAGTGACATCTTCTGATTGGTCTGCAGGTCCACTGGGCACCATGTGTCATCCTCTGATTCACTGCCTCAACAATGTACCAGATTGTGCCACATGTCATCTTTTAATTGGTCCGCAGGTCCACTGGACGCCATGTGTCATCCTCTGATTGGTCTGTAGGTCCACTGGGTGCCATGTGTCATCTCTTGTTTTTGCTCCAAAATAATGGGATCCAGTACACAATTAACTACCCAGCCAAGAGGCCCACAAAATGGCCTCTTGGTTCTTTCTTCACATTATATGTAAGTGCTTTAGTATATAAATACTAAAAACTTTCGCAGCACCATGCATGTGGGATATATCTCTATGCATTTTTTCTACTTCTGAGAGTTTCCAGCAAGTGTTGCTCACCAATGGTATCATTTTATTGCTTATAAATACATTCATTTTGTTCCATGGAGCTGGGCACCCCTTCGTATAGATTCACTTTCCAATTTAAATCTTTAAAAAACTCTAAAAATCTCGTCTTTGGCTGATTTCAACATGCTCTTTGCTGATTTTTTTTGCATACTTTTAATGAAAATTTTTTAAATATCCTCCATCGATGGCTGCCTCCCATACCTTGGATTCATTTTTCATGTTTGTATGGTATTAAAACAAATTAAAACTTCCCCTCTCAAGCTTGGCGTAGGCTGCTGGTTTGGTCTTTGTTTTTCAAGCTTCTTAAAAGCTTCTAGTAATTGTTGCTCATCTATGGAACCATTTTAATATTTTTAAAGACTTCCATATTTCTCCATGGAGCTGGGATCCCCTTCCTATGGATACACATTTGCATTTTAGAAACTTAAAAATATTTAAAAACCTCTTTTCTAGCTTGGCACAGGCTGCTGGTCTGCTGGTTTGGTCTTTAAAACAAAAGATATTAGAACCCCTTTTTGTTGGTTTCCATTTCCATTATAAATTTTATAAAAAATAATGCAATCCTCCCTCCAAATAATTTCATTTCCATCCTCTGAATACTGGCAAACATTTTAAAAAACAACTTTCAAAGTTTCACAAATTGGCTTTATTATTGGCAAGTAGCCTCCAGATCAACCTTTGAAAACTAACTAAATAATGCTTTGCAACCATGGGGTCCAGAAAGTACATTCTTATCCAACATATGAACCGTTATCATTAACTAGAATGGGTTTGAAAATACTTGGGCCCAAAGATAATAATATGCAAAGTATACTACTTCGTTATATCCGCAATCCGCAGAATTCAAACTTGTGCAAACCCTGCCAATGGTGCCAATTAAAAAGTCATCATATCACCACTTGAAGATCTGTCACTTGGAAAAATAATTCATTCATCCTCATCGAATACACATGCAAGAGGGCTTGGCCGGATTCATACTTAGGTACAAGATGTAACTGTTAAAACTTAGCAATTCAGAAAAATAGTGTAAGCACAAAATGTTGAATCAGCATAAACTTCATCTGGATCAGTCATTGAAAGATTAAAAATATATTCTCTGAGACTTTACCATAGAATCAATTAGTACACTTAAATTCCATGAAAATTATTCCACAATTGGTTCTTGAAAACAAATCTCATAAAATGACCATTCAGTTTACTCCAATTCTGCTCTATCCTGCAAACTGCCTCTCAAAACGGACTTTGAAAACTCATCAACTGAAACCTTCATGAACTGGAATCTTGGGTATTTATTCACTCCCATAAAAGGAAAATGAATCTACAATTATCTCACTTAGAAAATCATAAGGTTAAAAACCAACAAACACCAAAGTCAACCTTTTACAAACATTGTGGAATAAAATAGTGAAATATGCAGAAGTCTGGTTTGGAAATGGCTTAAGAAAGTGACCAGATGGATTCGTTAAGGTCCAAGAATCTTCAAGGAAGTACACCTCCAATTCTAAAACACAAAAACACTCTCAAATCTTCTTGAATTTGAACCGGGTGCAAACTGGGAGACCTCCAAGCAAGCTACTAGGAAAACTGCATTTCATCATTTGGCAAATTGACAGAAAATGCAAACGGAATGGGCTTAGCAAACTGACCAAATGAACTTGTCGTGACCTAAATACAAAGGCTAAAGAATTATTTGACCTCTTTAATGGAGTACAAAATTAATTTTTTCAATTAGGTCATAATTTCAAAAGTTACAATCAGTCAAACAGGGCTACTCAGAGATCTGGGTAGAACAAAGAAACAAGATATCTCTGGAAGACCAATTTTGAGGGATAAGAAAACCTATCAAATGGACTTGAAATAACTTGGTATCTAAAATATAGGCTCTCTGATATACATTCTCAACATTCTCTAGAGTGGTGGGCCATAAAACTCAATAGGACACAAGATATTCAAATGTAAACTGGGCCCGTTACAACAAATTGACACTTACGTAGAAATGCAGATTTTTAAAAGTGCTCAAATCAAGACATCACTAAACAACTCAAAACTTGAAACTGACAAACTGGGATGTCTTCACATGCCTAAAAAATATTAATAAACACTTGACATGCATGAAAAACCTTAGAATCTCATCTAGGCAAATAGGCTCAGAAAGCACTTTAGGGGGTCAAAATGTAAAGCACTAGTAAAACACTCAAAAATGACTGTTGTATTTTTGAGTATCAACAATGGATCTGACTAAGGATGTGTCTCCCATGTGGGCATGCAGAGGTCTTTAGTATCTCTTGGTACAACATACCATTCAAAACTTCAAATCAAACTTTCTTTTCTCTCTTATTTCTCCTTTCTCTCTTGAAACTCTTCTCTTAGAATTTTTTCTCTTCTGAAACTCTTCTCTTAGAAATTTTTCTCTCCAAGAGAAGGGAACCTTTTATTCGAAAGAAAAAATACCACATGAATGAAGGGAAAGTGACTATACAACATTTAAATTATTTACAAAAAGCCTCGAACCTTTTCACAACTGAAATCAACACTTGCCTCTATCAGAAATCTGATTTTCTTCTTGGCATACAAATATCATAATGAAAATGTACTTGTACCACTGATGTTTAAATTCACAGGGAATCATAAAAATTAAGAATACCTTATTTTCAATTCCTTTCATGCCTCCATAAGTTCTTCCATCGAAGTCAACATAACCAAAAGTATGAAACTCATCCTTCACATCTGCAAACATCAAAAAATGTGAACCATGACAATGAGGAAATGCATTACCATAAGAAACATCAAACTCCACTTGCATTACCCCTTCATTATCCGGTTGATCCATAAAGAAAATAAAAGACTCCTACACACAAAGACCATGGATACCAAAATATAGAAAGAATTCACAATGGAAAGACTCAACATGTTCCTCAAAACATGGATTGGAAACTTTTGCCACTTGCAAATTACCCACATAGTCACAAGGAGCCAGCTGATCAACATCATAGTCTTTCTCAGTACATGGAACAATGAACCCATCAAATGTACATTCAAACTCATAATCATTTTTGGCCCCAGAAGAGATACATTCTGATTTTTCATTGCATACTGACACAATTTCAACACCAAAATCACAATAAGTCAAATCTGAAAACTCAATGCATTCCTCAAAAAGTGGATTAACAACACCGTGTTTTTCTCCCATATGGACATAGTAACAAAGAGATGGCTGATCTGTATCAATGTACTCATCAAATACATCATTAGTAAAAACATTGAAAACATTAGCACCCCTGCTGTCATAATCACTTTCAGCATATGACTCAAAATTAGAGATGTCAGTATAAGTATATTCAACATCTCTATCCATAGGCAAATAAGTAGATGGAAAATTTATACTACCTTCTTCACACTGAGGAGATGGGAAAGGACACCAATCATCATAAATTTTCTCATCATATGTAATATTTTCATTACACAAACAAACCATATGCTTCAATTGATCATCATTAAATGAAGGGATTTCAAAAACACACTCATCTAGCACTTTACCCTTTGACTGAAAAGACTCAACAAACTGATCTTCATTTCAATTTTCATCCATACTATCATGATAAAGTTGCAAGATAGTATCATACTCCATCTCATAAGGAAGACCATCATTTACTATCCCTCTTTCCTTAAGTTTTGACACCAAATCCACTTCAAAGCTCTTGATACCAAACTCATTTGCATCATGTTGATGAAAAAGTTTATTTTCAGAATTGGTGAAGATACTCTTACCTTCACATGTTGATTTGCATCTACTTCGACGAATGCTCTTATCTTCCCATGCTATACTCGGCTCACACAATGGATCAGCATACTCCTACATATCATTCTCTTGCAAGACATAGGTTTCAACATCCTCTTGATCCTCATAAGAGTGTAAAATATACACATCCTCTTCAGCATTCAAAACATTAGTAGTATCATTGCATCTAAAATAAAAATGAGAGGGTATTTCTGATATAACTTTGTGAGGCAAGGATTTATTGAGAATTTCAACATCACAAGTATTTGAAACATCACTGATTGCTACCATTTCAGGGACATATGTATTACCATCTTCATTAGAAATTTCTTCCATATGCAACAAAGGATTATTAACCATACATCTATTCAAATCTGAATTCAAGACCTGATTAGAAACCAAAGCAGGGGTATCAATACACCTACTTGGAGCTACAAACTTTTCACAATACTCTTGTCCATTCTCAAATGTATTTTGTCTTCAAATCCCTCTAGAGAAATGGTTCTTTGTAAATCCGTACTTGGCATTGTTATCAATCTCTATTGTTGTCCTAAAAGCTTGATGCAAAGTTTTAGGTTTCTTATCTCTCAACCTATAAATCATCTTCTTGTCAAATGCATCAAAGTAAACCACAACACACACATGATCTTGATGTCTATTTCTTTCAGGTATTTCGTGCAAAGCTCTTGCAAATTTGATATTGAAATCAAGAACTAATTCATCTTCTTTAATCTTAAGATTCAACTAATCAGTAAATACATCACTCAAAATCATTCTCTCACCAAATTGTTCCATGAAGGCAATATGCAATTCATCCCAAGAAGAAATTGAACAAGATGGTAAAAATAAAACCAGTCCCTAGCATCATTTTTTAAATTTTGGACAAACAACTTCATACTTTATTTCAAGGTCACCCAATAAATCAATGAACATTTGAACATGATGACTCGCTGAAACAACTTGATCTCCATAAAAGTTTGGAAAATAATCTCTGATTTCATGAGGCACATCATGTGAAAAATAATTAATGCCATCAAAACACAATGGCTCATACCTCTTGGTATGAAAGGATTTTGGACAACCCTTCCTAGTCTATACTTTAGATGAAAAAAAAATTGACATCTTACTAACTTGAACACACCTCTTTCCTAGTGTTGAAAAAACTCAATAGAGGCAATCCATTTAAATCACTTAATTATCATGGAAAAAAACACATGAGAAGTAGAATACCTTTGTTGTTGCTCCTGAGATACTCTTTCACAAACAACAGAAGTAAACATACTCAAACAACCAAGGGATATTTTCTCCTTCCTTGCCAAAACAAACTGACAAGGGCTTCAAATCTGCAAACAATATACTGCACAATCTTTAAAGTTTTATATGTAAATCAATGCCACCAGGCTACACAAGAATTTAGATTCGCCACCCACCAAGATGTGGGATTAAAATTCACAAACCAGTCAAGAAATGGACAATAGACAATTAGTCATTACAAACTTTATAACAATTCATTTCTCCCTAGTAGAGTCACCATTTTGTTAGCTATTTTCCTTGTAGGAATCAATTAAAACAACAATAAATACCTGATCCTCTATTCCCAACTTAGATTCATACCTGAACAAGGCTAATTAACAAGGATGATATCCTTCTTAACTTTAATCTCCACAAACTCAGGTGGGTGTACCTATCTTCAGATTCACTGATTCATAAACAATCTTACAATGGATCAAGGATCTATTTAATCCTTCTTATTTTTAAGTTCTCAGAACTAGTAAGGTTAACCTATTGATTATCTCTCTAAGGAATCACTAAAATGGAATGTATTCCTCAATACAATCAACTAAATATACATGTTCTTGATAAAAGAAAGTATAGATTTTAATATATGAATGATTGATGATGAAAACTACTTTTCAGAACTTAGATCAATGCCTAATCCTGGGAAAAGAGTCCAATGAGATGTAAATCAATAGAAACCCAATTAATAAGAACATAGAGAAGATCCCAGATAGAGTGCCTTACAAACTACCCTTTCATTTTAACATCTATCTATCAGATTTTCATACTAATACCCTACCCTCTGGGATTACTCAAAAGGCTGACTCCTTCCTTGGAGGAAGCTCACAAGTAACTGCAAAGTTACCTTATAACTAGTATGTTTAGAATGCCTTAAAGACTAAACATACAAGAGCATAAACAAAAGTACAAAAAGACGTCACAGATCTGAAACTAGAGATTCCACTATATTTTATTAATGTCATTCTGCTTCAAAACATTCAAAATAGACACAAAGCTTCAAAACTAAACCATAATCTAATGTCTTCTCAGCAGCTATAAATTCACCATCCTTATTACAATGGAGAAAAAACTAGATATAGGAGAAAGGAAAAACAATCCAGTCACCGACACCTGTTTGTCCCCAAAAATATCTGCAACTGCTCAAACTAAAACTGCAAAAATCTGATTTGATTTTCCCTCAAATTATCTGCAAAATCCTCTTCCCCATTCTGAGACATTTTCGGTGATATATGATAGTCTATACTTTGGAATAAATTTGCCCTCTAAAACATTAATCCAACTTTGCCTTCCTGTGCAGATTTCTTTCAACAGTTTGAAATATTTCAAATTGAATTTAATTACCTTTTCAATAGTTGGACTATTGAAATGGGATAAAATTTACCTTTAATATTTCCTTTTGCCCATATTTTATCTCATCTTGACACTTGTCACTTAGGCTTAATGACAATGGTTATATGTTGAGTACTTCACCATTAAGCTATTAAGTCAACCATAAGATCTCTTTCAACTTGCACACCCTTTAATTCTTCCTTTCCGAGATGAATTTATTTAAATATTTCAATTAATCCCATACTTAACCAGCTCTTTCCACTTATCAATTAGACTTAATGGCTTATAGGTTAGATGTTGAGCATCTTCCCTTTAAGCCATTAAGTCAACCCTTGGATCCTTTTGAACTTGCAAGTTCTTTAATTCCTTCCTTTTGAGATGAATTTATTTAA
>MU223463.1:1178247-1277106 GCA_018584345.1 Thuja plicata
GTCAACCCTTGGATCCTTTTGAACTTGCAAGTTCTTTAATTCCTTCCTTTTGAGATGAATTTATTTAAATATTTCATTTTAATCCTTTTTTTTTCTCAGAATGAACCACCTTGTGACACTTGTCACTTAGGCTTAATGGCTTAGAGGTTAGATGGTGAGCATCTTCCCTTTAAGCCATTAAGTCAACCCTTGGATTTTTCTGAACTTGCACACTTGTTAAACCCTTTGTTGAAAGAAATTCAAATTTAAAAATATATTTAAATCTACATAATTTACCACTTTGCGCCAAGTGGCATCTTCTGATTGGTCTATAGGTCCACTGGGCACCATATGTCATCCGATAATTCATTGCCTCAACACTGTACCAAATTTGGCACATGTCATCTTCTGGTTGGTCCGCAGGTCCACTGAGCGCCATGCGTCATCCTCTAATTGGTGTGTAGGTCCACTAGGCGCAATGTATCATCTCTTATTTTTGTTCCAATATAATGGGACCCACCACACACTTAACTACCTAGCCAAGAGGCCCACAAAATGGCCTCTTGGTTCTTTCTTCACATTATAATGTAAGTGCTTTAGTATATAAATACTAAAAACTTTCGCAGCACCATGCATGTGGGATATATCTCTATGCATTTTTTTAACTTCTGAGAGTTTCCAGAAAGTGGTGCTCACCAATGGTATCATTTTATGGATTATAAATACATTCATTTTGTTCCACGGAGTTGGGCACCCCTTCCTATGGATTTAGTTTGCAATTTAAATCTTTAAAAAACTCTAAAAACCTCTTCTTTGGCTGATTTCAACATGCTCTTTGCACCTGTTTTTTGCATACTTTTAATAAAAAAAATTTAAATCTCCTCCATAGAGGGCTTCCTCCCATACCTTGGATTTATTTTTCATTTTTTATTGTATTAAAACAAATTAAAACTTCCCCTCTCAAGCTTGGTGTAGGCTGCTGGTCTACTGGTTTGGTCTTTATTTTTCAAGCTTCTTGAAAGCTTCCAGTAATTGCTGCTCATCTATGGCACCATTTTAATGTTGTTAAAGACTTTCATATTTCTCCATGGATCTGGGCTCCCCTTCCTATGGATGCACATTTGCATTTTAGAAACAAAAAAATCTTTAATAAACTCTTTTCTAGCTTGGCGCAAGCTGTTGATCTGTTGGTTTGGTCTTTAAAACAAAAGATATTAAAACCACTCTTTTGCTGGTTTCCATTTGAATTATAAAATATATAAAAAATAATGCAATCCTCCCTCCAAATAATTTTATTTCCATCCTCTGAATAGTGGCAAACATTTTAAAAAACAACTTTCAGAGTTTCGCAAATCGGCTTTATTATTGGCAAGTAGCCTCTAGATCAACTTTTGAAAACTAACTAAATAATACTTTGCAACCATGGGGTCCGGAAAGTACATTCTTCTCCAGAATATGAACCATTATCATCAAATGGAATGGCTTTGAAAATTCTTGGGCCCAAATATAATAATATGCAAAGTATACCAGTTCGTTATATCCGCAATCCGTAGAATTCAAACTTGTGCAAACCCTGCCAAAGGTGCCAATTAAAAAGTCATCATATCACAACTTCAAGATCTATCACTTGGAAAAATAATTCATTCATCCTCATTGAATACACATTAAAATGGGCTTGGCTGGATTCATCCTTAGGTACAATATGTAACTGTTCAAACTTAGCAGTTTAGAAAACAGTGTAAGCGCAAAATGTTGAATTAGCATAAACTTCATCTGGATCAGTCATTGAAAGATTAGCAAGATATGCTCTGAGACTTCACCATAGGATAAATTATTACACTTAAATTCCATGAGAATGATTCCAAAATTGGTTCTTGAAAACAAATCTCATAAAATGACCATTCAGTTTACTCCAATTATGCTCTATACTGCAAACTGTACAAACTGCCTCTCAAAAGTGACTTTGAAAACTCATCAATTGAAACCTTTAATGAACTGGAATCTTGGGTATTTATTCATTCCCATAAAAGGAAAATGAATCCAAAATTATCTCACTCAGAAAACCATAAGGTGAAAAACCATCAAACACCAAAGTCAGCCTTTTACAGACATTTTGGAATAAAATAGTGAAATATGCAGAAGTCTGGTTTGGAAATGACTTAAGAAAGTGACCAGATGGATTCGTCAAGGTCCAAGAATCTTTAAGGAAGTACACCTCCATGTCTAAAACATAAAATAACTCTCAAATATTCTTTACCTTGAACCATGTGCAACCTGGGAGACCTCCAAGCAGGCTACTTGGAAAACTGCATTTCATCATTTAGCAAATTGACAGAAAATGCAAATGGAATGGGCTTAGCAAACTGACCAAATGAACTTGTCGTGACCTGAAGAAAAAGGATCAAGAATTATTTGACCTCTGTAATGGAGTAAAAAATGAATTTTTTCAATTAGGTCACAAGGTCAAAAGATACAATCAGTCAAACAGGGCTACTCAGAGATCTGGGCAGAACAGAGAAACAAGATATCTCTGGAAGACCAACTTGGAGGGATCAGAAAACCTATCAAATGGAATCAAAATAAATTGGGACTTGAAATATAGGCTCTCTGATATACATGATCAACATTCCCCAAAGTTGCAGGCCATGAAACTTAACATGACACAAGATATTCAAATGCAAACTGGGCCCGTTACATCAAATTGACACTTAAGCAGAAATGCAGATTTTGACAAGTACTCAACTCAAGACATCACTAAACAACTCAAAACTTGAAATTGATGATCTGGTATGTCTTCACATGCCTAAAATATATTAATAAACACCTTACATGCATGAAAAAATCCAGAATCTCATCTAGGCAAATAGGCTCAAAAAGCAGTTTAGAGGGTCAAAATGTAAAGCACTAGTAAAACACTCAAAAATGACTGTTGTATTTTTGAGTACCAAGAGTGGCATTGACTGAGAATGTGTGCCCCATGAGGGCATGTAGAGGAATTTAGAATCTCTTGGTACAATAGACCATTCAAAACTTTAAATCAGACTCTCTTTTCTCTCTTATTTCTCCTTTCTCTCTTGAAACTCTTCTCTTAGAACTTTTTCTCTCCTGAAACTCTTCTCTTAGAAATTTTTCTCTCCAAGAACAGGGAACATTTTATTCAAAATAAAATACACCACCCAACTGAAGGGAAAGTGACTATACAACATTTACATTATTTACAAAAATCCTCAAACCTTTTCACAACTGAAATCAACACTTGCCTATATCAAAAATCTGATTTTCTTCTTGGCATACAAATATCATAATGTAAATGTAGTTGTACCGTTGCTGTTCAAATTCACAAGCAATCATAAAAATGAAGAATACCCTATTTTTAATTCCTTTCATGACTTCATAAGTTCTTCCATCAGAGTCATAATAACCAAAAGTATGAAACTCATCCTTCACATTAGCAAACATCAGAAAATGTGAACCATGACAATGAGGAAATGCATTACCATAAGAAACATCAAACTCCACTTGCATTACCCCTTCATCAGTTGACTAATCCATAAAGAAACTAAAAAAATCATACTCACAAAGACCATGGATACCAAAATCTAGAAAGACTTCACAATGGAAAGACTCAACATGTTCCTCAAAACATGGATTGGAAACTTCTGCCACTTGCAAATTACCCACATAGTCACAAGGAGGCACCTGATCAACATCATAGTCCTGCTCACTACATGGAACAATGAACCCATCAAATGTACATTCAAACTCATAATCATTTTTTGCCTCGGGAGATATACATTCTGATTTTTCATTGCATACTGAAACATTTTCAACACCAAAATCAGAATAAGTCAAATCTAAAAACTCAATGCATTCCTCAAAAAGTGGATTAAGAACACCGTGTTTTTCTCCCATATGGACATGGTAACAAAGGGATGGTTGATCTATATCAATGTCCTCATCAAATAAAATATTAGTAAAAACTTTGAAAACATTAGCACCCCTGGTGTCATAATCACTTTCAGCATATGATTCAAAATCAAAGATGTCACTATAAGTATATTCAACATCTCTATCCATAGGCAAAGAAGTAGATGGAAAATTTATACTACCTTCTTCACACGAAGGAGATGGGAAAGGACACCAATCATCCTCAATTCTCTCATCGTGTGTAAGATTTTCATTACACAAATAAACCATATGCTTCAATTGATCATCATTAAATGAAGGTATTTCAAAAACACACTCATCTAGCACTTTACCCTTTGACTGAAAAGAATCAACTAACTAATCTTCATTTTGATTTTCATCCATAATATCATGATAAAGTTGCAAGATAGTATCATACTCCATCTCATAAGGAAGACCATTATTTACTATCCCTCTTTCCTTATGTTTTGACACCAAATCCACTTCAAAGCTCTTGATACCAAACTCATTTGCATCATGCTGATGTAAAAGATTATTTTCAGAATTGGTGAAGATACTCTTACCTTCACATGCTGATTTACATCTACTTCCATGAATGCTCTTATCTTCCCATGCTATACTCAGCTCACACAACGGATCAACATTCTCCAACATATCATTCTCTTGCAGGACATAGTTTTCAACATCCTCTTCATCCTCATAAGAGTGTAAAACATACACATCCTCTCTAGCATTCAAAACATTAGTAGTATCATTGCATCTAGGATCAAAATGAGAGGGTATTTATGATATAACTTTGTGAGGTAAGGATTTATTAAGAATGTCAGCATCACAAGTATTTGAAACATCACTGATTGCTACCATTTTAGGGACATATGTATTACCATCTTCATTAGAAATTTCTTCTGTATGCAACAAAGGATTATTAACCATACATCTATTCAAATATGAATTCAAGACCTGATTAGAAACCAAAGCAGCAATATCAATACACCTACTTGGAGCTGCAAACTTTTCACAATACTCTTGTCCATTCTCAAATGTATTTTGTCGGTAAATCCCTCTAGAGAAATGGTTCTTTGTCAATCCATACTTGGCATTGTTTTCAATCTCTATTGCTGTCCTAAAAGCTTGATGCAAAGTTTTAGGTTTCTTATCTCTCTACCTATAACTCATCTTCTTGTCAAATGCGTCAAAGTAAACCACAACACACACATGATCTTGAGGTCTATTTCTTTCAAATATTTCATGCAAAGCTCTTGCAAATCTGATATTGAAATCAAGAACTAATTCATCTTCTTTAATCTTAAGATTCAACCAATCAGTAAATACATCACTCAAATTCATTCTCTGACCAAATTTTTTCATGAAGGCAACATGCAATTCATCCCAAGGAAAATTGAACAAGCTGGTAAAAAAGAAAACCAGTCCCTAGCATCATTTTTCAAAGTTTGGACAAACAACTTCATGTATACATCTTCATACTTTATTTTAAAGTCACCTAATAAATCAATGAATATTTGAACATGATGACTCGCTGAAACAACTTGATCTCCGCAAAATTTTGGAAAATAATCTCTGATTTCATGAGGCACATCATGTGGAAAATAATTAATGCCATCAAAACACAATGGCTCATACCTCTTGATATGAAAGGATTTTGGACAACCCTTTCTGGTCTGAACTTTAGATGAAAAAACATTTGACATCTCACTAACTTGAACACACCTCTTTCCTAGTGCTAAAAAGACTCAATAGAGGCAATTCATTTAAATCACTTAATTCTCATGAAAAAAAACACATGAGATGCAGAATACCTTTGTTGTTGCTACTGAGATACTCTTTCATGAAAAACAAAAGTAAACATACTCAAACAACCAACTGATATTTTCTCCTTCCTTTCCAAAACAAACAAACAAGGGCTTCAAATATGCAAAAAATATACTACACAATCTCTGAAGTTTTTTATGTAAATCAATGCCATTGGGTTGCACAAGAATTTAGAGTCACCACCCACAAAGATGTGGTATTGAAATTCACAAACCGGTCAAGAAATGGACAATAGACAATTATTCATTACAGACTTTATAACAATCCATTTCTCCCTAGTAGAGTGACCATTTTGTTAGGTCTTTTTCTTGTAGGAATCAGATTCATACATGAACAAAGATAATTAACAAGGATGCTATCCATCTTCACTTTGAGCTCCACAAACTCAGGCGGGTGTACCTATCTTCACAAAGAATCTTAGAATGGATCAAGGATTTATTTAATCCTTCTTCTTTTTAAGCTCTCAGAACTAGGAAGGTTAACCTATTGATTCTCTCTCTAAGGAATCACTAAAATGGAATGTATTCCTCAATGCAATCAACTAAATATATATGTTCTTGATAATAGAAAGTAAACATTTTAATATTTGAATGATTGATGATGAGAACTTCTTTTCAGAACTTAGACCAGTGCCTAATCCTGGGCAAAGAGTCCAATGACATGTAAATCAATAGAAACCCAATTAATAAGAATATAGACAAGATCCCAGATAGAGTTCCTTACAAACTATCCTTTCATTTTCACATCTATCTATCAAATTTTCATACTAATAACCTTCCCTCTGGGATTACTCACAAGACTGACTCCTTCCTTGAAGGAAGCTCACAAGTAACTACATAGTTACCTTGTAACCAGCATGTTTAGAATGCCTTACAGACAAAACATACAAGAGCATAAACAAAAGTACAAAAAGACATCACAGATCTGAAACTAGAGATTCCACTTATTTTATTAATGTCATTCTGCTTCAAAACATTCAAAATAGACACAAAGCTTCAAAACTAAACCATAATCTAATGTCTTCTCTACAGCTGTAAATTCACCATCCTTATTACAATGGAGAAAAAACCAGATATAGGAGAAAGGAAAAACAATCTAGTCACCGACACATGTCTGTCTCCAAAAATATCTACAACTGCTCAAACTGAAACTGCAAAAATATGATTTGATTTTCCCTCAAATTATCTACAAAATCCTCTTCGTCATTACAAAACATTTCTGGTGATATATGATAGTCTATACTATGGATCAAATTTTCCCTCTGAAACATTAATCCAACTTTGCCTTCTCGTATAGATTACTTTCAACAGTTTGAAATATTTCAAATTGAATTTAATTACCTTTTCAATAGTTGGACTATTGAAATGGGATAAAATTTACCTTTAATATTTCTTTTTGCCCATATTTTATCTCATCTTGACACTTGTCACTTAGGTTTAATGGCTTAGTGATTATATGTTGAGCACTTTACCATTAAGCCATTAAGTCAACCATAAGATCTCTTTCAACTTGCACACCCTTTAATTCTTCCTTTTTGGGATGAATTTATTTAAATATTTCAATTAATCCTAGACTTAACAAGCTCTTGCCACTTCTCAATCAGACTTAATGGCTTATAGGTTAGATGTTGAGCATCTTCCCTTTAAGCCATTAAGTCAACCCTTGGATCCTTTTGAACTTGCAAGTTCTTTAATTCCTTCGTTTTGAGATGCATTTATTTAAATATTTTAATTTAATCCCTTTTTTTCTAGAATGCACCACCTTGTGACACTTGTCACTTAGGATTAATGGCTTAGTGGTTAGATGGTGAGCATCTTCCCTTTAAGCCATTAAGTCAACCCTTGGATTTTTCTGAACTTGAACACTTGTTAACCCCTTTGTTGAAAGAAATTCAAATTGAAAATATATATTTAAATCTGCACAATTTACCACATTGCACCAAGTGGCATCATTTGATTGGTCTGCAGGTCCACTAAACACCATGTGTCATCATCTGATTCAATGCCACAACACTGTACTCGATTGTGCCACATGTCATCTTCTAATTGGTTCGCAGGTCCACTGGGTGCCATGTGTCATACTCTGATTGGTTCGTAGGTCCACTGGGCACCATGTGTCATCTCTTGTTTTTGCTCCAAAATAATGGGGCCCACCACACACTTAACTACCCAGCCAAGAGGCCCACTAAATGACCTCTTGGTTCTTTCTTCACATTACAATGTAAGTTCTTTAGTATATAAATAATAAAAACTTTCGCAACACCAAGCATGCGGGATATATCTTTATGCATTTTTTAAACTTCTGATAGTTTCCAGCAAGTGGTGCTAACCAATGGTATCATTTTATGGCTTATAAATACATTCATTTTGTTCCATGGAGCTGGGCGCCCATTCCTATAGAGTCACTTTGCAATTTAAATCTTTAAAAAACTCTAAAAACCTCCTCTTTGGCTGATTTCAAGATGCTCTTTGCTACTATTTTTTGCATACTTTTAATAAAAAATCTTTAAATCTCCTCCATAGAGGGCTTCCTCCCATACCTTGGATTCGTTTTTCATGTTTTTATGGTATTAAAACAAATTAAAACTTCCCCTCTCAAGCTTGGCGTAGGCTACTAGTCTATTGGGTTGGTCTTTGTTTTTCAAGCTTCTTGAAAGCTTCCAGTAATTACTTCTCATCTATGGCACCATTTAAATGTTTTTAAAGACTTCCATATTTCTCCATGGAGCTGGGCTCCCCTTCCTATGGATGCACATTTGCATTTTAGAAACTAAAAAATCTTTAAAAACCTCTTTTCTAGCTTGGCGTAGGTTGATGGTCTGTTGGTTTGGTCTTTAAAACAAAAGATATTAAAACCCCTATTTTGCTGGTTTCCATTTGCATTATAAAGTTTACAAAAAATAATGCAATCCTCCCTCCAAAGAATTTCATTTCCATCCTCTGAATAATAGCAAACATATTAAAAAACAACTTTCAAAGTTCCACAAATCATCTTTATTATAGGCAAGTAGCCTCCAGATCAACCTTTGAAAACTAGCTAAATAATGCTTTGCAACCATGGGGTCTGGACCATACATTATTCTTGAGAATATGAACAATTATAATTAACTAGAATGTCTTTCAAAACACTTGGGCCCAAAGATAATAATATGGAAAGTATACTAGTTTGTTATATTCGCAATCCGCAGAATTCAAACTTGTGCAAACCCTGCCAAAGGTGCCAATTAAAAAGTCATCATATCACCACTTGAAGATCTATCACTTGGAGAAATAATTCATTCATCCTCATAGAATACACATGAAAAAGGGTTTGGCTAGATTAATCCTTAGGTACAAGATGTAACTGTTCAAACTTAGCAATTCAAAAAAATAGTGTAAGCACAAAATGTTGAATCAGCATAAACTTCATCTGGATATGTCATTGAAAGATTAGCAAGATATGCTCTGAGAATTCACCATCAGATCAATTAGTACACTTACATGCCATGAGAATGATTCCACAATTGGTTCTTGAAAACAAATCTCATAAAATGACCATTCAATTTACTCCAATTCTACTCTGTACTGCAAACTGCACAAATTGCCTCTCAAAACTGACTTTGAAAACTCATCAACTGAAACCTTCATGAACTAGAATCTTGGGTATTTATTCACTCCCATAAAAGGAAAATTGATCCATAATTATCTCACTCAAAAAACCATAAGGTGAAAAACCAACAAACACCAAAGTCATCCTATTACAAACATTCTGGAATAAAATAGTGAAATATGGAGAAGTCTGGTTTGGAAATGGCTTAAGAAAATGACCAGATAGATTCATTAAGGTCCAAGAATCTTCAAGGAAGTACACCTCCAATTATAAAATAGAAAACAACTCTTAATTCTTCTTGACCTTGAACCGGGTGCAAACTAGGAGACTTCTAAGAAGGCTACTTGGAAAACTGCATTTCATCATTTGGCAAATTGACAGAAAATGCAAATGGAATGGGCTTAGAAAACTAACCAAATGAACTTGTCATGACCCAAAGACAAAGGCTCAAGAATTATTTTACCTCTGTAATGGAGTACAAAAGGAATTTTTTCAATTAGGTCACAAGGTCAAAAGATACAATCAGTCAAACAGGGCTACTCAGAGATTTGGGCAGAACAGAGACATGCTCAAAATTAGTCTCTGATGTACATGCTCAAAATTCCCCAAAGTGGTGGGCCATGACACTCAACAAGACATAAGATATTCAAATGCAAACTTGGCCCGTTACAACAAATTGGCACTTAGGCAGAATTGCAGATTTTGACAAGTGCTCAAATCAAGACATCTCTAAACAACTCAAAACTTGAAACTGACGAACTGGGATGTCTTCAGTATTGGAAAGTGACAATGCAAGCAATTGTTATTTTGTCATTGTTGTCAAACCTTGACTGGTGAGACTATTGTTATCTATTTGAGTACCATATCTATTTTTGATGAAGAAGATTTAACAAGAAGACCAAGTGAATGCTTGAGTTAAGGAAAATAAAAGGGTACTTGATTAGTTGGCACTCTGGCAAAGTAATTGGTTGTTTATCTTTCAAAGATAGTTTTTCTGGCTGTTTTGTACTGAGCAATTCTTTGCTTGTGCTGAGAAAAGTTGCTTATGCCGAGTAAAGTTTTTTGTGACGAGCAAAGTTGTTCATTGCCGAGCACCAGTGAAATTGCCAAGTGAAAACAGTCATGTTAGCCGACTTACAATAAATTGATTAATGATGAGATTTGAGATCTATGGCTGACTTAGTTAATTTTATTGGGATATGTAATGTTAATTAAATATTAATCCACATCATTTAATGTATGGGTAACCGTAATTAATGCATGGTTTCAAGATTTAATTAGAGACTACTTTGGAGAAGTAAATGTAATGCAAAGATGGGATGATCCGTTGGATCTGACCTAACCTAAGATCTACGATCTTGTTTAAGTGGAAAAATATTTATCTAACCTAGATAGAGAGGTATATGATAACCTCAAGGGGTTATTCATAAAGTGTGGATGAGTGGATGCGTATGCAAGAGGATTGCATAGTTGATTTACTATTTGGTATGATCTAGCAAAGAAGGCTAAATACATAAGTAGAGAGTTGCATGTGTGATTGCTTGATGGATTTCCGAGAAGATCAGGAGGCTGAGATGAAAATGTAGGCTATCCAGTAAGTTAACATCAGAGCTATAATTGGATCTGAATTTGCAAAGTAAGTTGTATGTACCAAATCACAACTGCTGATTACTTTCTTACCATTGTATTTGTTAAATCCTTTAACAAGGTTGACCTAACAGTCATTTGTATAAATCCTCTAACAGGGTGAAATTTAGAGTGGAATGTTCTAAGTCCTCCAACTAGGCCAATCCTGACAGGGAGATTAAATCCTTTAACTAGGTCAGACCTAGCAGTGTCTTATTGTAACCTTTCACAGGGTTGGCTCCTCATAGGGCATCACTTCAGAAGAGTGAAAACTTGGTGGCATGTTACTAGTGGATTTTCCCATATTGGGTTTCCATGTTAAATACTTGTGTCAACTTGTGTGAATTCTTATGGTTTGTTTTACTATTATGTTTCTACAAGCTAATTTCAATTGATAGCAAACTGCATGATTAAATTTGTTGACATATGCTAATGCTGCCAAGTAGATCTGAAGTATAAAAAGTTTTATTTTGCTACATCTAGACCTGAGGATAATTGATTCACCCCTCCCCTCATAGTTATTTCTAAATTCATTCTAACAATTGGTATCAGAGCTTTGGTGTCCTGAAAATAGTTTCAAGGTACTTGGAGCGAAAAGATCAAGATGTATAAGAAAGAGGTTCCTAAGCAGAACAAAGACAACTTCCCTGCATGGTAGAGTTTGATGAAACTGCATTTGGCTAGTATTGGAGATGATGCTAAGTGACTTATTGAACATGCCTATGTACCACCTACTACTCCTCTCACAGCTGCAGAACTAAAAGAAAAGAAAGAGCACAATCAAGCAATGTTGGAGATCGCCTCCTCATTGAGCTATTCAGAGTTTGATGATACAAAGAGCTCCACAAATGCAAAAGATATGTGGGACAAACTTGCAATTGTCTATGGTTTAGACACAAATGTGCTGAGAGCTAAATCAAAAAGTATAAGAGGTAAGTTTGATGAGATGAAAATGCAAGAATGTAAAAATGTTGTTCAGTATTATGGTAGAGTAAAGGAATTTGTAAATGCGATTAGAGGGGCTAATGGAATAATTGATGAGAACACTATTATGAGAAAGGTACTGAGAACTTTACTTCCTATATATGCTATTAGAGTTTCTACAATTCAAGAATTGAGATGTACTCCTAAAAATAATCTGAATCTGGAAAATCTGATAGGCAGACTCACTACATTTGAAATGTCAAATTATGAAAACTATAATCCACAAGGGATTGATTCTACTTTTAGATCACAGCTGGTTCTCAATAATTCCAAGAAAGGAAAGAAACATGTACACAGTGATAGTGACACTTATGATGATGATCTTGAAGAACTTGAAGCACTTATGGCAAAAAGACTATCCAGAGGAAAAGGAAAATACAGAGGTAAGCTTCCTATTATTTGTTGTTCATGCAACAAAGTTGGTCATATAGCTGCCAAATGTCCTGACAAGAATGAAAAAGATGAAAGAACGGAAAACAAATACAAAGAATACAAAGATAGAAAGGATGACCGAGACTTTAGGAAATATAAGGACTACAAAGACAAAGATAAGAAATCTTGTTATATTGCTGAAGAAACTTCTGATAATGACATTGATAATTCTAATGACAATGATATAGAAGTTGTTTATGTTGCAATGAAAGAAGATTTTGATGATGATGAGAAAATTGCACTAATCTCTTATATGAGTAAAAATGATCATTGGATCATTGACAGTGATTGTTCCCATCATATGACTGGTGACAAAGATAAGTTTGAAACCCTAAACCAATGTAAAGGAGGATATGTAAAATTTGGTAATGATGCATCATGTCTTATCAAAGGTAATGGATTGATTAAGTCGACTGACAAAATCAGATGTGATGATGTGTATTGGGTTGATGATCTTAAATACAATTTTCTGAGTGTTGCACAGCTAAACACTTCTGGTTACAAATTTGAATTCCATCACAGAAAAGCTAAAATCTATGATTTTACAGAACTTGTTGGAAGTGGTGATCAGACTAAAGGTAACTTATTTTATCTAGATTTATCTGAAGAAACATGTTTGTTTGCACAATACAATGATGTTTGGTTATGTCATAGGAGGTTGTGTCATGTGAACTTTGATAACCTAGTAAGCATAAGTAAATTGAAAAAGGTTAGAGGGCTACCTAAGTTAAAGAAACCTGACAATGCTATGTGTAAACAATGTCAACTAGCAAAGATGACTAAGTCTAGTTATAAGAGTAAAACACATATATCAGACAAAATTCTAGAATTGGTCCATACTGATCTTTGTTGTCCCATTGGAGAAAGAAGCTATTATGGTGCTAGATACTTTATCCTATTCATTGATGATTATTCAAGGATGATGACTGTAATGTTTCTCAAGGAAAAATATGATGCATTCTAGTTATTTAAATGGTACTTAGCTAAAGTTCAAAAGGAAACAGGAAAAAATTTGAAATGCTTAAGATCTGACAGAGGTGGAGAGTTTATTTCTAATGAGTTTAATAGGTTCTGCAATGACCGAGGCATAAAGAGACAGATGTCTGCACCTAGGACTCCTCCACAAAATGGTATTGCTGAATGGAGGAACAGATCTATCATGGGCTATGCTAGAACACTAATGATGGAGAAAAATGTTGGACATAAATATTCGAAAGAAGCTGTAAGTACTATAGTCTATACAATGAATAGAGTTCAAGTCAAGAAAGGTACAAATGCTACACCTTGTGAACTTTGGTATGGTTATGCACCTAGTGTAAAATATTTTAAAGTATTTGGAAGCAAATGTTTTATACAGAAGGACAACATAAATGGAAAACTAGATTCTAAACTAGAAGAAGGCATATTCCTTGGTTATTCAACGAAAAGAAAAGCATACAAATGTTTGAATTCTAATACTAACAAAATTATTGAAAGTGTAAATGTAAGAATTTATGAGTTTGCAGAAATAAATGAAGGTGAAAGTACACAAGAACCTGAAAGCTATAGATCATTCACATATCTAGATGAGAAAGATTCTAATTCACTACTTGAGACCACTGCTGAACAACAACATACACCTGCCGAGTCATAAAATGGAGTTGTCAAGCAACTGGAAGTGAATGTTGAGCTATCTGATGGAGATGTCAAGTCACAGAATCAACCAGAATTGAATACAGATAATGAATCTAAAGCAAGGGCTGAGCCTATTCTAGCAAAATATGTGAGAAGAAATCACAATTATGATCAAATCATTGGATCAAAGGATTATGTTGTTATGACACGAAGTAAGTTGAAAAATGACACATGTTTGTTATGTAAAATTGAGCCCAAAACAGTGAAAGATGCTTTAGAAAATGAACATTGGATACAAGCAATGAATGAGGAAATTGAACAAATTGACAAGAACAAAACTTGGACACTTGTACCTAGGCCGAAGGACAAAAATGTAATTGGCACAAAGTGGGTATTCAGGAACAAGCTGAATGAACATGGAGATGTGACAAGAAACAAAGCTAGACTGGTATGCAAGGTTTATGCACAGGAGGAAGGAATTGACTATGGTAAAACCTTTGCCCCAGTTGCTAGATTGGAAGGTGTCAGAACCTTACTTGCATATGTAGCATATAAAGGATTCAAAGTTTATAAGATGGATGTGAAATCTGTATTTCTCAATGGAATCTTGGAAGAAAAAGTGTATATCAAGAAAGTTGATGGTTTTATAGATCCAAACAAAATGGATATGGTTTGCATATTGCATAAATAATTATATGGATTGAAGCAAGCACCAAGAGAATGGTATGAGAGATTGCACAATTATCTGATCAAGATTGGATTTGCAAGAACCAATGACAACAACAACCTGTAATTAAAGATAGAGAAAAGAAAAGGTACACTATTGGCTAAAATTTTTGTAGATGACATGATATTTAGTGGACAAGATGTGTTATATCAAAAATTTGCAAGAGATATGCAAACTGAGTTTGAGATGTCTATGTTTGGTGAAATAAAATTATTTGTTGGCTTACAAATTTATCAAATGAAGAATGATATCTATATCACTCAACCTAAATATATCAAAGAGATACTAAAATTTTTTGGAATGGAAGATTCCAAACCAGTGAGTACACCCATGGCTACTGGATAGAAGCTGACCAAAGATGATGCTACAAAAGAAGTGAACCAAACACTCTATAGATCAATGACTAGAAAACTACAGTATGTTGTACACAGTAGACCTGATATTGCCCTAGCTATTGGAATTTTTGCAAGATTTTTTGCTAATCCCAAGGAAACTCACATGATGGTAGTAAAAAGGATTCTAAGATATTTGAAAGGAACTAATGACTATGGTCTATACTACAAAAAGAATGACAATTTTGAACTTAGAGTTTACACTAACTCTGATTGGGCTGGAAATTTTGATGACAGGAAAAGCACTACTAGTGGAGAATTTATTTTAGGAAAGAGATTGATCTCCTGGACAAGCAAGAAACAGAACTGCACCTAACAATCTACAGTTGAAGCCAAGTATGTGGCAGTAGCAGTTAACTATTCTAACATTGTGTGGTTAAAGATACTACTAAAAGGTATGAAGGAAGAAATCACTGAACCAGTTGTCATATATTGTGATAACACAAGTGGTATTAATATTTCTAAAAATCCTGTGATGCACTCAAAGACAAAGAATATATCTATCAAGTATCATTACTTGAGGGAGCTAGTTCAGAATAAAGAAGTGAGACTCGATTATGTGAACACTAAAGAACAATTAGCAGACATATTCACAAAAGCACTGCCCAAGGATGAAAATGACTATCTACGAGGTAAATTGGGTGTGATTCCCCTAACTAAGGATAATTAAGTTCTATATGGTACTGCTGCATAAAAATATTACATTTAGAATATTTGACACATTGATGCACATTAAGTCACACTTTAGGATGCTGGCTAAAATTGTGAAGATGAACAAGAAAAGAAAAGAAAATCAGTCATAATCAAAATTACAAGATCAGCATGATACTAAAGATCTACATGATAAAGATATTGACATCTTTGGCATTGTTGTCAAAGAGGGAGAGATTACCTATATAGAGGAAGAAGTTGAGGGAGAGATTACCTATATAGAGGAAGAAGTTGAGGGAGAGATTACCTATAAAGAGGAAAAGATTGCCGAGAAAGAGAGATTATAAAGAAAGAAAGATTACATAGAGGTAGGAGTTACTTTGAAAACATTAAAGTGATTATCTACTTAGAGGGAGTCTACAGAAGATAGAAGATTAGACATAGATGATTACAGTGTGATTACAAACACAAAGGGACAAATGTTTTACAGATAAGAATTAAAATGAAGCTAAAGACATTAATGAAGATTCGTTCATATCAAGGAACACAAGTGAATTTTTGGATTGGTTGGTAACTATGCTTTTTAGATCATTGTTTTAATATTTTGTGTTGCCATCAATGCCAAAGAGGGAGATTGTTGGAAAGTGACAATGCAAGCAATTGTTATTTTGTCATTGTTGTCAAACCTTGACTAGTGAGACTATTGTTATCTATTTGAGTACCATATCTATTGTTGATGAAGAAGATTTAACAAGAAGACCAAGTGAATAGTTGAGTTAAGGCAAATAAAAGGGTACTTGATCAGTTGGAACTCTAGCAAAGTAATTAGTTGTTTATCTTTCAAAGAAAGTTTTTTCTGGTTGTTCTGTGCTGAGCAAGTTTTGGATTGTGTCGAGCAAAGTTTCTTATGCTAAGTAAAGTTGTTCATGACAAGAAAAGTTGTTCATTGACAAGCACTAGTCAAATTTCCGAGTGAAAATAGTGATGTTGGCCAACTTACAGTAAATGGTTTAATGATGAGATTTGAGATCTCTGGCCAACTTAGTTAATTTTATTGGGATATGTAATGTTAATTAAAGATTGATCCACATCATTTAATGTATGGGTAACCATAATTAATGCATGGTTTCAAGATTTAATTAGAGACTACTTTGGAGAAGTAAATGTAATGCAAAGATGGGATGATCTATTGGATCTGACCTAACCTAAGATCTACGATCTTGTTTGAGCGGCAAAAGATTTATCTGACCTAGATAGAGAGGTATATGATAACCTCAAGGGGTTATTCATAAAGTGTGGATGAGTGGATATGTATGCAAGAGGATTGCATAGTTGATTTAATATTTGGCATGATCTAACAGAGAAGGCTAAATACAGAAGTAGAGAGTTGCATGTGTGATTGCTTGATGGATTTCCAAGAAGATCAGAAGGTTGAGATGACAATCCAGGCTATCCAGTAAGTTAACATCAGAGCTGTAATTGGATCTAAATTTTCAAAGTAAGTTGTGTGTACCAGATCACAACTACTGATTACTTTCTTACCATTATATTAGTTAAATCCTTTAACAAGGTTGACCTAATAGTGATTTGTATAAATCCTCTAACAAGGTGACATTCAGATTGGAATGTTCTAAATCCTCTAACCAGGCCACTCCTGACAGGTTGTTTAAATCCTTTAACTAGGTCAGACCTAGCAGTGTGTTATTGTAACCTTTCATAGGGTTGGCACCTCACAAGGCATCACTTCAGAAGAGTGAAAACTTTGTAGCATGTTACTGGTGATTTTTCCCATATTGGGTTTCCATGTTAAATACTTGTGTCAAATTGTGTGAATGCTTATGGTTTGTTTTACTATTATGTTTCTACAATATATTTTAATTGATAGTAAACTTCATGATTAAAGTTGTTGACTTATGCTACTGCTGCTGAGTAGATCTGAAGTACAAAAAGTTTTATTTTGATACATCTAGACCTGAGGATAAATAATGCACCCCTCCCCTCCTAGTTATTTCTAAATTCATTCTAACATTCACATGACAAAAAAAATTAATAAACACCTAACATGCACAAAAAACCTCAGAATCTCATCTAGGCAAATAGGCTCTAAAAGAACTCTAGAGGGTCAAAATGTAAAGCACTAGTAAAACACTAAAAAATGGCTGTTATATTTTTGAGTACCAACAACCCTTATGACAGAGAAAAGAAGGAGATATATAGAAGAAGTAAAACCCTAAAGAGGACATCTATCTGACACCTTTCCTTCCTCATTAGTCTGATTTACTAAAGTTTTTCTTCTTGATCCAACCAACAGATTGATCTTTCTTCAAAAAATCAACAAAAGATCTGATCACTTCAACCAATTATCCTAAATACATCAAGAAGAAACCCCAACCACACTCAATCATAAAAAAAAATTCCCATAGTAATGGACAATAGGACACAAAATCGACCTAGGGTTATAAAACATCTTCAAATCCTCACCAGAAACCCCAACTATCATATCTTAACATAAATGTGCTCTAAGTTTCCCAATCTCCATTTAAACAATGACCTATAGGTGTACAGACACAACCTAGAAAATTAGGTCGATCCAATTAATGCTCTGCAGTACACAACATGGCTCACTGCTTGAAAACCTTGAAGAAAAGATTTAAAAATTCAAAAATTTGTTCTAGCGGCTACATGTGTCATGGAAATCTCCATCAATGGTCCAGATTGAAAATTTTCTCATCTTTAAAATGTGGTTGTCGATATTAATTTTAAAAACCCAGGCATCAAATAAAAAATATTACTTGAGCCCGATAAAATTCCATTGACCTCAACGTGGTACCTCCCCATTGGGCCTGAGAACCACCTATCCCTAACCTTTTTGCATAGGCCCCACACTCCTTATAACTAAGCTGGACACATGGAAACAACTCACCATTGCATGATGCATATCATCCCTATGTCTTTCTTTCATGTGATGGTGAAAACCTTTGGATTTGATCTTTCCTTTTACCACATTCATCTTTTCTATTGCTTCCATGCATTACCCTTTCATTTGGTGCACCTTACCAATCCCACCATTTATCTCACCATCTATGCAACATGGCACCACCTAATTATCTAGGACTTCTTCCACCTCATCACCCTACTTGGCCTTACCACTTGTCAGTCTGCCACATGTCATCACTGGTGCCATCATGCTATCTGACTGGACCTTTCATGAATCGGATCACACTGCAATATTCTTCTAATACCTATTACCCCTCAACCACGTCACCTCTACATGGGCCCACAAAAATATCCTTCCTATCTGCCAGCCGACTGCCACTAACCGTAGCTTGACCCTGAACCACCGACCAAAAATCTACATTCCTTTTAGCACTTAACTAATACAGGCCAAGATGTAAAAATATTATTTTATTTCAAAGCACCGCAAATGTGGGATAAAGGATATAGAGCACTTCAAAACCAAAAACAAAGTAGAGAATCCACCATGAATTTTGACTATTTCCATCACTTTCAATTGCATAAAGACCATCCAAAGGCAACAAAAATTGATGTCCTTGTGCCTCTGCAAAATTATCATGGAAGATAAAGAGAAAAACCATCTGCAACTAAAGACTTCTTCCATTGAAGCTCTTCAAAAAAATCTGAAAATAGTACTCACAAAAATGACTACTAACAGAACCATAGTAAAAAAATTTGAGACTGGTCATTTGATCTTAATGTGGAATGCTGGATTAGAGAATAAAGGAAAACACAGTAAGTTTGATCCTATCTAGTTGGGACCATGCATTATTGATTCTAAGCGGGGTTATGACTCTTACATCCTTAAAGATCTAATTGGAAATGTTTTGGAATCATCAGTTCATAGATAATTCTTAAAATTTTACTCCTCTTGAAGTTCTCAGAATCCATGAAAAATTGGTTGTATATACGTTTCTTTTGTTTTTTGTGTTTTCTCTAAGGTAGTTTCTTTCTTGCAACTAGTCTACTTAACCCTGAGATTTTGGAATCTTGTCATGCCTGCGAGAGACATGCATCCCTAATTAGAGCCATTGTTAGGATTGTTAAAATTTGTGCTTCAATGGTGTTCTTATGGCATCTTGTCTGTAATGTTTTAGGCCTGGTTCTAATATCCCAATTATTCTTTAGTCCTTAAACCCTTGGTTCATTTTTTTCCTAGACCCTAAGTGTCCTGTGTTCCTTATATTTTTGACTTACTTTTTGGGTCCCTTAAGATATTTACCCATGTGTTCAAGTTTTCATCGTGTGTCCATTTCCTAATGTTTCCTAAGTCATGCACGAGGTTCATTTTAATATTTCCTAAGTCCCCCATAGTACTTTATTTCCCCTAGGTGTCAAGCAAGTTCTTTTTTATCTAATGGCAGATTCTTTTCCTTTATCAAAAGATGCATGAAAGATATTCATCAATTCATCGCGCTCTGCTAACACCTATCTATTCTGAGATCATGGAGCTAACATGTTCAAAGATGATAGGAAGTTAAAGGCCAAACAGGTTAGATTTGATCCAACATTTGGCACTTTCCCTTGATTAAAGGATGATCAGAGGATACTCTTCAAGGCATTACACCTTTTTGACACGTGGAAAGTGCCTGGGGTTAAAGAAAGGTTAATGTGTGGTCAAATCTCTTTTTATAAAATTGAAGGCATAATTGCTTGATGCTGAGATGCATGAAGGTTATTCTTTAAGGCATCATGCCTGATTGACGCGTATATTTTTGAGATCATGGCTTGGGGTTTTCAAAGTGGATAAAAGATGGTCATATAAGTTTTGATCATGTGGTAGGCATTATGCCTTGATCATAAGTTTCTCCTTGGTTATTTTTCAAGGCATTGCGTGTCTAATTTGATAAGAAGGTTAAGTGAGATTGAAGTGTTATGTGGAACCGCAATGTGTCTTGAGCTCATAGGTGTTTTTAAAATCGACCAATGACTATGTTTAAAATTTGAGATAAAGTGCAAATCTGGGCGTCGATAGGGTTTTCCATGTCGGGTGCAGTTCAACTGAAATTTAAATTTTTAAATATTTTTCGAAGGGTTTAAAGCAATGGCCTTGCATTCTAAGCTGGTGAAGATTAAATAGATCAAATATTATCTCCTAGGTCATGTCTACACTGTCATAGGATGCTATGTGAAGAAAAATTGGGCAATTTTGAATGTTTTTATGAGGTAATCAGATACTTAGGTTTTTTGATCAAATTTGTATATCTTTTGAAAGGTTTTTATTTAACTCCTTGTCTTTTATGATTTAATAGTGGATCTGTTCCCGATTCTGGTGGTTAGAGGATTACATTTCCTTCAAAGAAATACATTCCTTCATGAGTTGAGACAAACAAAGACTTTCCATATTCCTTTAATAGGGAATGTTCTTTAAGATTTACGATGACTGGTGGCTACAGATCAGATTGTGTAGAGTGGATTGATGATAGAGTTTACTTCTAGTTGAAGGTAGGGTAGTTGAAATGAGTTAATTCTTTTAATATCTTGAATGATCTAGTTGTAGGTATTTTTCCCTAAAATGATCTAAAACTTGTTGCAATCCTTCTATTATAAAAGGATTTCCAAGGTCATTTACAAAGGGCTGGAAATTTTGAAAATACTAAAAATCATTGAGTTACATACCTATTTCTAGTCAGGAATATGGCATATTATTTAGGTCATGTATCAAGTTAGAACATAAAGTTTTATGCCTTTTGCATTTTATTAAAGTGGCATGCAATTTGAAACATAATGATACAAAAGTAGGATTATTCATACTTAATACAATATTTAAGCTTCATGTCTCTCCTTTGTGCTCACTTCTTGAGTTGTGGAATTTCTGATTCATTGAATGAAATTTATCTATGCATATGTTGTTTTTTATTATGGAAAAAATAGTTTTTGAAGAGAACTATAACCCTTTAAAAAATAATAGAAGATAGGAAGATTAAGCACAAACCAAAAAGAAACTACTGGGGCAAATAGAAGAAGACATTATAGCACCTCCCTAGCACCAACATCCAACAAAAAATGCCTGTAGAAAAAAAACAAGATGACCAAGACAAACAAGTTACAATATTTCCTTCCTAAGATTAGCAGTGTCCTCCTTTAGAAATTCATATTTCTAGATAGAATCCATGAGGCTCTCAATATCCTTTGAGCTGACCATCTTATTATTTTTAGTACTTTCTCTAGTCCTAGAGCCAAGACCAGTAGAGTTGGTCCCTTTTTCATCATCATCTTCAACATTAATAGGGTTGGAATTACCCTCCAGTATAGCTAGGAGGGAGTTTAGATTATCAGTAGTAACCTTCATACCTTCATAATTATGCTTCATGATCTTGCTGAGGGTTTCCTCTATATGTTGGATACAACTTGAAGTAGTCTATAGATATAAGTAGATAACCGGGTCGATTTTATGTTCTAGTTTTCCATCATCCCCTTCTCTTCTCCCTCACCACAATACTCATTGAAATATTTAGGAGTATTTGGCTTAGCCATCAACAGAGAAAATTTATCAATGTTGTCCTCCAACAAAGTCTATTTGATGCTGATATCTTTTTATTTCTTCAAATAGCCAAGAGCTCATCTGCATGTCTATATCAGTATGGTCATTGGAAGCCTGCATAAACCCACTCACCGCTTTTCTCTTCTCATTTTTATCCTCCTAACTTTTCACAAGTTCCTCCTTCTCACCTTCCTTCTGATCCTTCATCCCTTTGCTTTTCTCTTCAACATTGTTAGAGTTAACCCTAGTTATAGATCTCTCTTTTATCACAGAGTCCTCATAATCCACCAAAAAAATGTTAATATGCATGTTTTGTATCTTGATGCCCGACTAGAGCTAAGTCATAATTAATGGGTTCTCCTCAGCATTGGGAGTGGAAAAAATCTCTATCACATTAGGGCACGGGTTAATAAGGCATTTGTTCTCCATAGAAGCCTCTTTGTTACCTTCCTACTCTAACACAACATCATCTTGTGGGTCTTTAGTATCCATATCTCCAGGCTTATCACTCACACCATTCTTACTCTCCATGTCAGAAGTATACTCCCTAGCATCATCCTTAGTTCTCTCTTATGCTTCATCTTGGCATGAGGAGACACAAAGGTATTTATCATCCTTGTGCACTTTCGTTTCATCTTCAGTGTCCATACTAGCCTCCTCAGTGAGGAATTTTTTCACCTCCACCGTCTCACTTTTGGAGCTTCTCTTTTGTTTCTTATTTGTAGGGTTAGTCTTAGTTGTGAGAGGCCTTTTACCCTTTTTATCTTTTCCCTTCATAGTCACCGAGGAAGGATCCTACAACTTAAACTTAGCATAATTATAGATGAGCATAATAAGCTTGTCATGTAAAATTGGATTCTCAAGGCTTTTCCTATTTTCGATGATGTTCGTGCCTAAAGATTCCAATAGAATAAAGGGAAAATAAATCTTCCTTTTATACCTAAAATAGTTGATCATTATAAAATAGAATTTATAAACCCTAGTGTAGAGGCCTTCTAATGTGAAGCATTTCATTAAGGCCTTAGCTACTTTCCCCCAGAGAAACTTCATGTGGTTATGCAGGTAGAAATCCCCACTCTGCTTGACAAGGGGGGATTTTTCCTCTGGGATTTAGGGAATAACCTGACTGCATTTTTTACCATAAATCGAGCTCTATACTATTTCAGAATAGACATACTCAAACTAGTAATCTCAGAAATTAACTTTTCATTGACATTGAAGTTCTTACCATATAGAGTAACATTGTCATTATTCTAGCTCTCGGAAATTTCTTTAGATATTTCTTTTTCATACCTGTGAATCCACTCCATGGAATTAGTGACTCCCTCCTCTTATAGAACACTCCACACCTTTTCCTCTTTTTCCACTTATAGACACTGGGTTCTTTGCATTTGAGCTTGCCTCCCATGGTCGCAAAGAATGAAATATTGGAACGATTCATTGTGAAAAAATTCTCTACCAGAGGCAATGAAAAAATAGAAGAGAATAGAGATAATTATGAAAGTGACACTTTAAAGGGATTCAAAGGACCCTACACTTCCAAATTCCCACACTTGAAATAATAATTTCCCTATCCTTGATGTGTGCTTGATGCCTATGTAACTCTTTTTAACAACTTACCTTTCCTTGTCATCATTAATACTAATTATACCTTGATTCTGATAGATTTGATTGTACTTTATGAGGCTCATGACCTCATAATTTAACTCTTCTTTGCCTTGCCAAGATTTGAGGTCATCACTTTGTACTCCCAAATTGGCCAAGCTGTCAGCCACATCATTAGTTTCTCTAAATGCATGGGTGACGTAAGTTTCCTTGAAACTACTTAAGAGCATTTTAATCTACACTATTATGTTATTTATATTCCATGAGGGTTTGTGATTTCCTTTAATGCAATTAATGATATTCATTGAGTCCCCTTTGAGCTAAAGATTAGTACAATTTTGGTACTTTTCCACCTTATAGACCTGAAGAGCTTCCATAGCTTCGGCCATGTGGCTAGTATAGATGTCAATGGGAGGGCCAAAATAGAAGAAAAATTTCCATGTGAGTTTATGATGATGCCACCAAAACCTACCTTACCTGGGTTCCCTTTTTCTGTGCCATCAAAGTTAGCCTTCAGCCAACCAACTAGAGGGGAACACCACACAAAACCATCCTATTTGCTAATACTAGGGATAAAAGAGGAAGATAAATTCCTTTTTCTCAGAACACTCTTGTCTTTAATACGTTCCAGTAGAGTAATTTTATCACAGGCCAAATGTATATTTTTAACAATGTTTCTGATGATTTTAGAGCCTACCACCAAGGGACTGAAGATGTCATTTCTAAATATCTAGTTGTTCCTCTCCTTCCATATCATCCAGATAACATGGAGGTCAGTTAGGTTCCATAGTAATTTTACCATCATGTGAAAGAAAGGGGAATACCATTGGGAAACAAAATCAGAGATGGAGCTTGAGAGAACCCAGTTGATGTTCTAATTCTTCAATACAAACAACCAGACCTTTCTAGAGAATGAGGAGTGCAAAATCAAGTGGGTGGAGGTTTTAGCTTCTTGAGTACACATGTAGCATCTATTAGGAAGCATCAATTCTCTCTTAGCTATATTTTTAGTAGAGAGAACCTTATCGAAGAAAAACAACCTGTAAAAACTATTAATCTAAGGGATGATGTAGGAAGTCCAAACCTTAGCTCAAAAGGGCAAAGAATCCTAATTTGAAGAGAGGGAATAAGCTAAGGAAATAGAGAATCTATCAATCGGGTTAGGGAACCAAATAAGTTTATTTTCCCAATTTTCATTAACCTCCCAGGGAGTTAGATCAAGATCAATAGCTCTCATCTCCAAGGCAATATCACTTAGATGAACCCACTTATGATCCCTCTAGTATTCAAAAACTTGTCTACCAAACCTTCTAATACAAATTTTGGAAAGATGAGAAAATTCAACATACTGAATGAGAGGTTTTTCTTTGATCCAAGGGTCCTCCTAAAATTTAATTTTTGTGCCATTTCCAACCTTCCATCTAGCACCTTTGGCCTTAAGGGATTTTTCTTTTAGAATACTATTCCAAATAAATGATCCATGCACATTGGCAGGAAATGAAAAGAAATCACCTAAAGTAGGGGAATCATAGAGGTATTTAGACTTGATAATTTTGTTTTGTTCTTTCTCTTCATCAAAGATTCTCCAAATATATTTATCCACCAGAGCTTGATTGACCTCTTTGATTTTTATGATACAAATTCCCCTACTCTTTAGAGGTCTACAAATGTTCTCCCACAACACAAGATAGAGCCTATTCTTTTCCTTAGTTCCTGATCACAAAAATCACATTTACCATTTCTCAATAGAGTCAGCAATATTGAGGGATACAAAATAGACTAAGGGCATACATAGGGAGATTCTAGAGGGAAGATTTAAGGAGAAGGACCTTCCCTACTTGGCTTAGAAGAGCTCCATTCCATCCAGCAAGTTTGTGATTAAATCTGTCTATGATTTCATTCCACAAGGAATCCAAATCTTTCAAACCCAACGGGAGACCCAGGTAGATAGAGGGGAGAGGAGAGATCTTACACCCCAGGATGGATGCCATCTTATGTTGTCTATGAAGGGGAGTATTAAAAAGAAGAAGGATATTTTCTCCAAGTTGATAAGCTAACAAGTAGAAGAAGAGTAAGTATTCAAATCCTGCTTAACATTTCTAGCTTATATGATAGAAGAAGTCCCCATGATAAGTCTGTCATCCACAAAATGTTCATGAGAGCAAGACTAATAGTTTGAGGATGGGAGAAGGCCCTGCATCGACCCAGATTGAACCAAACTAGTAAAAAATCTCCCAAGGATTTCTTCCATTATATCAAAGAGAATGGGGGAGATAGGATCCCCTTGGTGGAGGCCCTTAGTGGGGGAGAAGAAGTTCAAAGTAGAGTCATTCACCAAGATAGAGATAGAAGGAGAGGAAATCAGCTGATGGATTAAATTAATAGTTTTCCCAGAGAAACCAAAATTTGATAAACATATACATAGGAAGGCCTAGTCCACCCTGTCGTAAACTTTACAAAGATCCACCCTCATAAGGAACCCTTGTTTCTACAATGCCTCCAACGAGTAGATATCTTCATGAACAACCATAATGGGGTCCAAGATCTGTCTTCTCGACATGAACCCATTCAGCTGAGGGGAAATAATAGAAGGGAGGATGGATATAATTCTAACATTGAGGAATTTTGAGACAATCTTATAGAAGGTATTACACAGATTGATTGACCTGAAGCTATCCACAAAATTGGCACTAGGAATCTTAGGAATAAACACAAAAAGTAGAGTTAGCTTCTTTTAGCAGAGTTCTAGCCCCAAAAATTTCTTTCATCGCCGCTACGACATCTTTTTCCATAATGTGCCAAAAGGATTGAAAAAAGAAGGGAGGGAAACCATTTGTTCCAAGATATTTATCCCCTTAAAAAGAAAAGGAATCCTCTTTAATCTCCTTATTAGAATGGATTTTACACAACATTTCATTAGTCTCCTTATCAATAAGGTTGGGGATAGAATCCATAAGCTTTGTCTGATTACCCAAAGAGAGGGAGGAATCCATTTTAGGAAGAAAAGAGAAGGATCCTAAAATTTCTTTCTTGATGTCCTCTTATTTCCTCAGCTTCCCCTAATTTTTGTTAATGTAGTCAATTCTTTTAGTTGCTTTATGTTTTAGAGCTGTCATGTGGAAGAAATGAGTGTTCCTATCCTTAGCTTTTAGCCAGAGAACCCTATACCTTTTCCTCAAGAGAACTTCTTCGAAAGAGATGATATTGTGATAGTTTTCCTAGATCTTATTTTCCTTTAGTTTTTTTATGCTCAGAAATACCATCCAGTGTAATGATATCTTGGATTTCTTGGGGATCAGATTGAATAATAGTTTTAGCCTTGAAAATATCCCTAAATACCTCTTTATTCCAAGTTCTAACCTTGTTTTTATTTATCTTAAGTTTTTGGACAACTCTAAACATAGTCATTCCCTCCACATGCACATCCCACCAGTCTAAAATGTTCCTTTCCAGATCAAGGTGTTGCATCCACATTTTTTCAGATCTGAATGGGAAGTTCCTTTTACCAGATGTGGGGTTGACCAAATGAGAGATGGGAGAATGATAAGATCCAATAGGATGCAAAGAAAAAAAAGAGAAAGCATAGTTGAGGATCTAGTCCATAGAGATCAGAGCCCTATCTAGTTGAACATGGATTAGATCATCCCCTTTTCTATGGTTAGACCATGTATAGGTTCCTCCTTTGAGTTCGAGGTCCATAAGTTGTTGATTATTAATGAATTTCATAAGCACCAAGATGCTGTCACTCTATGAAGAGACTCCACCAAATTTATCTGAGTCACTTAGAGGAGTATTGAAGTCTCCAACCACCATCTAACTTTCATTTATAAAGTTTCTTTTATTACCTTCCAGATGTCTCCATAATTTATCTCTACCACCTTTAGAGTTAGGTGCATAAATATTTGAAATCACCCAACTAAAGCTATCTCTTATATGATTAAATCTGATAGAGGAGATGTTTCCTTTAGAATTAATAATGTCACCATTAGTAGTATTCAAATTCCAAAAGGATTTCATACCCCCAGAGGATCCTTCAGAGCTACATCCAACGACACCACACTTCTTAAAAACTTTTATTTTTCCAACTTTTTCTCTAGCCATTTTAGTTTCTTGAATGAGGATAATATTTGTCTTATGGTCTCAAACAAAATTTCTGAGAAGATCCTACTTGTGGGGCTTGTTTAATCCCCTGATATTCTATGATATGACCTTCATTTCTTATCTTGAGAGAATATATCATGGATGGTTCTTTTCCACCCATTAGTAATGCTTTGTCTACTTTCATGTTCTCTCATGAGTTTGTTGAACCTTCTGCCCCTTGGAGATTTGGGAGTTCCAAAATCTTCTTTCAATGCTCTTGTGATGAATCCTCCTTGGGGCATACCATATTTCACATCAGATGTTCCTTCCTATTTCTTTTATTGTGCACTACCTCAGTCCAAAGGTCATTCCCCCTATCTAAGAATGGTGTCAATTCCTCCATTGAGTCTGCCCAAATTGTCTTTCTTCACATTGTTTCATGGCTAAGAACCCTCTCCATAGTTCTCTATCCCATTCTGACTAGCTTACTATTTTCTGTAGAATCTAGTAGAGCCATACTAGAAGCGGGATCACTTTTTCTCAATGTCAATCACACTAGCCAAAGCCTCAACACTGCATCCTTTTGCTAGATTCAGAGTCTTGAAAGGTAGGGGAGCAGTAGAGGGAACTTTGTAGAGTAGTAGCTATTGATCTCTATATCAACTAAGCTAGCTTCTTTAGAGGTGGCTTTTGTGGAATTCATCTAGGGTTTTCCTTTGTAGACCCCTTTAGGGTCTTTCTTGGGCATTTACTTAGATTTTTGGGTTTTAATAGGATAGTCCTTAGCCCTATGACAAGATTTATTGCAAGTGAAGTAGGAAAATGGAAATGACTCGAATTCAACTAGTTGAGAAAATTAACCTAGCTTTGAGATAATACTGATACTTTGTGGGTGATCATCAGATTGGAGAATGTCCACACAAATCCTAGCATAAACATGTCTAGATCTAGAAGCGGTCATAGGGTCAATGGAAAGGAGCTCACCAAAAGAACCGGCTAGCCCTCCCAAGACATCTTCATGCCAATATTCTAATGGGAAATGAGGGAATCTGACCCACACCAGGGTCAACATAAAAAAAGATAAATCACTGAGTTCTAGATTAGGATCCCATTTACGAAGTGCCAGAGGCAATATCCCAACCATCCAAGGACCACCACACAAAATTTTAGATAAATATTCACTATTAGAAAACTCAAAGGAGAAAAAACCTTTGGACATGGCAACTATATCCACTTGTCCCTTAAGGAACCATTTTTTCTAGGTGAATTTCATAACCACCTCAATATTAGGTCTTCCCCCAAAAAATTGCTTGATCAGAGTCATTTCTATTGAAGTGATTGAGAATTCAAATAGAGGATCCAGAATAAAGTTAAATAATTATCCCTTAGAGGGGTTTGCAACAATGTTCACTTCCTAAAAATAAGATTTGACTGCAAATAAAGTAGAAGACTTACCTCTACCATCAGTCATTTGATCAACAGAAGGAGTAGGTCCTTTCTTGGAAGGTTTTCTTTGTGGATGAGGCCCACCAATTTTAGAGGAGCTTTCCCCTCCTCTAATCTTGGAAAGAAAAAACTATGTTGACTTCTGACCCTTTTGCTTGAGAATATCTAACCCATGCTCAAGTGGATCCCCTCCAGTAGTCCTGGCCATAGGCATAAGATTGATATCCATAACCGTATCAGAAGTAGCATCTGTAACTGCACCACCAGCACTAAGAGGGCCATTTCTAAGCATGCCATTCAAAGTTGCACCATTTTTCCCATGCACAGGCTTCTCGATCCTTCTCAAAATTTCAGCAATCAGCTCCCGAAAGAAGATGAGGTTTTATGATTGAAAATAGAATAAGTGTTAGAGTTGGTTGTATCTATGTATTTGTTTTTATACCATAGATTTTATCTAGGATAAATTAAATCTTCTCTATATAAGATAGGTACATTTGGTCTATACAAGGATTTTATAAGTAGTGTTTGGTCTAAGATTATTTGCGTTTACAGATTTGAGTCCTTGACAATAGTTGATTTCTGTATTTTTCCCCTGAACTAGAAATAATGCCTAGTGTATAAATTACTGATCATAAATTAGTACATTCTTTATTGATACATGTTTGATTGATTTGGATATACTCTACAAAAGTAAAATCAAAACCATTTCCAAGGTCTTTTATGTTTTGTGGTTGTTGGTTGTGTGTCCTTCATGGTAATGGAGAGTCAATGAATGAGTGGTTACCATTTAGTTCTTTCCTACCACTTTCTACTATATAAATCTAAAGAGAGTTAAGGTATTGTATATTGAGCTAGATTAGGTGTACCCACCTTGGTCTTGCAGAACCAAAAGTGCAGAGGGAAGTCTTGACCCTATAGTTGGTCCAGTTACCTTCATATTTTTCCATATTTGGAAATAACCATTATTCAAAATCAATCTAAGGTATATTGGTACTTTTAAAGTCTAAAATTTTTAAAAAACAAACAGGTAGTCTAGGTGGTCACTAGTAGAAGGTGCTTAATTTGGGCATCCATTCATAGTCATCTCCCATTGACTTGCACAAGGAAAGATTGATGGGTATAGCCCTATGAGTACCTAGATGAGTGTATTCTTGCAAGAGAGATTAAGGCACCTATGGTCTACACAATATCCAAGCATATCCAAGGAATTATCATTAATGTTCCAAGGAAAAAATTGAATAAGTCTTTTGAGATTTTAATCTCAAGGAAGCAACTTGATTATAGTGATGTGGAAGAGTTTGTGTCTACTCGTACTCACTTGGGTCTTTTTTGGAGATTTTTCCCTCAATCGGTAGGCCCTCTAAAGATCAAAGAAGTAAAGAGGATTGGAAAATTAGGAGCCTAGATTTTTGATTCTCTACTAGGGAGAAGAGCATACTCTCCTATCCATGTCATTTTCTCCTATTAAACACAACATGAATTGTTAAATTCCCAAAATTTAACCTCAAATTGCAATCTAAATTTTCAGTTTTTAATTTTCCCAAAGGGAAAAGAGAATAATCCCCTTTTTAGATTGAAAATTGACCTCAAATTTAATTAAATTCCTATAAATCAATTAAGACAAGCATGATTATTGGTTGATTTCTTTGAGGAAACTTGAAAAATGACACATTACTAGTTTGGAGAATTAATTTCTTGCAATCTTTCGCCTGCGTATTCTCTGTTAAGCATCTTGTAAAAAATAGTAGGCTTCTTAAAATCAATAAAATGCATCAATTTCACCCATTAGTCATTATAAATCCTCTAATTATGCAAATTATAATACTAGATGTGATCAAGAAATCTGAATAAATGTGATCAAGGATTTACTAAATAGGACTAAGGATACTAAATGTGATATTGATCTTTCTAGAGGTGATTATTACTAGATGTGAGCCAGGAATTTTGGGATGCAAGAAAGGATTTACCAGGTGGGATCTTGTTACCCAGATGTGGTCATGTTCACTAGATGCAGATCTGTACTGTAAAATAGAGAGTTAGAAAGAAGAAATTTTCTCAAACAAAAGTAAAATTTGGGGCTCTTCCTCCTAGTGGGTGTCAATAATGTGTGTGATTTTATGTGTCTATCACATGTACCTAAAATTTTTCAAAAAAAACACTCTATAACTCATTAGCTCAATTGTTAGCACAAGAAATTATTCAAAACATAACAATCAAAATTGATCTATAGGTTCCTATTTAGAATGAGTTTGATCTAAATAAGAAATTTCTCTCAGAATTATGCTTTAGATCAGTGACATAGAACTCTAAAATGGAAGATTCAAAATGATATAAATCCATTCGTATGCATCTTAAGCTATAATTATACCAATCCTACATTCATTTGACCCTTTAAGAAATTGAAGTGTTTACTAATTAGCTAAGAATGCATGAATTCAATTCTACAACATAATCCTAATGCAAGATTTTAAATTTTTTTGATTGTTTGAGGTTAAAATTCACTCCTTTTATGAAGAATGAAATGAAATGAGTGGTTGATATTGAATGTTCATGAGTGATAAGGATTAATCCTTTCTTGATCCATGTGAGGTGACCCATGTGTCAACTCCCATTGGTCCATCAATTGACTTTTTCCCTTTGTGGTGAGTTGCAATTTAGGAGTATTTATTTAATTTTCTTTAATTAAATACCTTAGCCAAGAGATTTAATGAGTTTTATTTAATTAAATAATCTAAGGTAATCAGTTATAAATTAATGATAGATTTATCAATGGCTAATGTTTTCTTTGAGGGATTTCATTGATTTTAGAGAATTATGTCAATAATCAAATAATCATTTTAGCATAATTGGGAGGAATATCTTTAGTTAAGTTAAAATGTGGTCTCTGGTTACAGTAGCCCAATTGAGGGTGGTTACAATAACAAGAATAAATATTAATCATATTTATATGAAGGGTCTTTTAGTGAGAGCTAAGGGTGAAGCCTAAAAATTAAGAGTAGATGCTATGTGTGTGAATTAGTGGATCTACTATCTGCAACACGACACTTCAATAGATCATTATATTAGTAGAAAAGCATAAAAATAAAGGGTTTGAAGCTAAACACTAAAACCGATCTATTGCTTCCTATCTAGGAGGAGTTTGAAGAATGCCGTAGTCATGCCCTTAGATTATGCACAAATCAGTGACATATACAACCTAAGAATGGAAGATTTGAATAAAAACTAATCTAAATGCTCACTAAACATGCATATAAGCTCTAAAAAGTATGATAATAACAATGCATAATATTCAATCTAAGATGCAATATGGATTCACAAGTGATCTAAACAAAATAACAATGATTTTCAATTCTAAAAATTATGGCCATTTCAGCTCAAAAACTCATTCTATTTATAGAAGAAATGAGGAGAGAGAGGGGGACAAGGGTCATTAATGGAGTTGTAAAAACCATTAATGAGGTGTAAGAGGCATTAATGCCAAAGTCATTAATGAGGCATTAATGCCAAAGGCATTGATGAGGCATGAGCTTGAGGAATCTCCATTAATGATGCATTAATGAGAGAAATTAAGAGGCATGGTGAGGGGTGTAAGTCCAAGCTTGAGAAAGTGGACTTAGGGGGAACCAAGCTTGAGAAAGTTGAATTTCTCAAGTGGGTTGAACTCCTAATCACAAAATTAGGAATGTGAAGACATTAGGAAGTGGGTTGGGATAGGATTAAGATTAGGCTTAGGCTTACCATGGGGGGAATAGGTTGGGATGGCTTTAAACCCAGGGTTAAGGTGTTTGAGATAGGTTAGGTTAGGGTTAAGGGGAATATTAATGAAATGAATTATAATTAATATATTCATTCAAAAATAAGGAAATTAATTATTTAAGCCTTTGATTGCTTTAGATAACTAATTAGGACTATAGAAAATTTAATTAGATTAATTTTGGCTACAAGATAGGCTTTTTCAAGTGATTAGGTATAATTAGGATTTATTTAATTCTTTTTAAATTAATTACCCTAGCCATGTATTTATTTGAATTGATTTGTATTGAATTGATTGGTTTTGATTGGCTAAGGTGATTAATAAAATTTAGTGATTAAATCACTTTTGAGATTAAAACCTGATTTGAATGAATTATGCCAGTCGATTCAAGAGTTGTTTGGACATAATTGGGGTTATGATCACTCTTAGGGAAAATAAGGTCTATAGTTAGAGAAGAAAAAATTAGGGTGGTTACATTTGCCCCTCTTTGAATTGATTTGCAAGCAACACATTGATTCAAAGAAGTTTTTTTTATGTTGACTTCAGAAAGATTGAAAATTTCGCTCACGATCGGATGAAATACCTGATGAGACCAGAATCACACTTGATTGAACTAAAATAATTGAATTGACTTTAAATTTGATCGAACAAAGGTCAATAAGAAATGATCTTAAAGATATCAATTCTGAACTTGGTTGTTGTCCAAAGATTGATAATACTAATTCTGAACTTGGTTGTTGTCCAAAAGTTAGTATGAAGCTGCCAAGAGCTTAGTAATAATCTTTTAAAATGAGGGAACAAAAGATATCTAGCTTATGAGAACCAAATATTTTCTATCCAACAGTTCTGACTTAGTCAAGGAAATTGCCATGCCGCTAGTTGTTTGATAATGAAGCCATTTTTTATGCTATTTTGAGCAAAATTTTAATTGAATATAGTGTGATCATGCCCCCTCGGGAATGAAATCGAAGGAAAGAAATAAAATCCCTCTTTAGAAATCATGTATCGCTTTGCAGGGGTCGGTTAGGTCAAGAAAGAATGGATTAGAAGAAGTGAAGAAATGAAGGCGTGTTTAAAAGTAAACACATGGGTACCAAGTTGATTACATAAAAATGTGAGTGGTGAGACTGATAAAATGATGTCGGACCAAGAGTTTTTGATGAAATGTGTAAGTTTAATGTTATAGAATCTGGAAAACTAAATTTTGAAACAGACTAAGCAATTCTGCATTTTTAGGTGCGCTCATAAAATTTATACTGTACTACATAAAATGGCATAGGCACCTTCGATTTAGTTCTTCATTGATGAAAAAAAGAACAAAAATGGATTTTTATTTTCCTGGGGGAGTTTTGGAACTCCTAAATAGCTCAAAAAGTCTAATATATATCTCAAAAATTACTTTTTTACTATTCATTTTCACTTTCATCCTTGGTAATTCAGAGAGCTCTGCAGAGAAGATGGTAGTCCCTATGCACAGGCATCATTTAAATCTTGATCATCGATATCAGTGTCTAGTTGACTACCCACCTCTAGTAAGTACCTGAAAAACCTACCTTTTAAAATTTTTCAGTTTCCAATTTGATGTATTTTTATGCAAGATATGGTCATTTTAGTCCTACATCGCATCCCATGTTTTGCGTCACACTTGGTCAATTTTGTGTCATTTTTGGTCTTTGACAAAATTCCTGGGTTGCATCCAGTAAATTCAGGATAGCACCCTGCTAGGTCATTTTTGGTCAAATCTGGTTGAATTTTTCCATTTTTCACACCCTGTCAAAACAGGGTCACACGTGGCATCCCATGTCGCTTCCTGTAAAAATAGGGTCACATCCCAAATACCCCATCGCATCCCAAAAATTAGGGATTTCATCTAGTAAAGAGGATCACACCCCATAGAAATAGGGTCATTTCTAGTTTTTAACATAGTTACCTTCTCATTTTCACTAATTTTCTCTTGCTAACCATGAAAACACTTAGCTGATAGGTTGTGTTTGTAACTTTCTTAGATAGATCACTAATTCTGAACATTTATGTAACAACTATCTCTTTGTTTTGTTTATTTTTGAATAGTTCCCCTTTGAGGTGGTTTCATTTTGAAGCCCATATCCTGGCCGAGTGCTTGCTTTGTTATGTTTGTTGACTGCAGACAAGCAAGAGTTAGTGGCTCATGTCAGTCTAGCTGCATTGGGAGATTTACCCAAAATTAGGGTAAATTGAGGGTTGTTGACTGCTCTTACTGAGGGATGGCATCTAGAGCACAACACCTTCTATCTACCTACTAGAGAGATGACCATTACACCAGAGGATTTGTGGAAGATCGTGAGAGTACCAGTGAAGGTCCGAGAGGTCCAGTTTGATTCTACATCGATGACATCTATTGTGACTGCCCGACGATTCTTTCAAGATGATAATATTGCATGGAGATATCTCACATGGGATTACATGTGTGATCACTACAATAGTCTTCCTGTATACTTGGCTGGTTTGATCAGAGGCATCCTTATGCCTGACCGAGGTTAGCATAGATTCATGGTCGGCTAGGTTAACATGTTGGAGCAAATGGTTGTGGCCATATGGAGGTTTGCATGGGGTAGCTGCATATTGGCACATATGTATAGAGATCTCCATGAGATAGTGTACCATCATACCCAGAGCATGATAGTGGCTATATTAGTTCTTCAGTTCTGGGCATGGGAGCACATCCCTATTACACGGCCGATAGTTGACAGATAATAGGCACCAGAGAAGCCCTATGTATTCATGTACACTAGTTGGATTAAGCAGCCCAATCTAAGAAAGGTGGAGTACTGGCACTACGTATTAGATGATTTTATCATAGTGATATGGTGCCCATACCTCGATTATGAGGATTGGATATCAGACATGCGATAGATGTCATATTTCTTCTAGAATAGGTACCTCATTGGCAAGACCAGATACATCATTGAGAGATTCTTAGTGACATGAGTATTGCAAGAGTATGGTCATTTACAGGGCCGGTGTTAAGACTTGAGAGTATATGCACATATTCACAATGAGATTCCATTTTTGGCATGACAGTTGCAAAGGGCTATTGCAGAGATGGTAGCCGTGCCATAGGATCTTCAACTGGATGTAGCTGATGCAGGCTATTTTGTAGGATATCTTGTAGAGGTAAGATAGTAACTGGAGCCTTAGTTCATAGATCCAATAGAGGCAGTCCCTTAGATAGAGCACCCAATAGATTATGATCCTGTGAAGGATCATCCACTTAGAGGCCGAGGAGGATCCCAAGGAGATAAGGGCATCAGTCGCATAGATGGTGGTAGACATGGAGGGAGGGATGGAGGTAGAGATGGAGGTATAGATGGTAGATGTCCTCTAGATGATGGTGATGATGGTGGAGATGACAGGGGTGGAGGAGCCGTAGGTGGGTTTGGAGAGGTGGCAAGTGGTCATGGAGAGGGTTGGCACACCCAGTTTAGATTTGTTTCTCCCAGGATGGATCCAGGGCCTTTATGTATAGGGGAGCAGTAGAGATAGCTGAGGCAGTAGTAGCAACCATAGGATAGATCAAAAGATAGGCCCTCAGGGAAGGATTCTGGTAGGGGTTTAGGTAGGGATGAAGATTTTTTTATCTCAGTGTGAGCAGGAGCGAGAGCAGCTCAGGGTGAGTATTAGGACATTAGAGGCCAGGATCATGATAGCAGATGCACTATTGGCAGACAAAGATGTGTAGCTTGAGTGGCTTAGACCATAGCAAGATACAAAGATAGAGAGACTTAGAGTCAAGAGAGAAACTCAGGCTCATACTATTGTTTCTCAGGGCCAGAGAGCCACCTATTATTGTACTATTTATCATGCGATAGTGCGAGAGGGGCAGAGAGTTGTGTCCTATTCACGATTGGCCCAACACTTAGAGGGGGCCATGCCAGGGAGAGGGGGGAGTCAGACATGAGATACCACTTAGAGGGAGGCAATTCCATTTGTACCACATCCTCCTCCTCCAGATTAGGGAGAGGGGGGAGTCAGACATGAGATACCTTTTTGTACCATTTTTGTGATAACATTTTGTATATCTAGATCCCTATGGGACCATTCTTTTGTACCATTGACACTTTATACATGTATATCTAATTCATCCTGACACTCTGATACTCTGATACTCTCTCTGTAGATTTGTGCCATAGTTTTGATCTGTACCATGAGTTGATATATATATTTGATGCAGATTTTTTTGATTCTGACATGTTTAATGAGTTCTCTTTTCTTTGATAGATGTTTTTGCACATGTGATTAGGTTTATCTTGTTCTCATGATGAGTTAAATTTTTAGATGATGACATCATTTATGCATTTTGGATTTATCACTGATATAAATGTGTTTCAAATGATACTATGTGAATATACAAATGTATGTCTTGGAGTTTTTCTTATGCAAGTAAAATGTATGAATGCACTTAGGATGGAGAAATAAACGTAATGCATAAATGCTTTGTTTTTTTTATTTTTCTTCTGTCTCATTTTATGAATGAAAAATTTCTGCTAGGATGTGCAAAGATATGAATATCAGTAATATTGAATTAATGTAATTAACTTGGATTTTTAGAAGAAAATTGAAATCATTGTGAGCTCAAATTCCTTATGATTTTGTTTCTTGCAAAAAATTTAACCATGCAACCTCTAAATGCAACTATATGTGGACTCTTAGGAGTTGTCACTGATTTGCAGATATTGTAACATTTTTATCATCATTGGGCACTTTTTAGAATGGATACCACCTGATAGTACAACCATCACTAATACCCACTGATATTATAAAAGTATGAATACTATTGTTATTGGATGAAATTTTGGAAATAGACTTAAGCATCTAGGCATAGAAGCCAGGATGACCAACTAGTCACCTTCCTTTTACTATATCAAAATATGTGTAAGGTAAGATATTGGACCCACAATGACCTTTAAAATTTATATCATTGGGTACATTATGCTTCATATACCTTAGTGAGAATATGATTTTAGAAAACAAACAAGAAAATTGTTTCAACCTCACCATAGTTTAGACATAACAAAGATCAAGATATATGCGGCTATCCACTCATGGTGGCATCTCTTACCATAAATATCCAAGTTAGGTGAAATTTATAGGATCATTTGGAACAATCATAATACAGATTAAACTAAGAAAATTTAATGCCCCCTATCCTTGCGACTCTTTGTCTTTGTGCAGACATCATGGAGTAACTTGGAAGACATAATAACTGTCAATTGAGAATCAATCAAAGAAAACTCATAACTACTTATATGCTCCTAGTTAATGCATCATCAAAACATAAAAGAGTCATAATCAAACCAAGATCAAACTATGTTTAAGGTAGTATTGAGAAATACCATTGATTCATTTGTCAAGCACAGTAGAGATTCATCAATCAAATGTGGAATTTAAGCAATATAGTTCCCATGTCTATATATAAATTTGTTCCTGTTTGCAATCCAATGTAGGTCTTAGGAACACCATTTAGGTTAGTGCAATGTTTGTGCCAACCTTGTTTTGTGAAAGTGACAGTTTGGTGCCAGCATCAAGAAGTATTGTGTCACAAGACAAACCATCCTATGACGACCTAGCAGACGCAACCTAACATGTGAGAAAAGATGCCCCCAGTGTGGAATGATTTGTTCCCTAAGACAAAAATGCAGACAAATCCCACGTAAGGATAGGATACTTTTGAGGAAACAAAGTCAACCCATAGCACAAGTGTAATCATGAAATCCTAGTATTAGCAATGTGTTGATAGATAGAGCACAAAATACAAGTGATGCCTGATTGCTAGGTTTTCACCACTTGGCAAATCTTTTTCATTCTTTTGCTACCAAGATGCCTGTTTTACCAGGTTGTCATCAAGGCACTTTTATCTTTTTCAATTTTTTGTCCTATTTTTCTTTTTTGATTATTTTTGTAGTATAAAGGTGCCTATTTTCTAGGTTTTCACCAAGGATAACTTTCTTCAGGACTTTTCCACTATTTTTGGATTTCTTCAGGATCAATTTTCTGATGTTTTTGGTATTTTCTAATTTTTTCCATTGTATAGGCTCTACTAGCCAAACATTAAGCATATAACCACTTCAAATGTAGAGTATTGATAGGATCCAGAAGGACATCTCCCTCAGGGGTAGCTAGTTGATAGGGTCCAATCCCAAAAGTAGCAGTTATAACATAAGGTCCAACCAATTAGGTTCAAACTTTCCTGTTTGTTCCCGGTTAGGCTTGTTTTTAGGATTCTCCTTTAGGAAAAGATCCCCCACTTGAAATTGTCATGGTTTGACCTTTTTATTGTATCCTTTGGATATTTGTGCTTGGTACACCTTCAGATGATCGAATGCTTGTTGCCTGCGCTCATCAAGTAAGTCTAAAGAATTTACCCTATCAATGCGGTATTGATCATTAGTAACAAGACCTTGTAAAGATACCAAAAAAAATGGGATTTCAACCTCAATAGGTATTACTATTTCAGCACCATAGACTAGGGAAAAAGGAGTGGCTCCAGTTGGTGTTCTGATGCTTGTTCTGTAAGCCCATAGTGCCATATTTAGTTGTAAATACCAGTCTCTGCCAAACTTACTCACAGTTCTGTGTAGGATCTTAACAATGTTCTTGTTAGATGCCTCAACCTATCTATTACCTTGAGGATAATAGATTTAGGAGCAATGTTGAGTGATGTGGAACTGTTCACAAAGGTCATCAATGTCTTGGTTTTTAAATTGGCCCCCATTGTCTATTACAATTGAAGAGGGTATCTCATACGTACAGATAATGTAGTTCAAGATGAACATAGCCACCTATTTTCCAGTGGCTTTGATTAGTTGCACGGATTTGACCCACTTCATGAAATACTCAGTGGTCGTAATGATGAACTTATATCCATTTGAATAATTAGGATATATTTCTCCAACTAAGTCAAAGGCACATTACGAAAAGGGCCAATGTGTTATGAAATGTATAAGTTCTCTTGCAGGAGCATTGATGACATTTCCATCTGTTTGGCATTTATGACATGTCTTTGAAAAGTGAATAGCATCCTTTTCCATTATAGGCCAGTAATAGCCTACTTTGATTAGTTTCTTTTCTAGTGAAAATTCATTTGAATGTGATCCAAATACACCTTCTTGTACTTCTTTTAATGCACAATCTGACTATTCTTGTTCTAAACATCAAAGAAGTGTACCATCAAGACCTTGTCTATATAGGTTATTAGTTATGAGGACATAACACGATGTTATCCTAATCAAGGATCACTTTTAATTTTTGGATAGATCATTGGGAATAGTTTGGTGAGCTAGGTAAGCAATGATTTTATCATACCAAGATTGGTCTTGGGCATTCAAAGCACATTACTTGGTATTCAAGGGTATCAAAGGCTGGATAGGATAATTCTTCCACCAATAATTCATAGTGGAATTTATGTTCCTCCAGTTGTAACATGTACGCCAAGGTAGCCATAACATCTGAAGCTTTATTCTCTATTATAGGTATCCGGTAGAATGTAATGAAGAAAAAGTACTTATTTAGGTCATCTACCAGTTTCTTGTAGGGCATTAACTTCTCATATTTCATCTAATAATCTCCATTCACTTGATTGATAATGAGCTGGAAGTCACCATACACATGCAACTCTACAATTTTCCACTCCATAGCAAGTTTAAGACCGTAAACTAATGCTTCATATTTAGAAATATTATTTGTACATGGAAGCATTAATTTGTAGGACTTTGGTATTTTATAGCCTTGAGGAGTTATGAATAGAACCCCTGCTCTAGAGCCTTGTTGCATGAAGGAACCATCAAAGTACATCTTCCATGGATACTCAGTTTGATGCATAATTGTTTCATCAGGGAACTCAATCCTTAATGGTTCATCATCTTATAGTGGTGAATCAGCTAATTGATCTACAAGGACTTGTCCTTTAATAGCCCTACTGTCCACATATTCAATATCAAATTTGCTCAGAATGAGGACCTACTTTTCCATACATCCTGTTAATGTTGTTTTTCTTAGGAGGTACTTCAAAGGATCTATCTTTGTAATGAGCCTTACTATATTTGATAGCATGTAATGCCTCAATTTTTGTGATGCAAAGACAACAGCTAAGCATGCTTTCTCAATAATGTTGTAATTGAGTTAGTAGGACACTAGTGTTCTACTAAAGTAGTAGATTGCTCTTTCTTTCTTAGTTTCATCCTCTTGTACTAGCAATACTCCCAATGATGTGGTTTTAGCTAAAATATACAAGAGTAATGAATTTCCATGAATGGGTGCCATAAGAATAGGAGGAGTAGCCAGGTACTCTTTTAATTATCTAAAGTTGGCCTCACAATGTTCATCCCATTTGAAGGTGACACCTTTGTGTAGTAATTTGGTAAAGGGTTGCGCTCTATCCGCAAGTTGTGATGTGACCCTCATGATTGATTGGAGTCTCCCTTGTAATGTCCTCATTTAACTAATGTTGCATGGATGAGTCATTTCTAGTGTACCTTTAAGTTTTGCTGGGTCTACCTTAATTCCTTTTGCTGACACAATAAATCCTAGGAGCTTTCCTGATTAGACCCCAAAGGTACATTTCTTGGGATTGAGCCTGAGTTGAAATTGCTCCATACGATCTAATCTCTTTCTTAAGTCATCAATATGAGTAATTGTCTCTTTTAATTTAGCTAAGGTATCATCTACATAATCCTCCATTTTTTTATGCATCATATCATGGAATATAGCAGACATTTCTCTTTGATATGTGGCACCTGAATTCTTTAACCCAAATGGCATAACATTCCAGCAAAAGGTGCCCCATGCACATGTAAGTGTGGTCTTTTCTTGATCTTCAGGAGAGATTTTAATATGATTATAGCCTTAGAAATCATCCATTAGTGAGTACATTTGGTAGCCTAATGTGAGGTCTATGATCATATCAATATTAGGCAGTTGAGAATAATCCTTAGAAAATGCCTTGTTTAGATCCCTAAAGTTTGTATAGATCCTGATAGATTTATCTAATTTGGATACCGAGACCATATTAGAAATCCATCCTGCATAAGTGATGACTCTGATGAATCCAGTTTTTGACAATTTTTCGAGCTCATATTTTACTAATAAAGCAACATGAGGATGCATCTTTCTGAGTTTTTCTTTCATAGGTTTGATCCTAGGTGCTATAGATAAATGGTGCATTATCAATTTAGGATCCAGCCCATGCATATCTATGTATGACCATGCAAATTTGATGTTTTTCTCTTTCAGGAACTCATTTAACTGTGTCTTCTCTGCATCTGACAAAGATTGTGCTAGGTGAACTATTTGAGGATTTTCATCTGTACCCAAGTTAACTGCTAATGTTGTTCTATCATAACTGAAGCTCTTTCTTGAACGTGCTCAGGGAGGATATCAAGAATCTCATCCTTTGGCACCTCTGAGAGGTTTTCACCATCAGATATGTCTTTTTTTTTACTATTTTAGAATCTCACACTACCACAATGTGGTTTTCACCGTCACTTCTTTTCTTCTTTTTATTTTTCAATTGGTGACTAAGAAACTTGATATTTTCCTATGGCATGTTCACACTCTTGGCATTGGTGGAAGAAGGGTAAGGTTCACAAGCATTTTAGTAGCAAGCTAAAGTGTAGTCAAAAGGGAATTCTAGGATAGGAGTAGGATCTGTATTATTTCAATCAATTATATCTGGGTTTATCAAAAATAAGGAGTCAGATTTTGGGAAGGACAACATCACGTCATCATCAATACCATTAACTAACATGACATGTTTAGTTAGGTTAATCTCTTTGATAATTAGATCAATAAGAGCTAGATCATCATTATCAAAGTCATTTTTAGTTATATGTGGACTGAACACTAATGACTCGTCAATGAAACTTTCATCTTCATCTCACTATAAAAGGAGACTTCTAGCTTGTAGCCTCTGAATTTCCTCTAGGTCTAGGAGAATACAAGTTTCTTCATCAATGAGTGGGGGAAGAAATTCCTCCTCTCCTTCAGGAATATCAACACTATTAGGAGTGGTGTTAGGATGTTCTCTATGTATTGATGGAGCTACAAACATGTGAATTACATCTATCTCAATATCCTCCATGGAAACATATAGCTCATCCCACTCATAATCATGGGAGTCTATTATTTCATCATCAGACCTGTTCAATAATTCAACAATAGTTACCTGATGTACTCTATTAGCCACTTGTAGATCAAAGTGTGGTAAATCAAGGACATGTGAAACTATGACTAGTTTCCCCCAGTTAGGATGTGAATCCTATTGTCGAGGTGTATCTTCAATAGTTGTTTCTATCAATGGTACTACTGAATTCTCTTCTTTTTTTTCTTTGACCTCTTGAATAGTAGTTGGTGGTAACAGAGGGATATGAGTGTCTTGTGGTACCTCAAAGTTTCATACATAGCAATCTCCTTGATATCTAGGATTCTTTGTACCAACATGTAATAATGTTTCATAGGACCATTGTTCTAGTTTTATTTCTTCTGTTTCATCGCTCCCTTTGTCAGAAACTGGACTATCACTTGAAGTAGGGTTTTCATATTTTTTATTGAAACCTAGTCCTATTTTATCTTTAGTATCCCTAAATTCCATGTGAACGGGTTCAATGAGTCCTTTTCCTTTGTCTCCTAGAGGTCCTTTTCCTTTATATCCCATTTGTTTGAGGAGATCATATCCTTTTCCATACTTCTCTGGCAATATTTTGACATGCTTTACCTCAGCTTCCTTTGGTTCTCCCTTGTAAAGCTAGGAAAAGACTTCTTGTTCTTCTCTGTTGTCTAAAGAAGAGGTGGATGCCTTAACCATACTAGTTTCTTTGTCAATTTTTAGCATTCAAGATGCAGCAAGTGTGAATGATGAGGAAGGTTTTCCATAGGATCTTGGTGATACTAGAAGGTCTTTTAATGACGCGGTCGTGTCCAACTTGTATTCCCCCATGCCTATTTCTTTAAGTTTTAAAGTCTTTCCAAAGATTTTTATAACCATGTCTTTGGTAGTCTCAGGAGTAGTCTCATCCATAGCTTCCTTGTTATGTGGAACCATACTACCTTCCTTAATATTGTTGCAAGTGTAATTGGCATCTGCAAGAATTCTCACTTCCACCCCATTAAGTGGGAATTTTATACATTGGGGGAAGGTAGATGTCATAGGTTGCATTTCGTGGATCCAGGGTCTCCCTAACAGTATGTTATAATCCAAGGGTAGATCTATAACTTGACATATTACATTTGTTTCAACCAGACCGACTCTAATGAGTAGAAAAATAAGACCTTTAGAGGATCTCTCTTCCTCATCATAAGCTTTGATAGTGATTTTTCTTCTAGAATTAATGGTGTGTTCTTAGAGACCCAGTTTCCTGATTATATTAAGGGTACAAATATTCAATCACATTCCTCCATCTACCAATACATGTCTAACACAAGATTTATGAATGAGGACTTCAATATGAAGGGGTTGATTATGTGGATGGGTCAATGATTTGTCATCTTCCTCTGAAAAAGAGAGGTATTGTGGTGTTGAGATGTGATTAACCATCATGTGGAATTTGTCTATATCAAGGTCCTTTGGTACATTTGTGGCATGTAGGGCTTGTTCTAGGATTTCCCTATGCACTGTGGATATTTTAAGAAACTCAAAAATGCAAATTTGAGCAGAGGTTCATTGTAATTGTTCCACCAAGTCATACTTTGTTGCAGGGATAGTAACCATTTGTTTTTCCACTATCAGTTTAGGGATAGTGACAATGGGTACTTTGGAAGTTGTCGTTGGTTTTTATGAGGAATGAAGTCCTTTGATTGTGACTTCTTCCTGACTTTGGGTCACTGCATTTGATTGTGTAGATGTCTTTTTAACACCTTTGATAGTGACCACATTAATTGATTCAGGTTTAATGTCTAGCATGTTAATCACATTATCATTTTTAGAGTAGGCATAGTTCAGTTCATTTCCTTTTCCTTTAGATGTTTCCCCTTTCTCATAGTTAGGGAATGGTTTGTTAAATGTTGTATGATCTTCATTAGTGGTGTGTCCTTCCATTTTGATCTTGCCTCCTTCAATAAGGATTTGGATAACATGTTTGAGTTTAAGATAGTTGTTAGTCTTGTGTCCTTTGTTCTTGTTAAAAACACAATATGAATTGTCATCCCACCACCTTGGTTTGACTTTTGGTTCCGATGGTTTGGAATATGGGATTATGAGAATTTTTTTGTCTAATAGTGTCTTCAAAATAGTTTCAAGAGGCTCTCCCAAAGTAGTGAACATTCTTTGAGGTTTGGAAGTCCATGGCCAACCTTTGTTATTCTCATTGTTTTCTTTAGGTACAGAGGTTGTTACCTTGGCATATTTACTTGATTGCATGTTATTTTTTAGGTTGAACACCTCATGCTTAGGATTAATAGTGGATGTGTCTACAACTCTATCATTGAAAAAACTTTTTTTTTTCTTCCACCACTTAGATTTGTTGTTGGGGTTGGTAGATTTTTCACTTTGAAGAGTGATTTCTCCCATTTTAACCATGAATTCTTTGATATGGATGACATTCTTGATCATCCTATCAAAGCTAGGGGATTCTTGCATTTTCAATGCACAGTTCAACTCACGTACCAAGTTATTAACAAAGATTTCCATTCTTTTGGATTCAGGAATAGATCTTGAATACTATGCAAACATTTTCCTCCACATTTGTAGAAAGTGTATAAAGGATTCACCATTATTTTGTTTAGTGTTGCATAGATCCATCGTAGTCATCACATCATTCTATATATTATAGGAGTAATGTTAGATAAATCATTGAATTAACTCCTCAAAAGGTTTTACCTTAGGTATAAGTTTTGAGAACCACTCCATAGCATTGCCTCCTAGGCTTCCTGGAAAGAGCCTCATGAGGTATGTAGGTTCATGCATGTATTCTATGCTTAGCGCACATAATTATCTCACATGGTCATGTGGTTTGGTCTCTCCCACATATTCATCATATTTTGGTCTTGGCATTTTGGGAGGAAACATAACCATATTAATACTCTTATCAAAAGGAAATGGACCAATGGAGTCTAAAGAGTATTTCATCTTGAGTTTAGCCTTCTCCTATTTGAGATTCCCAAGATTCGTTTGCATCAAGGTTAGTTATTTGGCAAGAATAGATATAGGAGTTGACACCTCCTTTTCTTTTAGTTGTTCCACATCATAATCCTTAGGTAAATTTATGCCAGTGGATGCTAGATGAAAAATGTATTTCTCTTTATCTTCGCCAATCATCTTTTCCAACATCTTTTGGAATTTCTTTCTCTGTTTGAGTTCATTGTATTCTTCTTCAGTGATGTTTCCTCACTGCCTGAATCAAACAAAAGAAGGTCAAAGTGTGGTTATTCTTCCTCATTTCTATCTTCGTGCTTTTAGTTTTTATCATTTTCATATTCCTTAAAATCCTTACTCCATTCGTGAGTGGGTCTTTCTATTTCTTGAGATTCTAAATCGAATAGGGAACCACGGGATGTTTCTGCCTGTTGAAAGTGTAGTGATCTTGGAGGTACTTCTGATTCTTTAGAAGTGTACTTGTTGCATCTTGTGTTAACCATATATTTGTATCTAAAATTCAATAAAGTTTCCCGGTAGTGTCAAGTAGAGTCTCAAATCGTTCAAGTGAGCGTTTCTAGGTAGAGGTGTCAATTTTGTTTTGGTGGAAGTAAATGATTCTAGTGTCAAAGGGTTAGAATGCCCACACATATTGATCCTGATTGTGAGAAATTGATAGGACATGCAAGGTAGACATTTGAAAAAATGTTCTGACACAGCAACACTGAGACCAGAAAAAGCAACAGGGCTAGACTAATGAGTCAAAAGGGTATCCAAATAAATTGACTTTCTTTGGGAGGAAACTATGAAAGTGCCAACTGTCCTAGATGCGACACTCTGTATGCAAGTTTTTTCATAACCAGATGCAAGCCTAAGCATACACGATGCAACCTTTCCACCTAAAAATGATGCAAGTTTTACCAGATGCAATCTAGTATACTACATGCAAATTTGTAAACCAGATGCGAGCCACGATTGACCAAAAATGACTGTGTGCTTTTTTGGAAATTTGGTGTTTGATTTTTCATGAAGTTCATGCTAATTTTTCTGATAACAAGTTGTTTTTGAGTCTTTCTAGTGAGTGAAAATGATAGTATGTAGCCAAAGGACCAATTTTTGTTGCTTGTTTGGATGATTTATCTTGTTAGTGAACTTTTAGATATGTCAAGCAGATTTGCATTGTTAGGGGTGAATAGACACATTCTTACACCCTATTTTCTAAGTAGAGGATGAAAAACCTTTCTTGTTGACTTAGGTACACACTCAAATGCTAATCCAAATATGGCCATCACCAAGCATGCAATAGCTCAAGTCATGATGCCATATTAGCCGACTCCAAATGCAAGTGAGGCCACGATATGATGAGTGTCTTGGGGCAATTATTTTTTTCCTTGCACAAGGATTATCACCCTTTCAGAGATGAATCGGGTAGTTTAGACTACAAAGCTTGTTTTTTATGATGGGGCAATCCATTTGAAACTGTCTCCCATATTATTTCACAAGGAAAAATTGATGTGTATAGCCCTATGAGTACTCGAATATGTGGTCTCGCAAGCAAGATTCAAGTGGCTCCACTCTACACATACCCAAGCATGTTCAAGGAATGATGTCAACATTATGAGAATAAAACTGATTTCATATTCCAAGGCTTTGGCCTTAGGAGAAAGAAATTATTTATAGTGAGTTGGAAGGATTGGCGTAAAACCTGTCCTCACTTGGGTCATTCCCGGGATATTTTTTCCTCAGCCGACAGGCCCTCTACTGTTTAATAAACATACAAAGGATTGGCGAGCATAGGATTTCTAGATTTTTGATTCTTCAACAGAAGAAGAGCATACTCTCCTAGTCCATGTCATTTCCTCCCAAAACACCTCAATCAAATGTTTATTCCCTCAAGCTATTTGAGCTAGATTTAGATATTCCTAATTTATGAAAACATAGTATGTGAAAGCAAAGTTTGATTGTTTAGTTTCCCCAAAATTAGGTGATTTTCTTGTTCAATTACTATTTTCCAAAATTTAGACAATGAAGTTGTTGAATTATCCTACAAAATTGAATTATTTGTGTTGTTCAATTATTTTGCCAAAATGAAGTTAAATAGTGAGTTTGTTTTCCTTGTTTAGTTACTCCATTTTCTTTTCAAGTTTTAAATCAATGTATTATTTTTTTATTTTCCTTTAAAGGAAAAGAGAATACTTATCTAATTGATTCAACAAATGAGAAGAAAATATGTTCTTATTTTGAAAGACAAAAATGAAATGGAGGTCAAGATAAGAGGATGGCAACTTGAAAAACCACAAGTCAGTATTTTTTTTCCTGCTCTTTGAGTTCTAATAGCAATCTACAAACACAAGTTACACTGTGAAAAGATCAAAGACAACAAACACGCAAATGTTAATGGTTAGATTCTTTAATTTTCAACAATAGAAACCAGATGTGAGCCTTTACCAGAAATGACCTAGGGTATCTAGAATGTGAGCCTAGATTCTGTGATGTGAGGGCGTATCTCAGATGTGAGCCTTTATCATAAAAAATGAGCATGTACTTGATACATGTGAAGACAAATTAGTGAAAAGTGGATACAAAATGAGGCAAAGTCAAAAATTATGCCCCATGGTGGGCGCCAAAAATGTGTGTGTGAATTAGTGGACCTGTTATCTGTAACACGACACTTCAATAGATCATTATATTAGTAGAAAAACATAAAAAGCAAGGGTTTAAGGATAAACACTAAAACCAATCTATTGCTTCCTATCTAGGAGTTTGAAGAATGCCATAATCATGCCCTCATATTATACACAAATCAGTGACATATACAACATAAGAATGGAAGATTTGAATCAAAACTAATCTAAATGCTCACTAAACATGCATATTATCTCTAAGAAGTATGATAATAACAATTCATAATATTCAATCTAAGATGCAATATGGATTCACAAGTAATCTAAATAGCATAACAATGCTTTTCAATTCTAAAAATTTTGAGCTCAAAAACTCATTCTATTTATAGAAGAAATGAGGAGAGACAGGGGGGACAATGGTCATTAATGGAGGTGTAAAAACCATTAATGAGGTGTAAGAGGAATTAATGCCAAAGGAATTGATGAGGTGTGGGCTTGAGGAATCTCCATTAATGATGCATTAATGAGATCAATTAAGAGGCATGGTGAGGGGTGTAAGTCCAAGCTTGAGAAAGTGGACTTAGGGGAAACCAAGCTTGATAAAGTTGACTTTCTCAAGTGGGTTGAATTCCTAATCACAAAATTACGAATGTGACAACATTCTAGGAAGTGGGTTAGGATAGGATTAAGATTAGGCTTAGGGGGAATAGGTTGGGATGGGTTTGAACCCAAGGTTAAGGTGGTAGAGATATGTTAGGTTAGGGTTAAGGGTAATATTAATGAAATGAATTATCATTAATATATTTCCTCAAAAATAAGGAAATTAATTATTTAAGCCTTTGATTGATTTAGATAACTAATTAGGACTATAGCCAATTTAATTAGATTAATTTAGGCTAGAAGATAGGCTTTTGCAAGTGATTAGGTATAATTAGGATTTATTTAATTCCTTTTAAATTAATTACCTTAGCTAGGTATTGATTTAAATTGATTTGTATTGAATTGATTGGTTTTGATTGGCTAAGGTGATTAATAAAATTTAGTGATTAAATCACTTAGGAGATTAAATCTCATTTGAATGAATTATGCCAGATGATTGAAGAGTTGTCTAGACATAATTGGGGGTATGATCACACTTAGGGAAAATAGGGTCTATAGTCAGAGAAGACCAAATTAGGGTGGTTACAGATGGAAGTTTGGAAAGGTAACATAAGATTGAAGTTGTAAGAAAAGTAGAAAAGTTGGACGAAAATATATTTCTGAAAAAAGTATATAAAAATATGGAAATTTACAATGAACTATGAATTAGTCAAGGATATATGAAAAAAAATATTTCACTATTTGCAAGTCATGTTGACTAGATATAAAAATATTGTAAAGATTATTTTCAAGAAAAAGAAGATTGAAGAAAATTTGAAAGTGGTTACTAAATATTTTTATATAAATCTACAAATTGTGCAATGTCTTCATGACCATAGTGAGCTCAATAAAATTAAAGGGCCATGAAAGGACATTTTTGATGAATTTCAAGCTATAATAGTAAGGATCAAGACACTCTTGACGAAACACCATAAGTTCCATACTCATCTGAAAAATCCCTTGGGAAATTTAATATGTTGTAGGTTAAAACTCCACTACCATTTTTCTAAGATGTTGGAGAGGGTAAGACTCAGGAAGAATTGAAAAAGTAATTGGGGAAGGTCTCCTTCTTTTATGTTATTAATAAAGTAATTGATGATGTTGATATAATTTGAGAAAACATACATAATAAATTGAATGGGATTTATGATTTGTAATATAGTGTAATCTAATTATTCCTGTAAAAAATTCTTCAATGGCTAATCCATTGCGTGATACACATATCTAGGCTTGTAATGAATTTCTACAGAAAAGTGAATGGTGGGCTAGACATATTTTGATGAGCCAAGAATGTTTAGCTTTATTTATTTCAGTTGAAATCCACATAAGCAGCTTCGTGCATGCTTTTAAATTCATCATGTACACATCCACCAAGGAGAATAAAATCACACAAAATCAACTAATCCAATTATTTTTGTTCTCCACTTTTGGGTCCTAAAATTTTCCTTTAGCATATTCAATTGTAATTCTAATTGAAGAATTCACCAAGATATAAAATAAATAAAATGAATCCGAATAGAAAGATGAGCCCAAATTTGACCATTGAATAATATAAAGAAGACGAGTACAAATAGTTGTGAGTGCTTCCACGAAATGGGGGTTGAACTAGAGTGGTGAAAAAACTTCCCAAGAGAATAGGATGATGTGTCAAAATTAAATTGACTCATCTCTAGTAAACTCTTAAATGTAGACAACCAACTAGACACCTCTCTTAGAACAAGTCAAATAGGTGACACCTAACTAGGATATCTAACTAGACTTAATAAAGTCATGTAGAAAATTTAAAATACTAACAACCCCCCTTAACCATATCTTAGGTGGACATGATAGATATGAGTCCTAACAACAAGGCCTCATGAGGTTGTTTGAGATTTGCCTCTGTGCAAATAGTTGATTGTATGTTTGTCATTGATGACAACATATAATATACAGTGGTGTTCTATATGTAATTATTAGTACAAATGTGTTAGATCTATGTGTGTTTATTTACATGGTGTATACATGTTCTATATGCTATGTGCATTCACGCTGAGTCATATATGAAATTTTAGTTGAGTTATGATAATCAGTTATGGCAGTTACAGTGACTGAAGATTATCTGTGAAGAGCTGACGTAATCATATTATTTCTTGAATTGCGCCTATCTTTGGGATATGTGTGTTTGTATTAATGTCTAGTTATGAGTTAAAGATATTTATCTAAAGGTGCCAAACATTTTCTATCAGAATCATGATGTTGGAGCTAATTTGGTGGAGCCGACTTTGTGATGTATCATGTCTATTTAGTTTGGGTTGCGTGATTCTAATCGGGTTGTGTGCTTGATGTGGCCAACTAAAGAAGTATTGAAGGGAATCCTAAAGTTGACAATGATCACATCTTTTGGGAAGATACTTATAGTAGCTCATTTGGTGAACGGTAAGTGTGAATGATAAGAAAAGAGACAAAAAAAGTACATAACAAAATGTCCATTGTTTTGGGACAGTAGAGACATTTCATTCTTAAAGAAAAGATCTATGTGAAGAAGTGGAAGTATACAACACACTGGAACTAATCAAGATAGCAGGTCTACTCAAATAGTTCATTTATCAAATATAGTGCATATTTGTTTTACTGAAGGTTGCAGCCTTCATCATTTTAACAATGAGATTTTTGGATAGTGAGTCCTCACCCCTAATAGGGTTATATGTAAAAGACTCCTAACAGGGTCAGACCCTTAACCATGTCACTCTACTTATTGCATTGTAAAGAACAACTCCTAACAAGGTTGCAAGGTATCCTAATAGAGATAATTATCCTCAAGTACAATTCTTTGTGGGTGCTAATTCCCACTGGGGTTTTTACCTATTTGGTTTCCCCATAACCAAAATTATTTTTTTCTATCTTGTGTTATATGAATGTGTTAATGCTTATTATAATTCGGTAATTAATAGAAGAAAAGAATTAAACTAGAAGATAACTGATTCAACCCCCCTTCTTAGTTATATCTTTGGACTATTCTAACAATTGGTATCAGAGCCAAGTGCCTTGGAAAGAAAGCCTAATAGCTTAAGGTAGATCAGATGGCATACTTCAGGAAAGAGAGTCCTAAGTTTGATGGAGAAAACTATCTTGACTTAAAGAAAAAAATGATAACACATCTTCAGTGCATTGGATTTGAGATCTATGAGATTGCCACTCATGCAATTGATGTTCCCACCTTAAAAGACCTTGCAAAAGAAGACTCTACAATTAAAAAAAAGGAAGTGTTCACTCAAAATGCAATTGCCAAAGAAGCCCTGATCAGTGCCTTATTTGACAGTGAATTTTCTGAGATCAACAAGGCAGATAAAGAATATTCTATTTGTAAATACTTAGCAGATATGTTTTAAGGAGATATCCAAACAAAGAATGCACACAGAAAAACATGGAAGAAAAGATACAATAATTTAAAGATGCTACCTTAAGAAAACATCAGATCTTACAATCAGAGGATTAATGAAATAACATCAGGTATCATGAACAATGGTGGAGAAATTTTAGAGGATGATATAATGGACAAACTAATGACCAAAGTGATAGAAGACTATGAGAGCAAGATTAAAATCTTGGATGAAACTATGCAATTCTCAAAGGACTTCAAAAGAGAAACCTTGATCAGTAAAATATCTGCATTTGAGATATCAAGATTGAAAATAGAACCTAAAAGTGAGACAACTTTCAAAGCCTCAGTCCACAGTAAGAAATCTATAAGCAGCTCCAGTAATAATGAAGAAGTGGATACAGAACTAGAAGAATCATGTATTACAGATGAAAGTGTCACTCCTAAAAACTCAAAATACACATCCAAATACCACTCTAAAGAAGACAGCATTGGAGATCAAAGCGCTAAATTCTTGACAAGATCTAGAAAAAAAGGTTCAACCATTGATGAAGAGGTATGCTTACTTTCACAGATTGAACCCTTAAGTGTAGAAGATGTGTGCAATGATTCAGATTGGCAAAGTTCTATGCAAGAAAAATTAGATCAAATAATCAAGAATGAAACATGGGAACTAGTCCCTAAACCTCATGACAAGAATGTGATTGGAACAAAGTGGATATTTAGGAACAAAATGAATGAAGAAGGCAAAGTGGTAATAAAAAAGAAAGATTAGTATGTAAAGGATATGCACAAAGAGAAGGAATAGAATACACTAATATATTTGCCCTTGTGAGAAAAATGGAAGCTATCAAGTTGTTTTTGGCCTATGCAACATTCAAGAACTTTAAAGTATATCAAATGGATGTCAAGTCATCTTTTCTGAATGGTGATTTGAAGGAATATGTCTACATAGAGAAGCCTGAACGATTCAAACTTTCAGACAAACTGAACATGGTATGTAGACTAGAGAAAGCACTTTATGGACTTAAACAGACCCCAAGAGCTTGGTATGAGAGACTTGATGGTTACTTAAAAAAGATAGGATTCAAAAAAGGAGCAGTAGACTGTAACTTATTCATAAGAGAGACAGATGAAGGATTACTACTCATTTCTATTTTTTTTGATGACATTATCTTTGGAGGTAATGAGAAAATTAGTGCAGAATTCACCAAAGAAATGAAAAGTGAGGTTGAAATGAGCATGATTAGACCTATCAAATATTTTCTTTGATTGAATGTAAGAGAAATAGACAAAGACATATTCATAAATCAGTCTAAGTATGTGAAGGAGATATTGAAGAATTTCAAAATGGAAGATTGCAAACTAGTAAGCACCCCCATGATAACATGAAGAAAGCTTTCTAAAGATTATGATTCCATGGCAGTTGATAAGACTTTATACAAATCTATGATTGGAAAACTCATATATCTTACTCAATCTAGACCTGATATTTCTAATGCAGTTGTTATTGTTTGAAGATTTGCAGTTGAACCCAAGAAAAATCACCTAATGGCAATATAAAGAGTATTCAAATACTTAAAAGGGACTATAGACTATGGTTTATGGTATCCTAACTCAGATAACATACAAATTCATGTGTATACTGATGCTGATTGGGTAGGTTGTGTTGATGAAAGAAAGAGTACATCAGGAGGAGCAATATTTCTTTGAGACAGGTTGCTCACTTGGACAAGTAAAAAGAAGAATTGTATCTCTCAGTCAATAGCAGAAGCTCAGTATGTTGCAACAACATTGAATTGTTCAACAATGGTTTGGATCAAATAGATGATTAAAGACTTTGGTATTCAGATTGATTATCCTATTGTTATTCATTGTGATAACACTAGTACTATCAATATGTCAAAGAACCCTATGATGCATGCAAAGACAAAACACATTGAGATCAAATACCACTTTCTAAGAGAAACAGTTAAAGACAAAGAAGTAAAGTTGGATTATGTGAGCACTAAAGAACCATTAGAAGATATTTTTATAAAGCCATTATCAAAAGATACTTTTGAGTATCTCAGGGGTAAGCTGGGAGTAATTCCCTTTCCCAAGTCTGATTAGAACTTACAGCAAGAACATTAGTCCTTGGTGACTGATGAATGGTTAACTACTCTACTTCTAGAGTAGTACCTGTGCCTAATAGTGTTTGGTACCCTTTTCCATTGATGTCAAAGGGGGATTATTAGTAAGGGGGAGCATATACTCTGGGGGAGAATACAGTCAGAAGAGCAGCAACAGTGAAGAGGAACCTTTGATGAGGATATAGAAAAGATTGTAAAAAGAAGGAAGACACTTTGAGGTTATGATATCATATGTTGCCATCATGGAGATTGTTGGAGATTTACCTCTATGCAAATAGTTGATTGTATATTTTTCATTAATGACAACATATAATATACAGTGGTGTTCTATATACAATTATCAGTACAGATGTTTTGGGGCTATGCATGTTTATTTACATGGTGTATACATGTTCTAGATGCTATGTGCATTCACGTTGAGTCAGATATGAAGTTTGAGTTGAGTTATGTTAATCAGTTATGGCAGTTACAGTGACTAAAGATTATCTGTGAAGAGCCGATGTAATTACATTATTTCTTGAGTTGTACCTATCCTTGGGATATTTGTGTTTGTATTCATGTTTAGTTATGAGTTAAAGATAATTATCTAAAGGCGCCAAACATGTTCTATCAGAATCATGATGTTGGAGTTAATTTGGTGGAGCCAACTTTGTGACGCATCACGTCTATTCAGTTTGGGTTGCGTGATTCTAATCAGGCTGTGTGCTTGATATGGCTGACTAAATAAGTATTGAAGGGACTCCTAAAGCCAAAAAAGATCAGATATTTTGGGAATATATTTATAGTAGTTCATTTGGTGAATGCTAAGTGTGAATGACAAGAAAAGAGACAGAAAAAGTATAGAACAAAATGTCAATTCTTTTGGGACAGTAGAGACATTTCATTCATCAAGAAAAGATCTATGTGAAGAACAAGTGGAAGTATACGACACACTAGAACTAATCAAGGTAGAAGGTCTACTCAAATAGTTCATTTATTAGATATAGTGAATATCTATTTTACTGAAGGTTGCAGCCTTCATCATTTTAGCAGTGAACTTTTTGGACAGTGAGTCCTCACCCCTAACAGGGTTATTTGTAAAAGACTCCTAACAGGGTCAGACCCTTAACCATGTCACTGTAATTATTGAACTATAAAGAAAAAATCCTAACATGGTTGCAAGATCTCCTAATAGGGATACATATACTCAAGTATAGCTCTTTGCGGGTGCTAATTCCCAATGGGTTTTTACCTATTTGGTTTCCCCGTAACCAAAATTGTTGTGTTCTATCTTGTGTTTTCTGAAAGTGTTAATACTTAATGTTATTCTGTAATTAATAAAAGAAAAAAATTCAACTAGTAGATAACTGATCTACCCCCCCCCCCACTCTCAGTTATCTTTTTGGACTATTCTAACAGAGGTACCCATGTATAATGAAATATCTCATAAAGGAGAAATAAGGAAAATGCATTGGGAACAAAACTTCCATATAAAAAAGAGATAAGATGCAATGACATGTACAAGTGAACAACATTAATACTGATAGATTAAGGACACATGGTAACCCCTAAGACTAATTTGGAATACTTCTATCACATATTTCATTATGTTCTCCCCATAGGAGAGAAATTGGAGAAGATCACATAATCCCCCTAGAAGATATGAAGTGGTGAACTCCATGTAGTTTTGGTAGATGCTTGACAATGGATGCTAATGATGATCCATGAATGTTGAACCACATTCCTCCCCTTGGGAAGAAACAACACCATAAATGTGTGCAATATTAATTCCCCAAATAGATAAAATATGTAGTGTTAAAGATGAATGTCTCTGAATTTTGCACATAACCCAAATACTTAAATGATGTCATTGATGCCTTCAAATGAAGCTCAAACATATACAATCAAATAATGACATGTGATGGATCATGTACCATGAAATATTCTAGAGCATGGACCATGGATGTATGATGATTTGGACTGATGAAAGTTTGATATTGGTATAAATAAAGATAACTGAGTTGGATAATGAACCTCATGAACATCTGCACAATATATCATGATAGGATTTTATATAGGCGAGGTAAAACAAATGTCCAAAGATGAAATTGTTGAGGAAACTTCATGAAATTTATCACCAAATAGAAGAATAATTCTTTCAATGTTATCATCCAAATCTGCAAGATGGGATTCTGCACACAAAGGTCCTATGTTTGATATGTGTGTGTGTGTGTGTGTGTGTGTGTGTGTGTGTGTGTGTGTGTGTGTGTGTGCATCCCAATGTGGTGGATCTGGTATGATTATAGAAAATACCTGATGCAAAGAATTTGTAGAACTCATAAATGAGTGAGTAATAGACTTAGATGTAGTAACAAGTGATGGTGTCCCACTAGATGGTCAGGTGAGATTGGATGGTATTTCTGTATTGTTGGATATTCAGGTAAGCCAATACCATGATTGAGAAGAATTTGTTTCATTTTCACAATTTGAGAAAGCCAACATTCTTCTATTGTATTCCTATATTTTCAATAATATCTACATTTGAATTTATATTTATTATGAGGATTCTTTAGAATACTCAGATGGAAGGGATTATTTGTGAGAGACATGATCACTTTTAACCAAAAAATTAAAAGTAGAGAACATGTAGTAACTCCTTGAATATCTTTCCCCCCTTACTTTTGACACTTTATAAAAAGAGTTCTTTGCAACAAAACCCACAAAAAACGTAGAAAATAGCACTTTATAATGATAGTGTATGAGTCTGTATGTTAGATCTGTAATGAAACAAATGCAATATTGACAAAAATAGAACTCAATTTCAAGTTCAAGAGAAAAGATATGAGAAACTGAATTTTTCCATCATACAAAATTACCTCGTCCAAAAAATATTTTATGGTGAAAGATTTTACTTCACTAAAAAATAATTTGCCAAAATAAAATACATGGAGAAAAGTTAAACCCCCTAGGATAAGAAAGAACCAATAGCTAAAAATTCATGTCACCAAGGGCTACATGCTTAGGTTGAGGTACGTCAAGAAAAGGGTCTCAGAGGAGACCAAATCCATCGTAGAAGACCCATGAGGGGTGAGTGGATTAGTATTTTTTATCATTTTAATAACCTTTTGTTAGAAGTCTAAGATAGTCTTTTGTGCACTTTGGTTCTTAGTTATTCCACTTTATTTTAATCCTCAAAAGACTTGGTTACCATTCAGTTTAAGATCAGTGGCATGCAACCACATGGAATTTAGTCTCATGGTTAAGGGTTTTTATAAACTTTTGACACACATGGTTGGACGTTAATCACTTCCGAAAATGCTATATGGTTATATGATAAATCTGCAGTTATTTTTTAATAGATAATTAACTATTTGTGGTCCATGGCACCCATAGCATAATTGTTTTTTTTTTTTAATAAGGATGGATCCTAGATACCATCCTTTTTTTTAATCCATTTTTGTGGTCAAGGGTCCCTAAGGTACATCTATAAACCTTGGGACACCTTATTCCACTTGGATCCTTAGTTGCATTTGATAGGTGCAAATAGGTGTTTTAGGGGTTTGAAGTGTCAAATTGTTAAATCCAAGGATCCTGGGTCATTTTGATCATATTTGATCATTTCATGGTCATGGGAATCCACTAGAGGTCATTTTGGGTTCAACAAGTGTTAAATGCAACAATGTTGCAAAGTTGTCAAAATGTTGTCAATAATACTTGAGGAACTTTGTCAAAAGTTGCTCAAGAAGTTCAAATATGGTTTCCAATAGTAATAAACATACTTGGATTGGTTGGATCCATTATTTTATGGTATTTGAACATGTCCAAGCCTCTTTAATGGGTTTGGAAGTTGTAGACAAAATTTTGATCCTGTTTTGAATCAAATAACTAGATTTCCTTGACCAAATTTTGTGTGGAAAAACATGTATGAATTGGTAAAGTGGAATTAATGCCATGGTAGGATAACCTGGTAATTCTAGTCTTCCAAGAATTTTATTTGGTCTAAAATGGAGTTGTTGAATGAAATTTATAATTTTTTTGGTAAAGGCAGTCCAGTAGGGCATCAAATCTAGGCCTACTGTACAAATGTAGCCCTAAATTGACACTTCTCTAGTGGAAATCCATGACCTCATGGGAAATCCAAGTTAGGGTGTATATTTAATTATTCTAAGGGCTCAGGATGAGACCTTGTGTTTTACTATTTTTAGCATCAAGCCCTAGGCTAAATATCTCAATGTATTTACCCAGTCAGATATGTGTAGACATGAAAAAATGAACAATTTGATTGGAGAGATAAATTTAAGGGTTGATTTAGGTCATTTTAGATTATTATAAGACTTCCCAATCCCTGCATCCATTCTATGAACCCATCATATGCCACTTGCTTTGGAAAGCAAGTCTAATTTGGTCAATTGTGTATATGTACTTTGTGAGGGTTTAGTGGTGCTAAAGTAGAGTTTGACTTTGGATCTTTAGGGAATGTATTATCTCCATAAAGGGTATCTAGACACATTCTTCTTTCATTATTTTTCTCTATGATCAAAATTTGTGCAAGGAAAACCCCTCGGATAAGGCTACAAGGATTTGTAGGATACTAAGAGTTTGGGTGATTGTGAGTGTGTCAGAATCAATTGGTTGGGTGATTCCCTGTCCATAGGACCCTAGTAAGGTGTTACAACCATTGGATTAATTGGTTGAAGCCACTGGTGAAGAGTTCACACTTTGGCATGAGTTTAGGGAAAGTGTCCCTAAGAGATAATTTGAAATAAATGTGTTCATAAGCCTAAAGTTTTTATTTAGTTAAGGTGCCAAGACCTATTGGAAAATTTTAAATCCATCCTATTTCAAGCTGGGTGGAGTCGGATTGAACCTAGATAAAGGTTGAAGAGTTGTTGAAGTGATTGTGCATCTCTTGGTCTTCTTGTTGTTCTCTCTACATCAGGTGGTATCAGAGCACTAGGTTTATTCTTGTAATAAGGAGTTACACTATGGGAGATAGGACAGAGAATCTAGGGGAAGATGAATTTTCCTCAAAGATGACCAATGTAGAATTGGTTAAGATAGTGAAAGAATAAGTTGCTAGGAGTAGGAGACTTGAAGAAGAATTAGAAAAGATTAAAAAATACCAAGGAAGAAATGTTGTTGAGGAGTCAAAAGAAGAGGAAGAAGAGGCACCTATTCATAATAGAGGAGAGATACCTATTGATCAAAGACCCCTCCCAGAATCCCTTGAAAGGATAAGGAGGAAAGACAAAGTGGATCTACCAATTGTTTGTTGTAAGATGAATCTAGTAGAATGCATGGACTAGATAGAGGCATTAGAAAATTATTTTGAATGTGAAGAGGTATCTGACCACCAGAAGGTGAAGTTTTCTATGTTAAGATGAAGGGTCCAGACCTTACCTGGTGGAACTTCATACAAATTGAGAGGGTTAAAGAGAAAAGAAATCCTATCACAACTTGGAAGAAGATGGTGAGTAAGTGAGATCAAGAAACAATTTTTCCCTAAGGACTATGAAGTATTCCTACACAAGAAACTTAAAAATCTAAGACAAAAAGACCTTGATGTGAGTTCTTATACATAAGAGTTTGATATAAGGACTCCCAAACCTAAGGTACTAGAGAATTAGAAACAAAAATTGGAAAGGTTCTTGAATGGTCTTAATTTTGGTATTCAAGATGAACTTAGTTTGTTCAACCTTGAGATAGTACAAAAGTGCTATTAAATAGCATTAAGGGTTAAGGAAAAGAAAAAAAGAAGAGGTGAAAAAAATAATAGAGGTAGAGGGAACAAATTCAAAGGCATAGGAGGATTCAATGGAAGATGATGAATTTTAAGGAGCCAATTGAAGAGAATTAGAGATAGAGACAAGTAGAAGAGGTTCTTTCAAAGGTAGGAGATCAAATAGTAGGGGAAGATTTTGTGGAAGAGGACATAGTGTCTTCATTGGTAAGTGTTTCACTTGTAACCAGATTGGGAATCAATATTTTCCATATGCTGAGAAGGTTCGCACAAGTAAACAAGGAGGAGTTAGAAGGGTGCAATTGAAACAAGAGGATGATAGTCAGAGTGTGTCTTCTTATCACACAACAACTTCAAGGAATGTAGATCCAGAGCAAGGAGAATGCCTCATAATTTAAAGAACACTCTTAAGGGTACCTACCACCTCAGAGCCACCTCAATGAAAGACACTATTTAGGACAAGTTGCAAGGTGAACAATAAGGTATGTGAATTTATTGTAGAATATGGATCCACTGATAATAGTGCATTTAAAGAGTTAGTTAATAATTTAAAACTAAAAAGGATCCCTCATCCATTTCCTTATAGAGCCTCATGGTTGAAAAAGGAGAAACAAACCCTCATTTGTGAACAAGATTAGTTAGAGTTCAACATAGGAAAGTATGTAGATAGAGTTCTATATGATGTCACAAAGATGGATGCATGTCACCTATTGTTAGGGAGACTCTATAAATTTTATGTAAATACCAAACATGATGGGAAAACTGATGTGTATACAATAACTAAAGGTGGTGTTGAGTATGTTATGAATCCACTTCTTGATGAAGGGAAGGAAAAACATGTTCGCACTAGTGTCTTGTGTGTAGGAGAGAAGGAGTTCATGAAAGTGTTGAAAGAAAAGGATAAACCTTGTTTTTGCATTTGTTGTAAGACCTCAAAATACACCCTTAGAGAACCCAAAGGTCAAATCCACATGCAGAGATCTAGGACCTATAGAAGTTGAAGCACCATTGGATCAATATAGTGGTCAGATTGTAGAAAGTACACTAGAGACTTTACCACCTTACGGGGAAGTAAGTGATTGCATAGACCTCATAAAATAGGCCACCCTTCCAAACAAGGTAGCCTACAAAATGACCCCAAAATAGAAAAAATAAATAGTAGGGCAAATTTAAGAGTTGTTTTCTAATGGGTTCATTAGGAAGAGTGTGAGTCCTTGTGCAATCCCTATAGTACTATCACCTAAAAAGGAGGGTAAATGGAGATTATGTATGGTTTCTAGGGAACTCAATAGGATAACCATAAGATATAGGTTTCCTATGCCTAGAATAGAGGATCTAATGGATTTTTTAGGGGGTGCAAGATATTACTCCAAGGTGGATCTTAAAAGTGGTTATCATTAGATAAGAATAAGGGGTGGAGATGAGAGGAAAACAACATTCAAGACCACAGAGGGTCTTTATGAGTGGCTTGTAATTCCTTTTGTTTTTTCCAATGTTCCTAGTACATTTATGAGGCTTATGAATGAATAATTGAAGCCTTTTCTCAAAAAATTTGATATTCAAATTTTTAGCAATAGTAAGGATGAACATCTCAAGCATTTGGACATGGTATTGAAGAAACTCCATGAGGAACCGTTGAAGGTCAATTTACAAAAGTGTGTATTATCTTAAGAATAAATTTTTTTCTTAGGATTTGTGATATCCAAGAATAGTCTCAAGATGGATCTTTTTAAGGTTGAAGCTACCTCAATTGGCCACCACCTACTAGTCCTTAAGAGGTAAAATAATTTCATGGTTTGTGTAGTTTCTATAGAAAATTTATTAGAAACTTTTGTGGCATATGCATTCCTATCATAAATACCATTAAAGGTGTAAGAAAATGTACTTTTGTGTTGACTAATGAGGCTAATAAATCATTTGAGTTTTTGAAAAGGAAGATTGTAGAGAAACCCATCCTAGTTCTACAAAAATTTCACAAAGTATTCACAGTGGAATGTGATGCAAGCAACAAAGCTATTGGTAAAGTTTTGAGCCAAGAAGGGAGACAAGTTGCCTTCCTCAATGAGAAGTTGAATAAATCTAAGAAGAAATATTCAACTTGTGATCTTGAACTATATGCCATGGTTCAGTCACTTAGGAAATGGAGGCATTTTCTGTTGCCCAAAGAATTCATTGTCTTCACTAATAATTATACTCTTAGTTTTCTAAATAAATAAGAAAATATTCACCATATGCATGTAAAATGGATGGAATTCCTACAATATTACACCTTCACAATCAAACATAAGAAAGGGATTGTTAATAAGGTCATTGACGCTCTCAGTAGGAGACACCTAACCATTCAAAATATTTAACTAGAAAGTGTTGTGGTTCATGTTATGGAAGATATGTATGCCACAGATGATGACTTCAAGGAATCCTATCAAGTTTGTACTAACATGACAGAGAGATATCACAGTGATTTATCAGAGTTCCTTGTGCAGGATCGACTAATTTTCAAAGGTAGTTTGTTGTGTGTACCAAAAGGGTCCATAAGAGAGAACATAATTAAAGATAAGAATTGTGGGACTTTAGTAGGGAACTTTGGTGTGGATAAAAAATTAGAACTTGTAAGGAGATTCTATCACTGGCCCAAGTTGCAGACAGATGTCAGAAAATTTGTGGAATGTTGTTTGGTTTGTCAAAAATAAAAAGGGTCATAAATCAAATATAGGGTTGTGTACTCTATTGCATATCCCTTCCAAGTCATGTGATTTTGTAAGTGTGGAATTTGTCCTTGGTCTTCCTAAGACCAAATCTGGAGTTGATAGCATTTATGTAGTTCTAAAATGACACACTTTATACCATGTAGAACCACACATGATTCTTCTCACATAGCAGGGCTATTCTTTAAGGAAGTTGTTAGGATTCATGGATTACCCTTGTCAATCATATATGATAGAGATGCTAAGTTTTTGGGACATTTTTGGAGAACTCTATGTAGAAAGCTTGGAACTAAGGTGTCTTTGTTATCAACATATCATCCACACTATGATAGTAAAATAGAATTTATCAATAGGTATCTTGTAAATATTTTAACATGTCTAACTAAAGAACATAGAGCCACTTGGGATTCCATTCTAGCCCAAGAAATTTCCTCTTACAATGATTCTCACAATAGGAGTATTGTATTGTCTCCTTTCCAAATTGTGTATGGTGTTCACTCTAGGGGTATATTGGAACTCAGAGATGTGAAGGACATGGAGAAGGGAAGTGCATTGGCAAATGATTTTTCCAAAGTAATAAAGGATATCCATGAATAGGTGAAAACAAAATTGAAACACACCACTGAAAAATATAAAGAACATGGAGATAAAAAGAGAAGAGATTTGAAATTTAAAGTTGGAGATATGGTGATGGTTCACCTTAAGAAAGAAAGGCTACCTAAGGAGAAGTATACTAAACTCATGATGAAGAAAATAGGGCCTTTCAAAATCTTAAAGAAATGTGGCAATAATTCTTACAAGATTAACTTACCATCTATTGGTAGGTGATGTTTTTTGGATGATATGAGACACTTAATGCTTGTAATTTATGGAAATAATCTGATAGTATGATCAAGTTAAGAATAGTTTTGGAGATTCAATTATGAAATCAACTAGGTATAGAAATAGAAATACAGAGTATAACAGAATTTTTTTGGACAGTGAAGATCGAGTATGATGTTTGATGACTAGAGAGATTAGAGGAAGATAATACGATGTATGCATGACCTACTCTTAAGATCAATTTGGGTTTGGTGATGATTACAGAGAGTTAGAATGATTTGAAGACATGCAAAGACATCAGAACAACAGAACAGTGTAGTTGAAAAATTGTGACAATTGAGGGAGCATGTGATGGAATCCAAGTGTGCGAAGTTGGATTGGCATTGTTAATTACCTATACTTTGGTAATACAAAAGTGCCAACATTATATTTACTTTTTGGATAAGAATTTATTGTGTTTTGTACTATACCATAAGATCCTGTCTCTGATTTCTGAATGAGACCAACTTGAACTTTCCATAAATCAGAGACAGGATCTTATGGTACAAAGATAATTTAGATCAGATAAAACAACTTGAAAAAGAGAATGATACTTTGAAGCTTAAGAATGAGACAATGGATAAAAAGATTCAATGGGAAAAGGATCATAAAAATAGGATAAATGAAGCTTTGAAGGATGCTAATATTCTACTGGGAAAAATGAAGAATGAGCTTGACCAGTACAAGAACAAGTATCTATAATTGGAGAAATATAATCAGATCATAAAATTTGAACTTGTTGAGACAAATAAATATATTGAGAGACTTTGCATGAGTAGTGACTTTATCAATGAACAAAGAGATAGACATAAATGCAAAGGAGATATGACTAGTGTTGGCTTCAATGAATCTAAATGTTCTAATAATCAAGAAGACAAACCTAATGCAAAGAGTGATGGAGAAAAACCTATTCCTGAGGAACCTAAATAATGGATCAGACTGTTTAGAGGTAGATGTTTTGGTTGTAACAAGTTTGGAGACATGAAGAGAGATTACAGAGGTAATGCCCCTTTTAAAAAAATTTCTGGTTATTTTTTTAATTGAAATGCATATGGGCACAAGAAAGTAGAATGCAGGAGACCCGATCAATCTATATATAGACAAGATAACATTGGAGGAGAATCACTAGATATACCCACATGCTATAAGTGTAATAACCTTGGACACATTGCAAAGTATTGTAAGCTACAAGTAAACTAGAACAAACATCCTCCTATATGCTATAAATGCACCAATCCAGGGCATATAATGACATTTTGTAGGTACAATAGAGCAGAAAAAAGAAGAGTACCACCTCTTATGGGCATAAAGAGGAATGACAATGCTAATGGTAAGAGTCTTGCAGATTACAAAACATAATTTGAAAATTGGTTTGATAAAGAAGAAGATAACAATAGTGGTAAGGTATGGAAATTCAAAGAGTCAAACTGTGAGATATTGGTTTAGGGAGAGACAATAGATGCCAATGAATCTTTTTCTGATGCAAACATTGTTACATCGACCTAAATGAACGATCATGGCCTTAGGGGGAGCATTGGATGAAGATATTAGATTATATCCAGTCCCTGATTCTAAAGAGTAATCTCCATCAATCTTAGTTGTGCTATATGTAGACATTATAGAACTTATATCTAAGAGTGCAACATCAAATGATGCATATTATGATATTGCAGGATTTATGATTGATTGGATAGTTTATGAAGTTAAGTGTATTGGGTAACATGCATTTCTCACTTAATGATGAATAAAATACATTTGAGATTCATATTTCTTCACCATTTGAAGAGCAACGACCAAGGAGAATAGAGATTGGAGAGTATTAGACTTCCTAGCAGCTACATTATGTGTGATTCCCTGGGATAGCTTTTGCTAGGACCTTTCCCCCATTTTTTCATACTTTCTCAAATACTTTATACTCATATTTTCTACTATGTGGCATGCTACCACACAACCTATGCTATGGTTAAACCACACTTAATATGCTATGCTTGGATGAATATTCTATGTTATTTACTTTTGAATTATGATTATATCTCTATGAATGAATTAGTTGTTTGAACATGAATGAAGCATGCATGTTTTTGTGTTGATTATTATAAATTTCTCTATCCTAACATCTGAAGGGCAGCACATCAATATAGAAACCATCACCTTAACCACCTAAAACATGCCCCTATGCTGGACGCTCAACATGGTCTTGCAATAGGTTCACACAGAGAAACATCAAGCACAACACCAGCAAGTGGATGCAGGGTGATCAAGGTGGCAGTAGTCAAGAAAAGACTGAGGAATCATAATGAATTCTATGAAGAAATCTAGGAGAGAGTGGGAAGTTAGATTTGTTGTCAAAATTAGTCTTTCCTCTTTCTTGGACCTATTCTATCTCTAGGTTGATAGTTTCCCTTTATGTTTGATAGGATTGTAATAAAATCTCTGCCTATTTCTATGGCATGATTAGTTAGCAGTTAGATTTTTTCCTTCTTTATATAATGTCCCACTCCTACATGAGAAAGAGGGTGTTATCAGTTATAGTTTACATTCTGTTGTTTTACTGGTTTTATGAATCTTGTAATTCACTTTTTCAATCAATAGAAGATGAAGTGTTGATCTTTAGTTTGGTGTAATTGAGTTTGGATAGTCACTGACGTGGGCCCACTTGGTGGGGAATCTGTGTGAGCTAGTTAGAATCATTTTCATATAGTTTAAGTTTCCTGCATCTTGGTATCATAATTCTTGTGTTAACATAGCTCCTGCATCTAAAGCTCCAGGATAGTCCAGTACTTCTTGCAGCCAAAGTGGCAGAACCATTGAAGCATTATAATTGTATTTTCAAGTCTATGTGTTTCTAAGCTATAGTATTCCTTCAGCATTTTGGCTTCCACATTTCCTTTTTGGAATTCTTTACAGCATTCATTTCTTGCAACTATAGATTAATTTCCATTCCAGCATTCATTTCCTGCAGCTATGGAATATTTTCTCTTCAAAGCAATTTGTTTCCTACAGCCATAGTGTGGTCTGAGTAATAATCCTTGGTGCATATACTTTGCTGGCCCATTTCAAGTAATATGTCTGTGGGTTCATAAATTAAATGATTTTTTATAAAGGAGGATAGATACTCAGTCAGATGACCAATACTTGAGTCATAGTAACTTCCTAGATTTTGATCCCTTAATAGAATCGATCATTTTTGGTGCCATTGTCAGGAATGGTGTCAATCCAAGTTCTTTTACTCATCCATTTGTAGAATTCAAATCAAGCATGTACATCCTTTTAAAATAGAGTTTTATATCAAAAATTCCTTTTCTCCACCACCACAATCTTTATTTTATCTATATGCATACAAGAAGAAGATACACTCTAGGAAGGTACTTACCAAACTACTCCAACAACTATTTAGGAGATATCTTTGTACCAGAGCAAGATGAAGATGAGGGTCAGTTCATGGATGAAATTCTAAACCTTGTTGTATCATCATTGTCATTATCATCTTCCTAAGGTGATCCATAGAAATTTCACCTTCTAGAAGGGAAACTTGAATTTAATCCATTTCTAGAAGCCTTGGCCAATCTTAGAATCCAATACCCTGACAATCAAGAAGAAAATATACTGCCTCTATTCATTTACCAACTGCAAGGTCTCCCTCAACACCCGCCTAGGATGGAAAAAATGCCTACCTTTCCATTTCCCATTACTGACCAGCATGATAATCACAACCTCAAGAATATTCCTTCTTCAGCACTTCCAAAATTCTATGCCTTGGTGACCGAAGACCTAGATACCTTTCTCTTTGAGTTTGATGTCCTTTTTCGTAGTTATGAGTACACCATGGATTCCCATATGCTCAAATTGTTTCCTGCAACTCTGAAATATTCTACATTAAGATGGTTTATGGGCTTAGTCTAGGACGTCTTCCATGATTAGCATGAAATGAAGATAAAATTCTTCCCAAAGTATAAAGAGTACTCAATGGGAAATGATAAAAGTGGGGATGACATCTTGAAGATGACACAAAAGGAGGATGAAATTCAATATGATTATGTGTCAAGATTCTTGTTTAGCTTGCAGAATAATACTCAGCAATAGCTCAATGAGGAGTCACAAAAACTTCTCTTTTTGTGGGGTATAAATGAAGCTATAAGACCAGAAAAGGGACTAGAAAGCATATTTAGGTAACCACAAACCCTAAACAATATGCTACCCTAACTAATCTAAAATTAAAAACATTTGAAACAAGAGTTGAAAAATATGAAAAATAAAACAAATAGACTTGCTTCAAATGTAGTTCTAATGCTCTCCTTTCTTCTCCATAGAGGTTGATATGTTGCTCTTTGACAAACACAATTGCACAAAGAACCTTTGAAAGAAAAAGTGATAACAAGAATTACTAGGAGATAATGGTTCAACCTTGAAAGAATGAAATGCATCCCATTTTATAGAAAATGAGAGACATTTAGGTCAGGTTGCACAAAATCTATGCATAAATGCAAATTTTGGTTGGTAGGATGTTAGGAAGAATGATATGGGGAAGAGCAAATGAGGAGATATTAAAAATATTTGTGAAGCACCTTAATAGGGATGAGAATCCTCAATTAAGGGATATGATATTTAGGTAGGATTATGAATCATTAATCAAATTAACAATCCAATATTCTCAATATTCCTCAAAATCCATAATTAGATTCATGAAATTATGAAAATCTCATAAATTGAAATTAGCCAATTAATTAACAAAAATTAATTATTTCTTGGAGACTTAGGGAAAAGGGATTAAATAAAGTTTATTTATTTATTCAATTAAAACTTAGGATAAACTATGGGTTATTCATCCAAAGGGGGGAATTAGTGGATGATAGGTTGAATTGAAGGTGTTGATGTCAAATTGAAAATATTTTGATGATATTGGTAAGGTTTAGGATCAATACTAATGGTTTCAGAATAGTTTAGCAAATCACGAGGCATTGATGAGCTTTGACAATGTGCCCATGTAAAGATGATTGGAAATGATTGAAAAGCGCCAATGAACTTTGATGGCATCGTAAGATTGAAATGGGGAAACATCAATGATCTCTAACAGTGCTCCTAGAATGATAATCAGAAATAGTATTGAAAATAATGAACAACACTATTGAATTGATATTGATAGATTGATAGCGATAACACCAATGATCTTTGACAATGTTATCAACTTGTTGATTAAGGGGATACGAAGCACCGATGAGCTTGGACAATGATCTTGAAATGATGACAAGATTGATCAAATTGAAATAAGGTTTTGATTGATTGGTTTGAAATTGGGTTAATTAGGCATCGATGATCTTGGCCAATGCCCCAGAATGGTTAGAATGAGTCCAAACAATTCTACAAGTGATTAGGAATAGAATAGAATTGGTTTGAATTGATTTAGGAAGGTTTGGAATGGTTTAGGATCAAATAGGACCAGTTTACGATCAAATAAGATCAAATAGGATTGAATGTGATTAGTTTAGGATCGAATGGGATCACTTTAGGGTTGATTGGAAATGATTTGAAAAATGATCGATTTGATAAAGAGAGTAGAATTGTTAGTAAACAATTGAACAATTTTGCAATATTCAATCATTGATGAAAGACACAATGTCCCCATACAATAAAGATCATATGCACGACATAGAGGAATAATTAAGTCGCAAAACAACATTTTGATTATAATGCTAAAAATGTTAAAACACGTAGACCAACAGGCTTGAACCATTTTTAGGTGTCTACATTTTCCCCCTCTTTGATAAAATATCATTATGAGCATTGTGTCAAAGAATCCTGAAGAAAATGGCATTAAAACATGCCCCATTGGTAATGGGATACATAGGTGCCCCCTCGAGAAATTGTCTGAAAAATGTAAATGATAGGTCGATTTGTCGACAATGCCGAGACAGATCCACAACAACGATTAGATAAAAAATCAGAGGTCAAATATAAAATTTATGACGTTCAAAGTTTCAAAAGCATCATGACCAATACAAAATGCTAGGGTTGCACATCCATCTAGGCAGCCAAGAGGCTATAAAATGGCTTGGAGAGGATTTTGGAGCTCATTTTCACTCTCTCATTTGGAAGAATTGAGCTTTGAAGAAAGGAAGATGGATCAAGTTCCAATGGAGAATCAACATGGGGAATGAGTTTGTAGCTACCGATGGCTGGTCAATGTGGGACCCGAGGTGAGTACATCAAAGCCTCTTGGTGGTTTACATCTTTTCACGTATTTCTAGGTAGTTTTAGGGGTCAAGACGGGGTCAAATAGGGCTTACAGGGCCTCACACATGCCACCTGCGTAGGTCATGTTCCCACCTGCATAGGTCACATGCCCACCTACATTGGAAGCACAGGTGGTATGACCACTTGTGCAGCTAGCACAGGTGGGAGGCCATTCTGCGCAGGTGGTAAGATAACCTGCATAAGTGGTCAAAAAGGCCTCAAAATGGGGTTCAAGGGTTCCTAAACCACCCTACACTTCCCTAAACTAGTTAAAACCCTAGGAAAAGGTCAAAATTAGGTCAAAGTACGTTAAAAATGGTACTAGGTTGGTCAATAAGAAAGAGAAAGTATAGAAAGTTGACCAAAGTTGCATGGTGATCGCAGGGGGAGCTGCCAGTTCCATAAACATGGAAGAGTAGACCAGTGTGTCTGGATATACGTCATTGACTAAGTAGCCATGAGAGGTAGATCCTAGCCTCTCTAGAATTATACTACATTACATACATGTCTGAGATTAGGGAAAACTAGCGATTGATCACAACATTGGCCGAGCGGTGGCACTCGGAGACTAGTTCCTTCCACTTGCCGATAGGGGAGGTGACCATGACGATGGAGGATGTATGGCACATCCTAAGGATTCCCATTCATGGGAAAGTAGTAGAGTATGACCCTACTACAGGGAGGTTATATTTACATAGAATATTTGACAGCGATGATGATGAACTAGACATTCAGGACTATGATATCTAGTGGGAGACGGTTGTGAGGCAATACGATAGTTTGATTGAAGTTATCTATGGGGTTATTGCATGTCTATTGGTACCTGATAGATGAGGCCATAGATTCCCTATTGGTTGGGGGAAGTTACTTGAGTAGATGATCATGGAGGGGATATTGTTCACATGGGGGCCATGCATGCTAGCGATGAGATACTACTAGCTCCACCTGTTGGCATACCGAGGAGGATTGTTGATTAACAGTGGGATCACATTACTACAGGTGTGGGCCTATGAGCACATAGTTGTATTTTGGCCCATTTCTTAGAGTTTTTTTTACTAGATATACCATATGTTTACTATTATCAATGGGCTCTTGTACAGGGCCCATAGGGATATACATTGCACATTCATCATGAGATAGATCTACTTAGAGATTTTACATGGTGCCCATATAGAGACTGCCCTAGATGGGATGATGATGTGGATAACCTTCCTTTCTACAGACATGAGAAATACCTCATCGAGAGGTTTTTTATGGGTCATATAGTTATTGAGATTCAGCTTGCAGAGTGAGTCCAGTGATAGTTTGGAGAGACACAAGGAGTACCGACAGGTAAAACTTTGTTCACTCGATCAAGGGCCAAGGCTAGGACATGGGGTGAAACACTCAGGCCTTAGGTGGCATATGTAAAGTTTGAGCAGTTACAACTAAGACCATTAGGAGTAGGTGAAGATGTTGCATATGTAGGGACCACAGAGGAGTATGATAGATGGCTCCCTGAGCATAGTTCAATTCCTCTACTAGATCCAAATGTGGCGATACCAAGAATGCAGGTGCCTAGAGATGAGAGCATCGAGGAGGATGATGATGAGGAGGGTGATGAGGAGGAGTCAGATGAGGATGATGAGGAGGAGGATTCAGATGAGGAAGATGATGATGATGATGATGATAGGGATCTCGATGATATGCCGATGCAGATGGATGAGGACAGGGATGAGCCACTTCATGGTGATGACTTACAGGGTCTTGATGACTGATTCAAGGATCAGAGATAGTGTATCATAGATCTTATGAGTCAGATAGACCAGTTGGAATTGGAGAGAGATATAGATAGAGCCACATGGGCTACAGAGCATGCATCATGGACTATAGATCATGCATCATGGACTGTAGATCATGCATCATGGATTGCTGAGTGACCATCGCTCACAACATAGATGGACAAGTTAACAGCAGAGAGGGACACATTACTCACCTCTCAAGAATAGAGAGGTCCAGGGCACAGAGGGCTGAGGAGGAGTCATGCCAGTTTATCAATACCATCAGGGATGTAGGTACACATGAGATTGTAGGGATGTTAGGGGATGCCTAAGTAGAGTCTCAGTATTTGAAGGATATGTACTCAAGAGATGTGCCATAAGACCAGTGGGTATCGAGCTACAGAGAGTCATCCAAAAGATCACATTCCTGTAGTACACAGAGCAACGGGGAAGTGCTGGGACCGAGGGGGAAACCTAGATCAAGACAGACATGGCATTAGATAGGGGGAATTTCATCTTCCAGATAGGACAGGGATCAAGAGGACCGAGAGAGAAGGGGTTGATATGAGGTCTCTCTAGTAGGGGGACACTTTTGATAGACATGTGATAAATTATGAGCCTGCAGGCCTCTGATACTTTTTGAGACACATATATATGCTATGGAGCTATTTTATGATGCATAGGATGGATTCTTATGTATATGCTTTACTTTATTGTTATATGATAATGCTTATGTATTACAATGTATTTCCTTTGTTACGCAATAAAATTTGTTATGGATGTCGTAATTGTTTTTGTCTTTTGTTGTTTGAAATTTATGAATGGAAAATGCAAATGTATGTTGGAATTTTTCTCACGTATAGATGAATGAATGCAAAAATGCACATGTTTTTGTTGTTTTTCCAGTTTATGAATGCATGTATGTAGGATGCACTTGTTTTAGATGTACCAGAGTACAAAACCAAGGTGACTGTGAGGACTGACTGAAGAAGTGTTAGCAGAAAGCAGAAATTAGATGAAAAAATGTTAGTAGAAAGATGTTGGCTTTCAAAGTACAATTTTGTGATAAGAGATTATTTTGATATTCCAAAAGTGGATGCAGCACATTGTGGCACAAAAGCCAGAGAAAAAAAGTCATCCTTTTGCATAAACCAATACGATGTAGACAGAGGATGATCTTCTCCATCTTGAAAGCATGTAGCAGACATGCTTAGAATTTCATGAGATCATCAAACAAGAAGAAAAAAGATAAAGAGAAAATAATTGGTCATGAACCATCTCGGCTACTCTCATAAGATCAGGTAATATCATCAAGTAGCATAGGAACATGATCAAAAAGGAAAATAAAAAATACTCACTGAAACAATGTGAGCCAACAAAGATTCTGATCTTTTGTTACTTGCATTAAATGTTCTTTGATTGATAGCTTACCTTGCAAATTGACTGATGGGATAATTGATTGATAGCTTGTACATATTGATTGATAGCAAAGATTAGAAGATTTGAATAGTCTAACTAGATTGAATGTTGAGTCATAATGATTCAGGTGCATATAATTTAGTTAAGCATAGATTGATGATTTTTCCACTGATGTCGGCAAACATGATGTTCGATTCGCAAAAAGAAGACAAGTATGTACAAATTTATTGCAGATTTTTTATCAAAATTTTAGGAGTTTTTGAGATATTTGAATTTTTTGTAATGATCTTTTTGTTTTTAGGATGTTTTACAATTTTTAGGATTTTCTCAGCATCATATTTGATTTTTAGCAATTTTTTTAGGACATTATTTGATTTTTTTGGAATTTTTTCTTATTTAGATTTTTAGGATTTTTTTAGGTCATTAAGATATTTACAATGTGCTATCACCAATCAGATAGTTGAGGAATCTCATGGGTAAACCACATTCAAGGTCTTTCCCCTAGTTCAAATTCACATTCAAAGACACTCAGTGCCAAGAATCTTCCCCTAGACAACAAAGAGGCTATGTACCGAGGCAAAAAGGACATATAGACTAGGTAGACCAAGGAGAAGACAAACAAGATCAACTAGTTACAAACCATAAAGGGGCACTAGGGTCGATGCAAATTGAAATATGTGATCAGTAAAGGACATTAGGATATCAGGTGGAACCATGATAGACAGTGGAGCAACAACTTACTACGCGTGGTGCCTATTTGCTAGGTTTTCACCATGGTACTTGCCCAAAGTGCCTGTTTGCTAGGTTTTCACTTATGGATGGGATTTTTCTCTTGATTTGTATTTTTGCATGCCAAGATGCTTGTTTACTAGGTTTTCATCAAGGAAACCATTTTTTCTTTTTTGATTTTTTTGATTTTTTTGATTTTTGATTTTTTTTGGGTATTTTTTCGAAAGTTTTGCAATTTTTCTGTACTTTTTTCAAGAACTTTTTTTATTTTTTTTGTACTTTTTTCAATTTTTTTTACTTTTTTCAGAAATCATGCATAATGCTTATGGAGGTGCATGTTGTTTAGTGCCTCTGGCAATGGCTCTCCCTCTGGTGTTGCAAGCTAATACACTCCATACCCATATGATGTTGTGACTATGTAAGGGCCATCCCAATTTGGTTCAAATTTTCTAGCCTTCTCTCTATGTGGCTGGGTTTGGTCATTCATCTTTAGAACCAAGTCTCCAATCAAAAAATGGCAAGCTTGGACTTTCTTGTTATAACTCCATTTTAGATAGTTTTGATAGGCTTGCAAGTGTACCAAGGTGGTTTGTCTCCGCTCATCAAGCATTTCAAGCTCATGCAATCTGGAAACTCTACTACTCATCATCAACAATTCCTTGTAAGGATTTCAACCTTAAGGGATAATATGGCCTCAGCGCCATAAAATAGTGAGTATGGAATAGCACTGGTGGGGGTGCCAATACTGGTCTTGTAGGCCCACAGAGCTAGGTTGAGTTGTAAGTGCCAATCATAGCCAGCATCATTGACAATATTTAGCAGGATCTTAATGATTGCCTTGTTAGATGCCTCTACTCGGTCATTGCCTTGCGGGTAGTATATGCTAGAAAATCGATGACAGATTTTCAATTTCTCACAAATCTTGGTAAATATTTGTTCTAGAATGGGCTACGATGGTAATTAATAATGGCTAGAGGAACTCCATAATGACAAATTATATAATTCAGGATGAATCTAGAAATTTTCTTGCCGGTGATGTATGTCATTGGGATAGCTTACACCAATTTTGTAAAGCACTCAGTGGCCATGATGATGTACTTATGACCATCAGAAGATAGGGGTGTGATCTTCCCTACAAGGTCAAATGCTGATTGAGAAAAGGGCCATGGAGAAACCACTAGCTATAAATCCTCTGCCGGAGCATGATTCAAATTTCCATGAATCTAGCACTTGTAATATTTCTTAGCAAATTTATGAGCATCTTGCTCCATGGAGAGCCAATAATATCCTTCTATGACAAGCTTCTTGGAAAGACTCAAACCATTGAAATTTCCACCAAAATACCATCATGGACCTCATGTAAGGTAGCATCAGCCTCTCATGAATCAAGGCATCTAAGGAGGGTTTGGTCATAGGCTCTCCTATAAAGGGTATCACCGACGATGACATAACAAGAGGCTTGACAGATAAGAGCAGGAAGTTTATTCTAGGATAAGGTAGGGGGTAATATTTGGGCATATAGGTAGTTGTAAACATCTTGATACCAAGGGGAATTAGGACCACCAATGTCAGACATGAGCTCAGATTGTGGGATATTGAATGCTGGAAGCAATAGCTTCTCAATGAGAAATTCACATCTTCCTTCATTATTTGAAATGTCGATCATAGATGCAATAGTGGCCATAGAATCTTCCTATTTTTTATGTACCCATAGAAGTTGGTGGAAACTGATTGTGACAAATTTCTCCTAGAGAAAGTTAGTCAACTGTTTGTAAGGTACCAGCTTTTCATCCTTAGCTTCATAATCGTCAGTGACCTGCTAGATGACTAATTGAAAATCACCATACACCTTGAGGTGCTAGATTCTCCATTGAATAGCAATTTTGAGTCCAGTGACCAGTGCTTCATATTCAGAAATAGGATCAACAAATATAATATCCCTTAATTGAGGATTCTCATCCCTATGTGTGGTGACAAACATGATTCATGTCGGGTTCACCAAATGTAAGACCAGAAAAGGGACTAAAAAGTATATTTAGGTAACCACAAACCCTAAAAAAATTTCTACCCTAACTAATCTAACATTAAAACCATTTGAAACAAGTGTTGAAACATATGAAAAATAACACAAACAAACTCCCTTCAAATGTAGTTCTATTGCTCTCCTTTCTTCTCCATAGAGGTTGATATGTTGCTCTTTGACAAACACAATTGCACAAAGAACCTTTGAAAGCACAAGTGATAATGAAAATTACTAGGAGATAGTGGTTCAACCTTGAAAGAATGAAATACATCCCATTTTATAGAAAATGAGAGACATTTAGGTGAGATTGCACAAAATCTATGCATAAATACAGATTTTGGTTGGTAGGATGTTAGAAAGCACGATATGGGGGAGATGAAATGAGGAGATATTGAAAATATTTGTGAAGCACCTTAATAGGGATGAGAATCCTTAATTAAGGGATATGATATTTAGGTAGGATTAGGAATCATTAATCAAATTAATAATCCAATATTCTCAAGATTCCTCAAAATCCATAATTAGATTTATGAAATTATGAAAATCTCATAAATTGAAATTATCCAATTAATTAATAAAAATTAGTTAATTGTTGGAGAATTAGGGAAAAGGGAATAAATAAAGTTTATTTATTTATTCAATTAGAACTTACGATAAACTATGGGTTATTCATCCAAAGGGGGAAATTAGTGGATTATAGGTCAAATTGAAGGTGTTGAAGTCGAATTGAAATGATTTTGATGATATTGATAAGGTTTAGGATCAATTTTTATGGTTATGGAATAGTTTAGGAAATTAGGAGGCATCGATGAGATTTGACAATGCACCCACATAATGATGATTGGAAATTATTGAAAAGCGTGGATGAACTTTGATGGCATCGTAAGATTGAAGTGGGGAAATATTGATAATCTTTGACAATGTTCCCGAAATGATAATCAAAAATAGTTTTGACAATAATGAACAACACTATTGAATTGATATTGATAGACTAATAGTGATAACACTGAGGATCTTTGAAAATGTTATCAACTAGTTGATTAAGGGGATACGAAGCACCAATGAGCTTGAACAATGCTCCTAAAATGATGACAAGATTGATCGAATTGAAATAGGGTTTTGATTGATTGGTTTGAAATTGGGTTAATTAGGCATCGATGATCTTGGACAATACCCCAGAAAGGTTGGAATGAGTCCAAACAATTTTGCAATTGATTAGGAATAGAATAGAATAGGTTTGAATTGATTTAGGAAGGTTTGGAATGTTTTAGGATCAAATAGGATTGATTGAGGATCGAATAGAATCAAATAGGATCGAATGGGATTGGTTTAGGATTGAATAGGATCGAATGGTATCAATTTAGGGTTGATCAAAAATGATTTATAAAATGATCAATTTGATAAAGAGAGTGGAATTATTAGTAAACAATTGAACAATTTTGCAATATTCAATCATTGACTAAAGACACAATGTCGCCATACAATAAAGATCATACGCACGATATAGAGGAATAAATAGGTTGCAAAACAATATTTCAATTGTAATGCTAAAAATTTTAAAACACATAGATGAATAGGCTTGAACCATTTTTTAGTGTCTACATAAGCTTTCATCTAAGCCTTGGATCTTATGGTTGGGGGAGATATCACCCAATCTACACGGGATGATACCAATAAAACTGCCTCAATTACTCAAGAGTTGCGGCTAAGAAGGATAGAGGATATAGGTCTACAACAAGAAAAACTAATGGTATTGGGGCCTTTCGGATAGAAATCACACATTTTTTGTCTAACATCAAGCAGGATGTTATCAATAATATGACCATCTAGTTGGACACAATGCAGGTGATAAAGAAGCATGAGGAGGCCAAAGCTATTTTGGCATAATTTTGTCCACATTATAGACAAAACAAGAGACAATTCCATTGCAGGTTGGTTGCCAACATAGAGACTTTACAAATACCCACTCATTACAAACTGATTGAAGGAGATGATGAGAAATTATTCTTCATTGCACAACTAAGACCATGGGCTTAAAGAAAAGGAATGCCTCAAGACCCTCTTACTTTCAATGGGCCATTTTATAGTAGTCAATGGAAACCACCTGTGAATAATCAATACCCTCCTCAGAATAATCTACAACCTCAGTGGAAACCTTACCAAAGTGCTCAATGGAAACCACTCCAAGGGAATTGGCAACAAACCCAAGGGAATTGACGACCTCCACAAGGGAATTGGAAGCAAAATCCTCAATGGTGGGGAGGTCAACAATGGCCAAATTAGTAGTAGGGACTATTGCAACTACCACAATAGCCCAATAGCAAGCACTTCTTCCACCTCCTACAACCACTACAACACCCCTTAAGCCTACTCAAATCCCCACCCAAGCTTAATCAAATCCTAATAATAGGCCTCTAGCACCTTAGAAAAATTTCTATTCAGTTGACCCAAACCAATACCTTGCCTATGCAATCAATGGCATTCATCTATGGTCAGGCACTACTCTTCCCACACCTCCTATTATAATTGAATTAACTCTAGAAGATGTCATTCCTCAAACTACTCTAGAGTCCAATCCAATAGGCCTGATAGTATCACTAGAAAAAATCCAGCCAACTCCTCCTCCCTTTCACAAAAGGTTGTAGAATGAGAATTCTAAGCATACAGATGATGTTGCCTTTGACATCTTAAAACAACTCAAAAACATTAATGTTTAGATTCTAGTTTTTCAAGAAATAAAGGATGTTCCCACATATGGAAATTCTATAAAAGATTCCTTATTTAAAAATCCTGGTCATAAGCGGAAGGACCCCCATACAATCCATGTCCTGGGGAAAATTTCTCATATCATGCTCGACAAAGTAGTGGTCCTCGAAGTATTATGACCCAAGTAGCCCGGTTGTCAAAGTTACCATCAATGGGACATCCATCAAAAACAATTTGATAGACTTAGGAGTTTACATAAATGTAATGACTAAGGAAATAATGCAATAAATATTAATCACTAACCTTCGGGAAACACCCACTATCCTATAGCTTGCAGATAGTTCCACAGTCAAACCCAACAGGGTAGTGGAAGATATAGTTGTTAACCTTGAAACCTGGTCTTACCCTACAGACTTTATGATCTCTCACCTAACACCACCTTAGGAGGATACTTCATAATTATTGGTTGAAATTTTCTAGCCACTATTGATGCCTTTATAGGATGTCGCTTAGGTGGTATGACAAATTCTAATGGTTAGCATACTGAGACACTAGTTTTATACCCGCCAGCACAAACACAAATGGATTTAGCCTCACAAATTTAGCTTGACATTGGGAAGGAAGCTAAGTACTCAACTCAGTAGCCCAAATCATAATGTTAAAAATATATCCTTTCTTGTAGCTTTAGGAGGAGGACACCATAATAAACAACATTCTGGAAAACCAGTATGGCAAGGATTCAAATCCCATTAACTGTCTCAACCCCCATACCTTTTCCCTGTACACTTTGTATCCTGATTGTGACTTACCTCCATCTCCTGTAAATGAGAAAATCTACCACAAATTTATACCCCATGAGGTCCAAGAACCTCCATTAATTACTACTTCTATGGTAGAACTCACAAAATGGTTAGAAGTTTCCCCTATGATGTAGGAGCATCTGAAGGTCATAACTTTTGACTCAGATGTGGGTTTTTGCTGAAATTTTACAAGATGATGCATTAGGAGGAGTTCTTTAGATTTTTTATGGAGCTAATTGTTTTAGGTGGCCGTTTTGACATTTTTTGGGAGCTAGAAGTTTCATCTTGGCCACCAAAATTGGCTTTTACTATTTTTTAAGTTTTTAGATTTTTGTTTTTTGTAATAATTCTGAAATCATGTTTCTGATTTCGTGGGTTAGTTGGAAATTCATATTTCCCTAGTTGGGGGATTTTCTTGGGAAAATTTGGGATTCATAGGATGAGTTTTGAAAATTACCAAAAAAGGAAAAAAACTATTTTTTCCATTTTTCCCAAGAAACTGCTAAATATGGTAATTTTCAAAATTATAATAAGTTAGGATTTTTTTTCATTGGTGAGGTAGGGTAGATTGGAGAACTTTAATGAAGAGTTTGGAGTTATGATAATTTATATGGTCCTTTTTTTTTGAATTACTGTTCTAGAAGGGTCTGGGCTACATCACCCTGACCGTTGCTTGTATATTAATAGAAAATTTACTAAGCAACAAAGACATCTTTGGCGAAACTGATGAAAGGCCATACCAGAAATTTCTCCTAGGACTATTAGGATATGAAGGGTTTGGACCCTAAATTGAGGATTTTCTTGAAATGGGACAAACCGCCTGTTAGGCAATTCTAGAGGCATATAAACCCTGCGTTAAGAGAGATAGTCAAAACAAAGTTGCAAAACCTGGTTAATGTCAGTTTCATTTGCCCAATTTCTGACAGCCAATGGGTATCACCTTTAGTCATTATTTTTAAAAAGGAGGAAAGTGGCAAGTATGTGTCAACTATAGGGAACTCAACAATGCCACCAAGAAGAAACATTTTCCTATACCATTTATTGACCAAGTTCTTAATTTCTTAGCAGGGAAACATTACTTTTCTTTACTGGATGGAAATAGTAGATACAACTAGATCAGATCCTTCTTAAAGATCAGGAGAAAACCACATTCACTTTCCCTTAGGGAACATTTTCTTAATTTTTACTTTCTTTTGGCCTTTGTAATGCTCCAGCTACATTCCAACGAGCAATTATCAATATTTTTGTTGATATCTCACATGATTGCATGGAAATATACATGGATGACTTCACAACTTATGGGGAAACCTATGAGGAGGCTTTGGTCAATTAGGGAAAGGTTCTTACCAGGTGTGAGGAGCATAATTTGTCCCTCAACAATGAGAAATGCTTCATGATGATGAAGGAATGTGTTGTGTTAGGTTATTACATCCTTGCTAAGGGCATACGGGTGGATCCTGCTACAATTGAAGTCATAATGAACCTGCCTACACTAGCCAAATAGAAGGATGTCTATAGCTTTCTAAGGCATGTTGGTTATTACCAGCTATTTATTAAGGACTTCAACAAACTGGCAGGGCCCATGTATTCCATGCTCACTAAGGATTCAAACATTTTATGGACATAATCTTGTGAAGAATCCTTCCTATAGCTGACGATTGTTCTTACTCAGGTACCAGTTCTCCAATGGCCTAATTGGGCATTGTTGTTCCATATACACATTGATGCATCTGACCTTTCTATAGGAACTTTCCTAGGATAGAAAGAAGGGCCCGTAGAGAATTCCATCTAATTCATAAGAAAAAATTTGCAGGGTGTAGAAATGAACTACACAGTCACAGAAAAAGAACTTCTTGTTGTTATATATGTACTGAAAAAGTTTTGTCAATACATAATCGGTTACCCAATATTTGTGAATACTGATCATGCAACCATCAAGTGTTTGGTAAACAAGCCTTCTATCATAGGGAGGCTTTCCAAATGGCTCATGTTGCTATAAGATTCTGACATCATGATAGTGGATAAACCAGGCAAAATAAATGTAGTTGCTGACTTCCTCTCCAAATTACAGAATGTCGATGACCCACATGTCATCGATGAAAACTTTCTAGATGACCATCTATTTTATATTTTAGCTCATACCCCCTGGTATGCTAACATCACCAATTATCTGGTTGCTCAAGACGTACCACTACATTTTTCTCTGAAGGAAAAGAGGCTTTTAATTGAGAAAACCTCTAATTTTTCATGGTTGGCCGACTGTCTCTTCTACACTAGACCCAATCAGATTCTGACAAGGTATATTCATGAGGATGAGGCATATGATATCCTCCATTCCTACCATGATGAACCTTTTGGTGACAATTTTGTAGCAAAATGGATAGCCATGAAGATACTCACTACTGGCTATTACTGACCAACTCTCCATAAGGATGTAGCCAATTACACCTACAAGTGTGATCAATGTCAAAAAATGGGTAGGACAACTAAGTCAAAGGAAATTCCTTTGTATCCTTAGGTAATAGTCACTGCATTTGATAAATGATGGTTAGCTTTTGTGGGACCAATTAATCCCCAATCAAATGAAAAATCTTAAATTTTGGTTTTCACTAACTATGTAACTAAATGGGTAGAAGTGCGGGCTATGAATCATGCTTGGGATAACAGGGTTGCTCAGTTTTTATATTAGGAAATATTTACTAGGTATGGTGTTCCATGAGAACTACTCATAGATCAAGAAGCTTAGTTTACTTCTACTCTGATCACTACACTTATGGGGGAGTACAACATACACCACCAAAATTCTAGTCCATATCATCCTCAGGCGAATGGTCAGGTAGAGATCACAAACAAAGAGATCAAAGCTATCCTAACTAAGATAGTTTAGTTACACAAGATAGACTGGAGTAGCAGATTGTAGGAAGCTATGTGGGATTACAGTACAACATCAAAAACACTGACCAGTTTCACACCCTTTGAGTTTGTGTATCGAAAGATTGTTGTAATGCCTATCAAATTTGAGCATAAAACCTTACAAACAACATTATAGCTCAACTTGGATCTTCCTGCAACTCAAAGAGAAAGAATCCTACATCTTAATCATCTGGATGAAATAAAAATTCACCTTTACAAAACATAGAGTTAGTTCAAATGCAACGCAATAAATGGCATGACTCACATAAATGGTTTGTTGCTAGTGACTAGGCACTTCTATATGATTCTCAGTTTCAAGAAAATCAAGGTAAGCTTACAACTCGTTGGCTTGGTCCCTATGAGCTTGAAGTTATTTTTCTAGTGGTGTAGTCCAATTGTCTACAATCAACCCTGCATGTTTCAAGTAATTTATTAATGGTCACAGAATCCATCTGTACCATAAGCCAGCCTCTAAGGTTGAGTTCCTGCAGAAATTTGAGATTCCTCCTGTCACGGTTGAACCTCCTGTAGCCAATGGACCTCCTCCAACTGAAGAATCTCCTATAGTTGATGGACCTCCTCCATCTGAACAATTTCCTATAGCCAATTAGAGTGGATTTTCATTTTGGTTGTCTCTTTGACTCTATTCAAAATAGTTATAGTAAAAAGAAATTTTCCCACAAAAATATCTTTTTTCACAATAAAGCCACCATCACATCATATTCCATCAGGTTTTTCTACCATCTTCATTCAGACGTCCCATCATCATTACGCCACTAATTACTTTTTTCTCAACCCAAGTCATTTGATCTTTCCAAATTTGGACATTTACAAGTTATTATTCTCAAGGTATGTATTCATTTATAGTTTGAAACATTTTTCATTTCATTTGACATTATTACTGGTGACATTGTAATTAATTTAGTAATTCATCTAAGTACTATTGTACTTTATAACCAAGCATTCTAGACACTTCTCACCTTTTTCATAGGGGGTAGTCTGTTAAGTTGTTTTTTGCAATAATGACCCTCACTTAAGTTATCTTGAGCAATCATTTCAATTTAATTGATGTGACAACCCAAAGCATACAAAATTCTTTGTTAAAGCCTTTTGTTTTCAAAACACCCAATACACATTTCCAGCTCTAGTTTTTCTAATTTCCTCCACCATAGTATCCATAAAACCAAAATGAGAACTCACCAGTTTTTATTTGGCCTGACGTTAGGTGGAATATAGAGGGAAGAATTGTGGAAGGTAGTTGGAACTTGTAGTGGGAGTTGCAAAGATTTGAACTTTTCTTTGGGCTATTAAATTTCTCAGTGAAAAATGGGTGGGATACCCATACACCATGAACCAGGGAATCACTCATCCCTATTGTAGGAGTAGGCACATTTCCAAGTCTTTAACCGTATAGGTTGTCTTACATAATTCGTCAGGCTATGTGGTTACAACGAGGTTGTAACCCTAGAATTCTTGTGCATTTATAGCAATAGGGTTGCCTACATAAAATGGTTTAGAGTGGAGGATTTGGAGGCACAAATTGTGGAATTTTCTAGAATTTCCACTAGAGGGGAAGCTTTTCCACATTAACATGATGCACGAGCAGCCAGGGCCAAGTTTTCTTTACCTATAGACACTGAACTGGGTCTAGCAAACAAGGAACTAGAAGAACATCTCTCCATGAAGATTACTCTCAGCTAGAAATCCAGGTTACAAGGTACATTACTTTCCAAGGACAATTTCGATACTTGCATGCTACACAATTAATGTTGTTGAGTCATTTGTGGCATGGCTGCCTTGTAAATGTGCCTAATTTTTTGTACTCTTTGTTAAATTTGAGTTTTGAGGAAGTTAGAAAGGGGAAGCTGAATGTAGCTACCCACCATGGGTTTATAAAACTCTTGGTGGAAAGATCTTTATGGGATATCTCTCCTATGACCTGGGATAAGTTTATCACTGTACCCCATGCACAATTATGAGGAGAAGGGCCATAATCTATAGTTCAAGAAGCACAGGGAAATGTTCCTAATGAGGCCATACTTGACAATGATGAAACTACTATTCCAGATAAGTTGCACAAAATTCCTTCTCCTTCCAGAGCTGAAACAAAGAAAATGGCTTTTGGTAATCCAAACTCTAGCCAAGGGGGCAGGGAAATAAAGGGTTCTACAAATTTGTAGACTCCAAAAATAAAATAGAGGGCCCAAAGGAAAGAGAAGGGCAAGGCAAAAATAGTTCAAGATGCAGGGGAAGAAACTCTTATTTTACCTAAAAATCTTGTTTCTCTTGCAACCATTCCTCTAAAGAAGCAAAGGACATCACAAAAGTGCCCTGCAACGTCTATTGATACTCCTCCATGCTGAAGTGTTTGTTTGAGCACACAACAAGATGACAAAATGGACTCACCTACAATGACTTGTTCATCTTGTAATAATCCAATTGAGGATTCTTTGAAGGAACAATCACAAGTAGGGAGCCCATGTGCAAAGTGTCTAGATATGATGAAAAAAGATCCCATATCCAAAAAAATGGACACGAAAGTAGTGAATACAAAAACAATATGATGGATGTAGAGCACACCGAAGAAGCCAATATACCTTCTTCTTATGTGTGTGAAATTGTGTCAGATACTTACAGCTGCAAACACACACTTCAATGAACCATTACGGGGTTAGCTAGTCATAAAATGACAAAATCATAAACTAAAATTTCCAAGGCTAACCAACATTGGCTCATTTCCTTCTAGTAGGAAGGAGTTTGAATTTTGCTCTCAAGTGATTGCAAGAAATAGTGACTACACTAGATCCTAAATGAAGGATTTGAAAGCTAAATGAAATGATTATTCTATATGATATGCAAACGCAAGATTGATTCTAAAGCTAATTAGATTGATTTTATAACACCAAGTATGAATTTTTTTTGTTCTTTTCAAATCCCAAATTGAAATTGCTCTAGATTATGAAGTTTGCATGCAGCAAAAAAACAAAAACAATTAACAAATTTAAGTAAATAAAACTATGAATGCAAAATTCTTGAATGCTAAAAATAGTATAATAACGATAGCTAAAACTGGGATCCTTTATGAAGAAAATGAAGCTCTCTTTGATACAAAATCTCTCCCAAATCAAGAGTCAAGATTAGAGGAAATGAGTGGCTTAGATTCAATTTGAAGAAGCACAATCCATGTGCAAGAAATTTGATTGGTCAAAAGATTCAGTCTTTTTGGAAACTTCCAAATTAATTTTCAATTAACAACTTTGTTTCCAAAATGATAAATTGATAAGATTAAGTTAACTGAATAAAATTGATTTATTTCCAAAATGAGAAAATATAATAGTAAATTAACTGAATAAAATAGATTTATTTCCAATTCAAAAATCAGTTGATGACATCATATGCATTTTTAAAGATTTAATTGATTTAAATGCACATTTTAATTCAAAAAGTAGTTGATGACATCACATGTATTTTTAAAGATTTAATTGATTTTAAATGCACATTTTTTTTTATTAATTAAGTTAATTCCTTTTTGAATTTTATTGACGGTTTAATAATTTTAATTAATTAATATATTTAAATATCAATTAAATAATTAACTTAAGGTTTATTTGTCAATATATTATATTTTTTAGGAATTAATTAATTAATCAAGTATGATGATTAATTAGGACCTACGATTTAGGTCAAATTAGCTTGAAATTGATGAATTGCATGTTTGGTTTAGGACTTAGAATTATCAAGATTAGGGTTTCTTTATATAAGACTAAGATTAGGGGTCTAGGGTTAAGGTGACCACTTTTAGGTCATTACACTTCTCAGAAAGAAGATGATCAAGGGAATGATTCCCTAGTTCCAACACCTAATGAGTTAACAATTTATGAACCTGAAGCAGCCACAACAACAACAGAGCGGGTCACAAGAATAAGAAAGAACCAGGTAAACACAAATCCATCTCCATTGACTACTTTACACAAAGAAAATATGAAAATTCAATGTGGGAATTTGAAAGGGATAAATTAAAAAAGGAAATAGGAAGGAAACAACAAGAATTACAACTGTTACACTCCCCTTGTGACCATAAAGTGGTACTCTCTGTAGATTATATTGTGATTAGATGGAAATAGTTTATAGATTGCAGGACTCTCAACGGAGGAGAAATATTTTGGGCAACTCGGAATAAGCATTTGAGAAACTCTTATTAGCAGAGAGAAACAAAGCAGCAGAAGGATGGGGACAAAGGTGGGATAGGTTAACACTAAAATTAAAGAAGGCTGAGCCTCATAGCCTCATCAACCTATTAGTTGTGATGCTAAGAGTCTAGTGGTACATATTCCTGGGAAGACAACCGCGACCTGAGAGGTGGCTCCCTCTTTCCTTTCAGCCTCATCTTCTCCTATGGCCACTATACAGGTGTGTGGACAATGAGGTAGATGAACAATTGGAGATAAGCCGATGGATCAAGATGGAGTGCACAAATGGATACTATTGACATGTGGGCACCTCCATGAGTGGCAAGAGTTAGGAAGGAGATTTTTGGGTACTTGCAAAGATCTGAAATATTTTAGTGACTAAGGGCTGACATTATTCTTTGTATGGGGCAGAATGATGCGGCATATCAATTCCATATTTTAGATGTTGTAGGATAGATTTTTCTATGACCTTTTCCCTATTTTATCATACTTTCTCAAATAATTTATACTCAGGTAAAAGTACAAACCTGTGTCACACTTTTATAAAGGAAAAGGACAACAGCATGGAAATTGTTCAACTTTAACAACATAAAAATTGCCAGTTGTATTTAGAATTTGAGGATGATGTAAACTGATGAAATGTGTAAAAATGGATGAAGTTTATGCCTATAATTTTTTTAATTATTTTTGAATAAGAATTGACATAGTTTTTTAAATTTTTGAAGTCCATTTTTCAATTGCTAAAAACTACTAAAAATATGGGGTCTAGTTCCAACCAAACAAGTATATGCAAATAATATATTTTTCCTCTTATTTCAAAATATGTTATAGATAAAATGTATAGCTAGTGCAGAAAAGAAGAAAGATTGGTTTTCATTGTATATATTCTCTGTTATAACTCCTCAAACTTGAACTTATATGAAATCGACAGTTTTCATCTCCCACCAAATTCTCCTACAAAATCTACACCATTCAGAAAAAAATTACAAATTCTTGAAGAAGACTCTCTCCTCTAGTGTTAAATATAAATATAAATTTTTTTTATATGATTTACTATATTTTTTTAATTTATTTGAAGCATCGTCTTCTCGAATGTTAAATTACCTACTTGGTGTATTTTGAAATTATAATATATTAGATCTAATAAAAATACTATAGAATTTATATGAAAATAATTTTGACTTTGAGCTCTACAAAAGGGTATTTTTAATATTTTAAAAATATCATTAAAAAGAGTAGGGGTTATTGAAACATCATTTTTTTTTAAATTATTTTAATTAATTTGTTAATTGGTATAAAACATGCATTTAATAGGCATTTCCAATTGGGAAATTTTAACCACTTATCTAGCTTATCTATAATGAATCTAGCTAGACCATATGTTTGACAAAAAATAATATTTATTTAGAAATACTTAAATTTAGCTGTGCTGATAAGTGGTCCCGAAACGTGACACAACTTTGTGCTTTTACCCACAGTTCATATTTGCTATTATGTGGCATGCTACCACCAGACCTATGCTATGGTTAAAATACACTTTATATGCTATGCTTGGATGAATATTCTATGTTATTTACTTTGGAATTATGATTATGTCTCTATGAATGAATTAGCTATTTACACATGAATGATAAATGCATGTTTTGGTTTTGATTATCATAAATGTCTCTATCCTAAAATCATAAGTACTGTGCATCAATATAGAAACCATCACCTTTATGAGGTACAATGTGCCCATGTGCTAGATGATTGACCCGGTCTTACAGCAGGTTCACACGGAAAAACATCAAGTGCAACACCAGCAACTGGATCCAAGGTGATCAAATTGGCAACAATCGAGAAAAGATCGAGGCAACATAATGAATTCTCTGAAGAAATCTAGGAGAGGGTAGGAAGTTAGATTTGTTGTCAAAAGAAATTCTTTCCGCTTTCCTGAACCTATTCTATCTCAATTTTTATAGTTTCCCTTTATGTTTGATAGGATTGTAATAAAAGCTACGCCTATTTCTATGGCGTGATTAGTTAGCAGTAAGATGTTTTTCCTTCTTTAAATAAAGCCTTGCTCCTACATGAGAAGGAGAGCATTATCAGTTATAGTTTACATTCTTTTTTTTTATAGTTGTTAAGAATCTTGTAATTCTCTTTTTCATTCAATAGCACATGAAGTGTTGATCTTTAGTTCAGTGTAATTGAGTTTGGATACTCACTCAAGGGGGCCCACTTGGTGTGGAATTCATGTTAGTTAGTTAGAATCATTTGCATGTAGTTTAAGTTTCCTACATCTTGGTATTGTAATTCTGGTGTTAACACAACTCATGCAGCTTATGCCACAGGATAGTCGAGTACTTCCTGCTATCAAAGTGGCAGAACCGTTGAAGCATTATAATTATGTTTTCAAGTCTCTGTGTTTCCAAGTTGTAGTATTCCTTAAACATTTTTTCTTCCGCATTTCCTTTCTATAATTCTTTACAACATTCGTTTCTTGTGGCTATAGATTAATTTCCTCTCTAGCATTCATTTCCTGTAGTTATAAAATAGTTTCCTTTGAAAGGAATTTATTTCCTACATCCATAGCGGGGTAAAAGCACAAAGTTGTGTCACGTTTCAGGACCACTTATCAGGACATCTAAATTCGAGTATTTCTAAATAAAAATTATTTTTTCTCAACCATATGGTCTAGCTAGTTTCATTCTAGCTAAGCTAGATAAGTGGTTAAACTTTTCCAAATGGAAATGTCTATTAAATGCATGTTTTATACCTATTATCAAGGAAATAAAATTATTTCAGAAAATCAATGTTTCAATAACCCCTACTCTTTTTAATGATATTTTTAAAAAATATAAAAAAATACCCTTTTGTAGATCTCGGAGTCAAGATTATTTTCATACAAAGTTTATAGTATTTTGATTAGATCTAGTATATTATAATTTCAAAATACAACAAGTAGGTATTTTAGCATTCGAGAAGATCTTGCTTCAAATAAATTAAAAAATAGTAAATCATATCAAAAAAATTTAAAATTTATATTTAACACTAGACGAGAGAGAGCTCTTCAAGAATATGTATTTTTTTTTTCTGAATGGTGTAGATTTTATAGGGAAAATTTGGTGGGAGATGAAAACTGTCAATTTCACAAAATATACATTGAAAACCAACATTTCTTCTTTTCTACACTATATATACATTATATCTATAACATATTTTGAAATTAGAGGAAAAATAGATTATTTGCATATACTTGGTTGGTGGAACTAGACCCCATATTTTCAGCAGTTTTCAACAATTGAAAAAGAGACTTCCAAAATTTAAAAACTATGTCAATTCTTGTTCAAAAAAGATTAAAAAATTATAGGCATAGACTTCATCCATTTTTACACATTTCATTAGTTTATAGAATCCTCAAATTCTAAATACAAATGCCACTTTTTATGTGGTTAAAGTTGAACATTTTGCATGTTGTGGTCCTTTTCCTTTATAAAACTGTGACACAAGTTTGTACTTTTACCTAGCGTGGTCTAAGTAAGAAACCTTGGTGCATATACTTTGCTGGACCATTTCAAGTAATATGTCCCTGGGTTAATAAATTAAATGAGTATTTATAAAGGAGGATAGTTTCTTGGTCAGATGTCCAATCCCTAAGTCATGGTAACTTCCTAGTTTTTGATCCCTTAATAGAACCGATCAATGTGATTGATCAAAGTAGAAATTTGTAATTCGGCATGATTAAGGTAATTACATAATCTACTTGAATAGAAGTTATGGATTCACCTTTTATCTATGATGTTGTAGATTGACCTAGATACAAATTCAAGAAACATTTGTTTAAGTCTAATGAGGATGACCCTGAAGGAGCATTTTCACAAACACCACATGATGTCTTGCTCACAAAGGATATTAGGGCTTATATTCATTACAAATATGACACATTGGGAGATGATAAGATTACTCATAATTGGAAGATATGCTAGGTGATGATGGTAAAATGAAGGATGAATTCAAACACATAGGAAACCTGAGCATCATGAAGATATTGGAATTGTATGATATCAGCGAAGAAGAATGGATAAAAATCACACTGAGAAGAGTACATGATCAATTCATCAAGATAGAAGAGAAAACTGCAAAGATCTATAGATAGTTATTCATGATATAACTGAGTTAGACAACACTGGAGTTATCCTTGTGGTAGAGAAGTACATAATGAAATATTTTGAAACCCTAACACATTCTAAATGGAACATACAAGCTATGACAGTGAATAATATTTTCCTACAAGATGTTAGACTGATTGTGATGATACTTGGATACAAGTTTTACTATAGAACTAGACCTAGTTCAGTCTCAGTAGGTGTCATTATGATGGATTAAATAATGATAAAGGAAAACTCTACATTTTACCTATACAAGGTTCTGGCACATCAATTTTTGGAGATTGTTAAGGTAATCAAGAAGGATAAATAGAAGACATTTAGATTTGGCTCACTTCTAGTTCATATGTATATCCACAGTGAGCATAAGTTTCCTTCCATGCACACTAGAGAAAGGAAAGACAATATACCCACTGCTATTCAAATTAGACATAGCTACAAAAGACAAAACAACACATGGGTAGATGGAGAATTATTTGGCATTATAAAAATCCTTCAGAGGCAAATGAAAGAAAGATTTTCAATTCTTTAAGAGTTAGTTGAGAGATATAAGGATACAATGTATCTCATGGTTGAATTGATTATGTATGTTTTGAGTACCAGTAAATGAATGGTGTTACCCTATGGATTATGAAGTTAGTTCAAAAGTCTTAGTTATGTAAATTGAACATGTCTTGGCATCTAAAGTTGATACATCTAAGGAGAGATGGGGCACATATGAAGAGAAATAAGCTAAAGTCAGAGAAGAGAATAATAGAGGCTTAAGGAAGAAAAGAGTGGAGAATATAATTGATGATTGTGTAGGTAAGGCAATAATTACTAAAGAAGAGATGAGAGAAGTAAGGAAAAAGATAGTAGAGAGATCTTCTAGGTTGGAAAGTACTGCTACTACAGCCCTTCCACCTCTAGAGATTGGGAAAGTATTTAGTCCACTTTCTACTATTATTAATGTGACTACACCCTCACTACCATAGAAGACTTCGCAGACAGAAAAAAATTTTCCTTGGAGAAACACTAGGTCCACTAAACTAGACTCACCTCCTAAGAAGTAGAGGACTGAAGAGGTAGAAGAAAAGAAAGTTGAAAAAGAGACCACAACTAACAGACAAATATGGAAACCTGATATAAAGATGTTATAGAAAAGAGATATTGAGCAAGGAAAGCTTTTTCAGTGTAAAAATATTATGATAGGTATGAGAAATCTAACAAACTAGTGATTGAGGACATAGTTATAAATCATTTACTTATTTTCAAAAAGAATCTATTAGAGATAGAGGGCAGTATACCTAAGGAGTTGTATGGAAAACTAGAAATTAGAGAACAACTTGCACATATTGAAGATGAGGCTATTAGAAATCAAACTATTGGGGATATGTTGCCAATAGTTTCTATACAAGAGAGAGAAATAATATTTGATGCACTCAAAACTTTGTTGAGAACCAAAGAAAGATTAGTGAAAATTATGGGTAGAAAATATGAAGAAGTCATAGAGGAGACTCAAAAGGAATTAGATAAGATTCTTATGATTAATATTCTTGAGAAGAATCGACCTCCTACATATACTATGCCGAAACCTTTAGGAATTGGAGAGATCTCTAAGACAATTGAGGTAAATGTTGAGAAGAGTGATGTTGGCATACAACTAGATTTCTATGTTTCTAGTGTGCCTGCTACCCTTGACACTTCACATGATGAGAAAGATCTATTTGAAGAGAATATTGACAATACAGTGGTAGATGAATTAGAACATAATGAGGTAGAACAGAAGGAGGAAGAGAAAAAGGAAGAATCAGAACATAAAAAATGAGATAGACACAACAATAGAAGAAGAGGCAAGAGTTGAAGTGAAACTTGAAATTGACACATCTTATGTTTTATTGTTTGCAACTAAGGATAAATCTGTAAGCACATATGTTGAAAGTATGGATGAGGATGAACTGATGAGACTATCCTTCATCGCATTCACAAAAACAAAAGAGATATCTGAGTAGAAAGGAGACAAAAAGACTAAGGTGATTAGTAGAGAAATTGATACTATTAATAAACTGCTTCCAGTCCCTATTGTTTTTCAAAGTAAAGATCATGCAGAAAATATGAAAATGAAACTAGATTATTTTGATGGACACTATGAGACTTAGTGAAGATTATTGAAGAGAATGTAGAGATAAATTACATAGAGAAGAAGTTGAAGGAAGTATGCCAGTCTATTTCATGGGTATTGGGAATTATGAGATCAGCTACATCAAAGGCCAAAAGTTGTGTTACAGATGGAAGGATGTTATTTAGCTATTGTATGAACCCTATATGAAACATTTAGAACATTGAAGATATTATTGCAAAGGACAGGGATACTCTAAACAAAGTTGCGGACAGTTGTTACACCTCCTCACAATCTGTAATAGAGATGAACACAGAGGTAACAAGAATTCTAGATAAGTTGAATGTATTGGATATAGAGTAAGGAAGAGTAATGACAGGATTTAGTTTGTTGGAGAGTCTAATCACTCCTAAGCTATCAATTCTTGAAGTACATCTATCTTCTATGGAGAAGACTTCTTAATCATTGAAAATTTCTATGAGCACAGAGTTAAAAGAAGCATATACGTCATCATATGCATTGAATGGACTAATTCATGTTAGTGAGTTATTTGTTGAGTCATGGAGTGCAGAAGTGAAGATCTTGGAAGATTCCTTTCAAGATATTCTTAAACTAGTGAGCAAGTACTAAATCATACATTTTTGTAAATTTTGTACACCTTTGCCAGTGTTGTCAAAGGGGGAGATGAGTGAAGTGAAAAATGAGAAAAGGAGAAGAGAAGATAAAAAGAGGAGATAATTTGTGTTGGAACACTTAGTCATTTTTTTGATCAGTGTTGCCATCAATTCAAAAGGGAGATATTGTTGGAAAGTGATATTTTTCAAACAATATGAGAAACTTAATGCTTGTAATTTATGTCAACACATCTGATAGTATGATCGAGTTAAGAACAATTTTGTAGATTAAGTTATAAAATTAACTAAGTATAGAAATAGAAATACAAAGTATAACAACATTGTTTTGGACAACAAAGATCGAGTTTGATGTTTGATGACTAGTGAGCTTAGAGGAAGATACTATGATGTATGTATTACCTACAACTAAGATTGATTTGGTTTTGGTGATGATTACAGAGGCTATATTGATTTGAAGACATGTGAATACAGTAGAACAATGTAACAGAGCAGTTGAACAACTACGATGATCGAGGGAGCATGTGATGGAATCCAAGCATGCTAAATTGGATTTGTATTGTGAATTACCTATACATTGGTAATACAAGAGAACCAACATTATATTTACTTTTTGGATAAGTATTTTTTGTTTTTTGAATCATAAGTGGAAGCTAACCAAATGATGTAATGCATATATATATGAAGAACATTTTTTAAAGCGAATATAGAAAAGATATATAGAATATGGATGGATATGTGTGATGGAGATGCGAGATTAGAGATTTGCAGAGAGCTATAACTAGAACTATCTAAGCATTAGTGATGCTTGTTTTGTTCATTTTTGGGAATACTTTTTTGGAGTATTGATTGTAAGAGTTGTAAGCTTAGTGTACCCCTAACGAGGTGTTGTATACCTTTAACAGGGTTATTATTCCTTTAACAAGGAAATGTACAATGTAATATTCAGCTCCTAACAGGGAAAGGTCTCCTAACAAGGACATTATACTTTAGTGCATGCTTGTGGGTACTATCCCCACTGGGGCTTTCCCTTGGCCAGGGTTTCCTTGACAACAAGTTATGGTGTAATGAGTTGTGTGTTATTTTCTTTTGTTATTTTCATTTCTGCAATCATATGGTTTATGTGGAATTGGTTCAAGTTTAATTTAAAGTGTTGCAATACTGATTCACCCCCCTCTCATATTACTTAATCCTAAAACCATCCCATATTCTTTTATCTCCTATTTTTAATACTTTTGACATAGATACATATAAAGGTCCTACTAGTGATGATTGTGTTGCGGGTAACTCAGCTTCCTAAAAGGATGAAATCCTAAAATATTTACTCATACCTGCCATTCTAGAGATTGAACACATTCTAAATAAAAGGGAGAATAAAAAACCTTGGAGAGCCATTTACTATGAGTATTTGGTCAAGTGGAAGAATTAACCTATGGAAGATGCCACTTGGGTGACCCTTGAAGCAATTCAGAAAATAGGCTTTCAAATTGAAGATTTCCCAACTCAAGAGACTTGAGTTCATTTTTTTATTCTATTTTTGTTGTCAAGGGTCCCTAAGGTACATCTATAAACCTTGTGACACCTTAGTCCACTTCGATCCTTAGTTACATTTGATAGGCGTAAATAGGTGTTCTAGGGATTTGAAATGTCAAATTTTAAAATAAAAGGATCTTGGGTCCTTTTGATAATTTCCAGGTCATAGGAATCCAAAACAGGTCATTTTGGGTTCAACAAGTGTAAAATGCAACAATGTTGCAAAGTTGTCCAAATGTTGTCAATATTGCCTGAGCAACTTTTTGGAAAGTTACTCAAGAAGTTCAAATATGGTTTCAAACATTTATAACCATACATGTATTAGTTGGATCCATTATTTTATGTTATTTGAACATGTACAAGCCTCTTCAACAGGGTTGTAAGTTGTAGACAATAGTTTGATGTAGTTTTGAATAAAATAACCAAATTTCCTTGAGAAAATTCTGTGTATAGACATGTATGGATTGATAGAGTGGAATTTATTCTATGATTGAAAATCATGATGATTTTAGTCTACAAATCATTTAATTTTGTCTCAATTGGATTTTTTAAATGAAATTTATAATCATTTTGGTAAAGGCAGTCCAGTAGGGCATCAAACCCAGGCCTATTCTACAAATGGAGCCCTAACATGACATTTCTCTAGTGTAAATTCATGACATCATGGGAAATGAAATCTAGAACTGTATATTTAGTTATTATAAGGGCTTAGGAAAAGATCTGGTGTTTTCTATTTTTAGCATCAAGCCCTAGGCTAAATATCTCAATGTATTTAGGCAGTCAGATATGTGTAGACATGCACATATAAATAATTAGATTGGAGAGATCAATTGAAGTGTTTATTTAGGTCATTTGGGGTTAGTATAAAACTTCCCAAACCATGCATCCATTTTTTGAACCCATCATAGACCACTTGCTTTGTAAACCAAACCTAGTTTGACCAATTAGGTCTATGTACTTTCTGAGGGTTTAGTGGTGCTAGAGTAGAGTTGGGCTTTGGGTCTTTGGGGAATATAGTAACTTCATAAAGGTTAACTAGAAACATTATTATTTCATTTTTCTCTCCATGATCAAAATTTGTGCAAGAAAAACCCCTCAAATAGGGCTACAAGGATTTGTAAGACTGTAAGAGTTTGGGTGATTGTGAGTCTATGGGAATAAACTAGTCTGTGAAAGGGAGACATACTGAGAATGAATTTGTATGCTTATCCACAAGGACCTGGTCTTGTAACTAACCGAGCGATAATGGAACCTAAGGAATAATGAACCAGATCAGAAATGGAGTTGGCAATAGCCAAGGGAAGATTAAGTCAAGATGTTGTTCCTAATTCTGAGAAATATAGGAATTAGTAGGAAGCTAAATATGTTCCTCATTTTTGTTGAAACATTTTTTGCTCCTATTTCTAGTGATAACTTTACTCCTACTTCTTAGTCACAATAAATAATCTGCCTATTCTTATGGCATGACTCGTTATGAGTCAAATTTTTTTTTTTTATAAATAATCTCCACTCCTCCGTCAGAAGGAGGGAATTAGTTAATTCAGATATACTAGATTAAGAGATAATGGATTTCCCTTAAGTTGTTCTTCAGTTTCATGAATACAGTTGTACTTGATTCCATATGAATAAAATACTTAAGTTTTGAAGATCCATTTCGTGTAACTAAGTTCTACATACTCATCTAAGGGAACCCACAAGGTGAGTAATTCTTAGTATTTATTTTTATTTCCTAAAACTCTTTATTTCCTATAGATTTTCATTTCAATTCTAGTGTCTATTTGTTCCTACAGCCAAAGCGGTAGAATAGTTTAAACATTGTACATCAACCATCAAGAATTTTTCCTCGGCATTACTATTTTGATTCATTACTTCGTGTAGCAATAGATTAAGTTTTCTTTCAGCTCTTTGTTTCCTGCAACCTCATAGCTAGCATGGTTTGAGAAGGAACTTAGTACATATATCTTGCAAACCCATTTCAAGTAATACATCCCTAGATTGATGAATAAATTAGCCTTCATAACAAGGAGAATAGCTGCTCAGATAGGATATCTGATCCCTAATTTTGAACTAGTTAATGATACTTTGTGAAATCAATCTTTTTTGGCACCATTATTTGGAATGGTGTCAAGCTAAGTCCTAACTCAACCAATTTTAGAATCTAATTTATCTCAAGCTTTATTCCTATATGTATTAATAATAGGTACAATAAGTACTCATAAATACTTAGTGCTCTAGAAAAGGTATACCAAATAATGAAGTATGAGATATCTAAGAATAAATACTTTGTTTTCATTCCCAAAAAGTTCAAGAAAAATCCCAATCTATCAGCATGCATAGAAGAAGAATAGACTCTTTAGGAATATTCCTACCAAATTACCCCGACAATCAGTTAGGAGAAATCTTTGTTCTATAAAAGGAAGAAGAAGAAGGTCATTTTTCTTATGGTATTCCAAAATTACCACTTCCTCATCATCCTTAGAAGATAAAGCCTTAGGCCTTCACATATTTGATGAACCCCTTGACCTTAATCCTTTTGCAAAAATGTTAGCCTATTTACCTATTCAATAACATGAAAAATCAAAGGAGGATAATCAATTGGCTTTCGTAGTCTATCAACAAAGAAATCAGCCAAGAGGTCCACCAAGGATGATAGCTCCACCTACCTTTCCATTTCCCACCACTGATCAACATTATAATAACAATCTCAAGAATATTCCATCTTCATCCCTTCCAAAGTTTTATGGCCCAGTAACAAAGGATCTTGATACCTTTCTCTTTGAGTTTGATATCCTCTTCCAAATTTTTAACTAAACTACTAATGCCCATACACTTAAATTATCTCCTGTGACTCTTAAGGAGTCAGCATTGAGATGGTTCATGGGCCTAGCAAGTGATATTGTCCACAAATAGGATGAGATGAAGGCTACACTCTTTGTGAAATATAAGGAGTATTGTAGGTGGAATAACATGAGGGGAGATGATATCTTTAAAATGACTCATAAAGAAAATGAAAGTCTAGAAGACTATGTGTCTTGGTTCTTATTTAGCCTACAAAAGAACACCAAGCATCAGATTTATTAAGAGTCCAAGAAGTTTCTCTTTCTTAGAGGGATCAATGAAGGATGCACTGAATCTCTAGACCTAATGGAAGGAGGAGATATCACTCAGTCCACATTCGATGATACAAAAAAGACATGTCATAACTAATCTAGAACTACTACCAAGAAAAGAAGAGGATATAGGTCTACCACAGGAAAATCAAATGGTGCAGGAGCCTCAAGGACAAATATAACTCATCTTCTCTCAGATTTCAAGTAGAATATTATCAACAACATGGAAACACAAATAGACACCATGTAAGAAAAAAAGAAGCACGAGGAAGTTGAAGCTATTGTGGCAGAGA